>SMGT01007034.1:75349-117837 GCA_004794575.1 Lanistes nyassanus | reverse complement strand
CTCACACAGTGGCAGAAAGTCGAATGATAGGTGAGATCAAGAAACGCACATTTTCCGACAGCAACTCCGCTGTATCTTATGTTATCTCACACCTTTAACTTTTTGTGGACCCCCTCCCCCCCAGGACCAAATAATAAACAAACTAGATTCTGATCAAAGGATTAAGCTAACTTTACTCGTGACATTTTAATTCTTCCTAGGACTTTTGTTACCCTAGAATGCAGCCCGAAATCTGCGAAGAAAAGAAATTGAACTTCAAGTCAGTACTAACCAGGTTATGACTGCAGATTGTTGGACTGTAGCAAGGTCTTCACTGCGGGTCTCACTTCACTTAAATTACTCAGACTGTGAAACTGACCAAAATGAGTTGATGGAACTTGTGGGGCCAGTAATGCTTTCTCTGCATTACTTATGCAGGGGCGTGTGGGCGAGTGCATCTGTGTAAGAGAGAGAGAGAGAGAGAGAAAGAGTATGTGTTGTGTGCAAACATGCGTGGTGTCTGCGTGTTTGTGTGGTAGAGAGAGAGAGTGTGTGTGTGAGAGAGAGAAAGAGAGGGAGCGTGTGTGTGTGTGAGAGAGAGAGAGAGCTCTCGTAAGTGCTTCTGTGTAAGAAAGAGAAAGAAACAGCGCATGAACGCGTGCCCGGGCATGTTTATTCATTTCATGTTTTCCTCCATCTTCCCCTCTGCTGGATTCTCTTTTTCCTGTTTCCTGAGGACCAGTCTAGTTCTTTCCAACAACTTGCTATTTTCTTCTCGCCTTTTGGGTGTCTGTGTCCCACTTGCAAATTTATGGGCAGGCATTTAAGTCCCGTCGGCTTATAAACTTCGGTGTTTGTAAAGCAAAATGGTGCCGGGGACCTGTTCTCAATGGGGCACGCATGCGCAAAATCTGGTCGCGCTGGTCACGTGATTGTTTCCCTTCTTCTGCAGACTGGCAGGCGATAGCCCAGCCTCGCTTTTAGCATGTACTTGGTGATCGAGGTACCATCAAAGACAGCAGTGCTGCTCCGGTCCCTTGTCGTACAGGAATTTAATAAGGTGAGGTCGCGCCGCTCACGTGATTGATCCACTGTCGTCTGCATTCCTTCAAGTTAACCCTCGGTGTCTTAGCCACGACGGGTCATCAAGTGCGCCAGCTGGGTGTAGTCCCAGAGATTCCAGCGCTGATCCACGTTCTTGCTGGTGAAGGATGTCTGCTTTCATCCTTAACCTGAACTTCCTTGAAATTGCCAAAGGAAAATTTCTTGGTGGTGGTGGTGGTGGTGGTGCACGATGATGATGATGATGATGATGAAGAGAAGAAGGACGAGGACGACGAGGAAGAGGAGATGATGGGAAGATTCACGATGGTGAAAAAAGAAAGAAAGAATTTGTCGACGAGCTGTCGCGTTAAGCAACGCCGGGATATCAGGACATAAAATCAAAGGAAACCTCGCGAACTCTCAGCTGATTATTGGAGACCAATATTTTTAAGATACCAGCTCTTCTGTAGAGTATTCATGCCTTATAAGCCTGTTTGTTTGCAAATTTGGATGTTGTGAAGTAACTGCTTGTTTACAATATTCAGTGGTTTGAGATAAAATTGTAAGTCTAAGAGAGAAAAGAAACATCGAGGAGGGGAGCTGGGAGTTAGAGGCGAGGTGACAGAGAAAAGTAGATGTGCAGGCGGGGACAATTGTCTTCAGCAGGCACGCGCATTTTATTATTCAGTTATTATGATGGCGACTGAAGTGCTTGACCCTCCTCATAAGCCTGGTGCCACCCATCTTAACGCGGCCTGGGAGCTTCAAGGACGCTGAGACTGTCTGGAATCTGATTAGCTCCTGGCTCCACGCGCAGGTTTGTCTGCTATCTGCCTGGCCAGAACCAGAACAGCGCTAGTGTGAACGCCCGTAAGGTCGAGCGGCCAGAGATGAGGGAAACATTCTCTTCATTTCTCCTCTTTCGATTCAGTGTTCCATCCTGCAAGGCGTCTTTAGTTTTCTTGCTGGTTAATTCTGTTTTTCACGCGGTCTAATCAGAGGATCTCCAGCACGCATGCGCCGCGGTGCAAACACAGACAGCAAACAGAGAGGCCGGATCGGAACCGGCAATTCCGCACGTGCAGCGCGCGTGCAGTTAGGGGCATCGAATGTGGGAAGAGAAGCTACTAAATGGGAGCTGCACATGTCTTTTTTTTCTTTTCGAACAGGGCGAGAAGAGCGAGGGAAGCTAAGAACTATACAGCTGCAGAGTGTCGCCATTCTCGCTGCTAATTATTCTGGGTTGCTCGTGTGGAGTCTATCGCCCTGAGCCGCTTCTCGACTGTCTGTCCGCTGTGCGACAGCGTGACGCTGGACAGATTGCAGGGGACACTGCGGCAACAACGTTGCGTCCTCCGCCTACTTCCGCCTCCCCCGTCGACTCCCCTGCCCACTCACGCGTCCCCCCACCCTCCGCCGTGGTCTCTGCATCGATCAAACAGAAGGAGCAACAGGAACAGAACCTCGAAGTTTTGCCTGGTAAGGTCACAGCGTCCACCGCTACCGGCCCCAAAATAAAATAAATTCAAATACACAGAAAAGAGCCCCAGAAGGGCTTTTTATCAGTAGGGTAGTCCCCGTGTCCAGTATAATATCAAGAGGTATTTGCGCTTGTTGCTGCAAGCTACCATCGTTGCCCAGACAAGGAACAGTTCGGTAGGTGTAAAGTCTAGTTCAGTAGGTGTATAGTCTAATTCAATAGGTGTAGGAGCCTGGATAGAGGATATACCCGGGTATAGAGGAGACACCAGTCCGACCGTGTCGCACGTGGCCGCGACCAGGACAGTGGGTCAGTTGTGTGAGGTCCCGCCTTATCAACGACGATGACGCATAGTGAGGCGTGCGGCCTACGTTCTTAACAGTGGGGCAAGCCAGGTAGGCGAGAACTTTGTGTAATTTCACGGGAACGGCGGTGCCCGACGAGTGTATATCACGGAGAGGAGATAGCGAGAAGGGACAGTTGCCCGATGTGATCTTTCATGAATACAACGTTGAAACTTGTAGTTGTGAAGACTTTGTGTAATTCGAGGAGTGTAGTTCACGTAGAAATCGCATCGAGAGATAGAAGCGACTGTTTAGAACATATAGAACTGTAATTTGTGAGAACTGTGTACTCGAGGAGACGACAGATAAGGTCAAGTGTACGTCACAGAAAACGCAACGCTGAGGAGGAAGAGCTGACTATTCGGACCCGTATGATTGATGCCGTCAGAACTTTTAACTTGAAATTGTGGACGTGTAATTCATGAGGAAGTGGAACTGACAGAAACTTAAGATAGATAAAGATTAGGGAGTTTATTAGTGCCGAGGGACACAGCCGGACCTAAAGGCGATTTGTGATGAAGAAAAAAACTGGTTTGTTTTGTTGTTGTTGTTGTTGTTGTTGTTGTTGATGATGATGATGATGATGATGATGATGATGATGATGATGATGATGATGATGATGATGATGATGATGATGATGATGGTTTGAAAAATGCGCTTGAGTTAAAACATAACGTGGGGAAACCTATGTTGCATTTTGAGAATAGGTCGAGAGGAAAAGCTAACGCTAATTGATAGTAAACCCAAAGTCAACTTTGACAGTTGATCTGAAGTACAGATGTTCCCGAGTATTGTTGAGGGTTTTGCGATCCGTCGTATGCCTCGTTAAATGGTGGATATAGTTTTCTGTTCTGCTGGTATGAAGGCCAGGATGTGAAAGTTGTATGAGTGTAGAGCAGGGAGAATTAGTGTTGGACAATGGAGTTTTGGTCTGGAATAGGATGACTGAATTTTCTGATTGTTTGAGGTATTTGTGTGAACTTTTCTGGTTGTTGAAACCTGAGGTGAAGCGGTTAAAGTACAAAGCTACGTCTAGTGCTCCTGGGTGATAATAAATAGTGGTGGGTCCTATTTATGTTACCCAGTGTTGAGTTTTGTCTGAGTGACAGGAGAGTGAAAGAACACAAGCACGTGCTCCCACTAGGTCGTCCGACATGGACGGGGGTGGGGGTCGTGACAGGATGCATGGTTCTGCCTGCTTGTCTCCCTCCTATGGCTGTAACGTTCATTATCTTTCCGACGATATGTGATGTGTACGAACTGAAATGGCTGGACATGTCTGCCTTGTCGTATAGGAAAACCTTGATGGTTGTTGCCCTGTTCTGTCTGCTACATGGCTAATTGCTTTTATTACGAAAGAAGGTTAACAGCCCTTAAGATTCAGTCTGTCCGCCCTATCCTGGCGAGTCCTAAAAATAAGGCGAATGCCTTCTGTTCCGCTTCTGAAACGCGTAGGCAGGAATCTCAGACGACTGAGGGTATTTTTGTTGTTGAAGTATCTCATTTTGTGTGTGTGTGTGTGTGTTAAGGCACCGCTGTTCTCTGATCAAGACTGGCAAATATCCATTGACATCGTCAACAAAAGCCCCATTTATTTCTTCAAAGCAGGTAAACAAGCTCACATGCACACACGCACGCCCGCACGTACGCCCGCCCGCACGCACACCAGATGGTTTTAAGGACAGCAATTTTTCCTCTTAAATTTCTACAGAAATTCTTATCACCTCTCCTTTGTCCCTCGTCATCTTTGATATTTCTTTTGCAGCTGATGTATTCTTAGTAATCTCAAAGGCCTCTGCTCTTTTTTTCCCCCTTCTCGTCAGATTTTGCCCTCGAGTGCAATACCTGTGTGCGGATGCCTAGAAATTCCTGCTGGGAATTCAAAGTTGCTGTATCCTCATCTCGACAAGAGGCGGGAAATTTCCATTATGAATCATGATCCACAACAAATTAGGGTCCGTTGCCATAGTTATTAATCTCCTTTTTATCAGCAAAGACGGAAAATACCAGAACTTGTTCTGATCGTAAATGAGCACAAACGACACAAATCTGGTCGCGGAGTTGACAGTATGTAGGAAATAAAGGTTGAGATATGTATCGATACTGACGTGAAAGTCTTTTCTCAGAAGGGAGACAACCAGTGCGAAACCTTCAAACACCAGGGTCAGACAGTTCATATCTGAGAACCTTGGACACAGAAATTAATGGCATGCCAACTGGGTAACTATTCTAAGACGTGTTTATTATCTGCATGGACAGACTTACGATGCAAGCGTTGATAATGTGTTTGAAGCTGTTCTTACTAATACTAAAGTTTGGTAGTCCAATACATTACCCAAGAAAGAAAGTATTACACAAAGTATTAAAGAAAGAAAGAATTAAAAAGAAAGGAAGAAAGAAAAAGTAAGAACAAGGTAAGAACAAGGTAAGAAAAAAGAATAGGTGAAGAATAACTTATTTCTGGACTGACTGACTGACTGACTGACTGACTGACTGACTGACCAACGGACAGAGAGAGGACAGATGCATACAGACTGCAGGATAGCCGAGGGCGGGGAAGGGGCACTGCTGTCTCTGGAGTGAGCGTTCCTGACAATGGGAACGTTGTGACGTCCAGTGAATAGCGGTTTTTCTCGTCGATTGATCTGCAGACAATGCAAACAGACGTAAACATCGCCAGCAACACTACCGCAGCTGCCTCTCCTTTCCTCGGGCGAATGGAAGAAAAATATTGTCCGGACCAGGGACACTTCTTGTAAGCGGGATCTCGAAGCCGACAAAGGACTGAACAGAGGACGAACATCCCTGGGAGGAGAGAATGACTTGCTGGGCAACTTGACCAGATGTAAAAATATCCGCGAAGACAGAAGCAATAAAATTCGACCCTAAGCGACTGGACTATTCCAGCTTTCCTTTCCAGTATCATGTCTGTTGCACACATACCCTTCGTGCTGGAGAACATCCTCCTACACCGCTAATTCCAGACAAAAAGTTGCTTTGAACAGCGCCAGCAGCCAGCGATTTGTTGCCGTAGACATATGTATGCCATGAAACTCCCACTGAGTTGGTACGTTTCCAAGCCTGAGGACGAGGACAATAGCGCAATACATTTACTTTATTCTTGTCGAAAATAGAACCACAAAGCCATGTCAAGTGTGCTGGGCTGTTGGCCGCTGCCCACTACTACTGTTTCGACAAAGAAAGTTCCCAGTAGACAGATTTGTCTGTCTGCAAGCCAGCCAAGGAGTTCTTGCCTGAGATTATACCAGCCAAAGCCATTCCACGAGACTTGCAGTTTGTAGGTGACATGCCGAAAATACCACAGCATCCAAAACTTTGCTAGCGATTGGATTTATTTAGGAGATAATTAATACATGTAAAGTACATTTTAAGAGTTTCTGGGAGGTACTGAAAGTAGAGGGGGGGGTGGAGTCAAATGTCAGACGAAAAGGTCATTTATTTGCTCAGGCGAGGGTGAAGAGAGGTCCACGTAGCGTGAGTTCTATTTTTTTTTAACTGACTATTGTGGCAGCTGGGATCATTAAATGAAATGGATGTATAGTAGTTTATTAAGTTCGAACCGGAAAGCAGTGACATTCAGTTTGATTAAAGTTAACTCCGTGATCGCAGTGTCGTGTTTCATTTCCAATTCTTGTCGAATGTCGCAGAGTAGACCCGTGTCCTAAACACTGACGATTTGTGATGTCTCATCCAGCGCAGAGTGTATGCCGTGAGTTTGTCAGCTTGAGAGAAAGAGAGAGAGAGAGAAAGAGCGAAGAAGAAGAAAGCGCGTGGGAAAGGAGAGGAAAGAAAGAAAAATGGAGAGGCTGGCAGAGAAACGGGTTGAAGTAAGCTTCTTAGTAACTATAGCCAAACTGACAAGCAGAAAGGAGTAAAAGGAAGAAAAGAAGGACGTCACAAACGAATGAACAAAGAAAGAAATAAGGACAGGCACAGGAGAAGGACTTCTTTAATCAGCTCGAGACATCTGATCCGTATTGAGCTGTAAGAAGCTAATTGTCGGTGACTATTCTGGTCCGCTGTCTATCGCGTGACCTGTCTGAGGTCACGTTAAACCGGCTTTCTAGGGCAAAAGTTATCTGCCGTTCTCCTGGTCACAGAGAATGTCCGCTGTTTACCGTGTGCCTGTTATATAAACTTCTAAGAAAAGTAATACAAGTGCTCGTGCCACAGCCAAGATCTCGTGCCTTGCCGCGAGATCGCCGAGACCCGGAACTGGTAAATGCGTCCTCTACTGGCCAAGCAGACCCGCGGCATCCACAACAGCAAATTCAAGTTGTGAGGTAGAGAAGGGGAGGTAATTCAATCTTTTCCGGAAATAACAGCAAGGCATTGATCTCCATAGTTTGTTTAGCGTGGTTCTTTCTCTTAGGCGCATGGGGCGAGTATCCAAATCAGCACACGTAAGGATGGAGCAGGAAAAAATTAGATTTGTTAGTGTCTTTTACATCCTTCATGTCCTCTCTCCCTCCCCATCCCTCCTCTCTGTCATCTCATCTGATTCCTTTTCCTGTCTCGGGTTGGCATCTATAAAAGCCGCGATTAGATACATCCCAGAATAGTAGCTTAGCCTGCACTATTCATCGTGAAGTTTTTTTCTATTCTTAATCTACTCTTTCAACGATGTCTCACTCTATAAATGGCTACAATTCACTGCTTGTTTTAAACTTTGAGTTATAAAGGTTTATCAGCCCAAAGGTTCTTGTCTATTTACCTCTGAACTGTATCTCGAAGACAAGAGATAATCTCGACTTTTAGCTAAGTGCCCAGCCATTAAGCCAATGTGGTGCACTGAGAGGGAATGTCAAAAACGTTTTGAAATCCCATTTCGATGTCATTTACAAATCTGATTAATTTCGTTTTTGAGGACTGTGTTTCTGAATGATGGCAGCGGTTAAACTTGTAATGCATTCGGAATTCTGTCCAGTTAATTTGGATATTGGTTCTCATGCGACATCAAGTGCGATGTACAAGTGGAAATGATGAAATCGATCCCTGTAATATCTGAGATAAATGAAGCACCATTTTTTTCTATTTTTCCTTCGATGTTTTGTTTTAGGCTTTTAGTTAAGGAGCGCAACAAATTAAGAAAACAAAACAAAACAAAACAAAAATCAAACAAAACTCCACAGAGTGCCTACGGTGTAAAGTTTACATCTGAGGCGAGTTTTATAGATGTAGTGAGAGCAAGCGAGCCTGTGCAGTGACACCACTTTTACACACAGCCCACGTAGCATGGCGCGTTTATAACTCCTTATCGTTATGGCGTATCATTATATTATATCCTTGGCTCGTCAAGGTGTATTGCTAACTCTATGAACACTATTCAGGAAAACAATGCCTTGTCAGTTTTCGGTAAATGTATGCCTGGTCAGGATCTTTTACTAAATCTATGCCTGCAGAGTATTTAGTGAGCCAATGCCTTATCAGTTTTTTCAGTAAATGTATGGCTGGTGTGGTATCTTCCTCAGTCGATACCTCGAAAGACTATATCCTGTAGTCAGGGTATCTTACTAGATCCATGCCTAGACAGGGCATGCAGTAAAGCAATGGCTTGTCAAATTATTCGGTAAATGTATGTCTGGTTACGGAATCCGCTCGGCCCTTTGTTCACCTCAGCTTGTCACGTTCCCAATCACCCTTCGAGAATTTCACCGCGTAAGATGTATGGCCTTCAGACAGAAAAGATGAAATCAAGCGACAATAGACGACCATTTGTCACCAGGCCGTCAGAAAAATCCGAGGCTGACGGACGGCTTGTTATCACAACGACTTCCCAGAAAAGTTCACGAAGTAGGGCGCGTGACGTCCAAATTGTCCGTCAGGAAATACAGCGGAGGTGCACGGATATTCAACGCTGCGATACGCCGGAAATAGACCGCTGCCTGATGCTGGCAAAATGTCCAGACTTTTCAATCAGCGCGCCATCTCTGCTAATTGATTGCGGCTGCAGAAAAAAGGAACAACAGCTCCAATGGGCCTTTTGGTAACGAGGGTTGTCCCAGCGGTTCACCACGCATATATATTGCTATAAGGGAACTTCCGGCCACCCTATTTATCGTTCACGCCTTGCAGACGACACAGAATTCAACCCCCTCCCTCCTCCACCGAGCAGGTATTGTAGCTGTAGTTGGTTATTTATTCCAAACATGTGTTAGTGTGAATACTGCAGAAAACAGTTCTATTGCGGAGTTTAAAGATAACCATGATGTGTCCATGTGTACGTGTGTGTGCATGTATACACACGCTCGTGTGTGTGTGTGTGTTAATATCTAGACTATTAGAACACACCGACTGTTGCCAGTTACTTTGCCTAACCCAGTCTGAGAACTGCTGTTACTTGCTAATAATTACATTGTGTTTTCGCATCACATTTAGCTTTTAAAAAATGATTATGTAGCGTACACTAACTGGTTGCATTGTTACTGTCACCATGACATGGGGAATGATTCTGCAGGTCTTTCCGGTTTTACAGCAGCTTCGGGTCTGGGGGTCAATGCTTCACAATTCAGGCCTTAGGATTGCAAAAGCGCAAAAATTGATCTACAGAAAGATATGTACGCATTAAATCACTCCACGCGAAGCATTTATTTAGTTTTGAAACAGGTCCTTGTCCATCGACCGTGCATGACCCACGTCCTTGCAAACTAAGTGATTTTTGTTGTTATCTGTCTGCATCTGTTCGTGCCGTCCTGAAGAAGGGGCCAAGCCCTCAAAAGTCGACTCCTGTCGAAGTCTTGCTTGGCCAAGTTCCCTTTGTTGTACCTTAATTACCCCAAGCCACAGTCACCTGTTTCTTGTCTCTGTAGTTTTGAAATGGCAAACGACATCGCTTATATACCTACCAGGGATTTTTTTTAATTTAAAAAGGGATGAAAGGAAAATTTAAAAAACATTCACCAAAACTGTGCTACGTCTGTGTTCGTCAAAGTAGGCAGTGCGTGGGAGAAAAGCTCGCTCTTTTCCTTTGCGCCTGTTCTTACACGTAAGGTTGGTCCTAGGTTGATACATACCAGGTAAATGTATCATCCTAGGCTGGTCTAACATAATTATAATTTATGGCGGAATCCGGATTCGGGGCAAAGTCTTCGAAGAAAACTAGCCCGACCGTGTGAAAGAAAGAAAGAAGTGTCCGTCTAATTAAGAATAGGTTAATTTGGTGTTGACAGGAAGTTTTACCACAGTGTCACTGAGAGAGTTTTCGGAGTATGGTGGATTTGCTGGTCGAAATAGGTTGAAACCTTGGCAGCCGAACATTAGATGAGTTCTTTGCAGCTAAAAAGCGGGGCAACTGTCCTAGGTTTCTTGACCTGGACGACACTTCCAAGCTAGGGGTGTTACGACAGGCCTCCCCAAAAAAAGTCGGAGGGAGATCACTACTCATGACCAAAGATCAGGAATTCTGGGAAAGTCGGAAGTCGAAGGAAGCGGCACAAGTGCGAGAACCTTTTCTTTGGGGACTGACGACACCCCGAAGGACATAGACATGCAGGCTGTATGTAGGAGCGCTTCAGAAAATACACCATTTGGCTTTTCCTTAGGCTTACAGCCAGCCAGCACAGTGTCTAAAGCCTATTATTTACCAGATGTTTTATTCGTGCTTTTGACTTACGCCGAACCTGACCGTGAAACACATTTTTGTCCGGTTAAGAACAGCCTGTCCTGACCTCCGGTCAGACAAGGCAACTCTTGCTCCACCAACAGAGGTTGCAGCAGTACGTCTAGAACTAACCCCCACCTCACTCCGGTATCGTCTGGCCAAAATAGCTACTATGCCCTCGCACCACGTTAATGGTTACAACAGACAGATACATTGTGTACCACTCTCTGGACTAAGCGAAGGAGGAATTGCTCCAGGAATTTTAAGCACAGTCCTATACAGAACAAGAGACGAAGTCGATCTCTCCGCGGGAAGGTATAAATCTTTCCGCGAGACACAATAGATCCAATATGGCTGTAGGATCCGAACAAGAGAACACGCGACATGTACACATTCAGAGCATATCGAATCAGCATGTTCTCTCACCTAACACGACTATTACCCTTGTGAGTGGGGTCCTGATGGGTTGACTGTCGGAAATTGAAACTGAGTGTCGTGTGAGCTCCATCTTGAGTCGTCATGGCAGGTTCAGCACACAATGGAGACAGCACTTTCCGTAATTTGAACAGGGGTCTTGCTCATCTGTCACAAGTCAGGCGCCATGACGATAGGAGGGCCCTACCCCCTACCAGGATTAAAAGAATGTTGTTGACGCACGGGCGCCCTTGTTGGATGCGTGTGAATGCGCGTGCTTTTCCATTCAGAAGAAAAAAGCGCCCGACCACCCATGTGGGAATTGAAGCTAGTGGAAAATGCGCCGCCTAACTGTTTCAGCGATAGTCGTGTTTAGTGGTGCACAGAATCCACTAAGGACTTACAAAAAGATCACAAGGGCGGCAATGGGTGGAGATGTAGGGTGGGGGGGGGAGGGGGCTAGAGATCACGAGAACAGTTCGAGTCTAAGTCCACTGTAATACCCCATGACACTTTGCAGGAGGAGTTCCGACCCCAACACCAGTCTTTCAATTTATTAAGGTATGCTTCACAACTTGGGAATCACACAGCGTCCAACTAAGGCATCAGAGAAGGTACTTTAGTAAACTTGGCATAGGTCTGCATGGGGACTTAGCTGGGGGTTGACTGACGCGTACTGTGTTCCAAAAATTGACGTTTTCCCATTTTTTTTCTGGCCTGCGTGTTCTTAACGAAAATGTTGTTTAACGACTGCAACAACTTTTGGTTGTCTAACAAATACAGTCTGCATTCGACAAAATGCTTCCTTCAAGAAGAGTGACAGAATATAGCAGACTCACCATTCATGTAGATAAACAGAGAGTCACGTCAGTGGCTGGGCGTGCATGTACAATTTAGGATGTGCTGTATTTTGAACCTAACGTGCGCAAGCCATTTAGCGCATGCTTGAACACGTGCTTAATTAAGAGTAAGGGCCATGTGCATTTGAGCCGTCTGCGTTCACCCTTACTTAGTATTTAGATTACAGGAAGTGACCAGACTGCTCCATCCTTCGCATCATCATCATCATCATCATCATCATCATCATCATCATCATCATCATCATCATCATCATCATCATCATCATCATCATTATTATTTATAGAGCGCATCACTGCGTTCAGAAAACGCGCTCCGTGCTCTTGAGCCACAAGCATGTACAGACATAGCAGGAGACTAAATTGCGGAGCAACGAACGAAATATTGATGCGCAAGCAACACAGGAAAAATGAGTGGAAAAAACTCCCCACCTGCCTACATCCTACACACATACACACACACACATGCATCCATTATCCCAGTAGCGATGACAACGCCACAGTTCCGGAATAATTTGATGAGGGATTATAAATGTTTCTGAATGAGCTACGTTTTTAAGGCCCCCTTAAAAGAATCCATTACAGACATCTTCTGTCAATTACTGCGTCATTTCGTTTGCGTTTCTCTACTCTCTCATCTTCCTTTGTCTTGCTCATTGCCCTTCAGCCTTCACCGTCGAAACGAACTAAACGATTCTATTATTCGCATATGATGACAGGGAACTGACTATAGACGGATCACAATATCAGAGTTTTCGATTTCAATTCCAGATATTGAGATGTAACGTTTGATCTGTTTTTGCGGTGGCTATTATTGTGCTTTTTGCATTCGTGCAAAGTTGACAAACTTTTCTTATATCCCATACATTTTTAAGGCTTCCTGCAAGGAAAACCTACCATTAGGTACTTACGGAGAAGTCCAAAAACGTTTCGCTGGCTCGAAGAGCCGGAAACCTTGAAAATCACTAATGCCCAGGGTTCGGGGGATTTGGTGTTTGTTTTCCACGACTCTCTCTCTCTCTCTCTCTCTCTCTCTCTCTCTCTCTCTGTAACAGATTATAGGACTCCAGACAAAAATAAGCATGTTTTATGGAACCTCTCAGTTCCGACCTTGAAACGTCATGGACAGTTATCCTGTTTGGTAAGGTCTTAATAAGGGCATGGCGCAATCTTCTATGTTCAACATGACGCTGTGTATGGGATATTTTGGTCATTAGGTAAACAATGACAATAACGTCTGCAACAGTTGGGGAAGGGTAGGGGGAATCGATCACTCGATCGGGGGGTACTGATTTTTAATTTAGAATGTCCCGGGAATATTTCTAGTGGTCATGGAGCTCCGGCCATCATATTTCCCAATCCCTGTTAAACCACGACTGGACAATAGCGTAGTGTAGTGTAGCGTCGTGTAGTGTAGTGTAGTGTAGTGTAGTGTAGTGTAGTGTAGTGTAGTGTAGTGTAGTGTAGTGTACAGTGATGTGGTGTAGTGTAGTGTAGTGTGGTATAGTGTAGTGTACAGTGATGTGGTGTAGTGTAGTGTAGTGTGGTATAGTGTAGTGTACAGTGATGTGTGTAGTGTGGTGTAGTGTAGTGTAGTGTACAGTGATGTGGTGTAGCGTAGTGCGGTGTAGTGTGGTGAGGTGTGGTGTAATGTAGTGTAGTGTAGTGTAGTGTGATGTAGTGTAGTGTACAGTGATGTGGTGTGGTGTAGTGTAGTGTACAGTGATGTGGTGTAGTGTAGTGTAGTGTAGTGTACAGTGATGTGGTGTAGTGTAGTGTGGTGTAGTGTAGTTTAGTGTAGTGCACAGTGATGTGTAGTGTAGTGTAGTGTAGTGTAGTGTAGTGTGGTGTAGTGTGGTGTAGTGTAGTGTAGTGTACAGTGATGTGGTGTAGTGTAGTGTAGGGTAGTGTGGTGTAGTGTAGTGTAATGTAGTGTAGTGTGGTGTGGTGTGGTGTAGTGTGGTGTAGTGTAGTATAGTCTAGTGTAGTGTGGTGTAGTGTAGTGTACAGTGATGTGGTGTAGTGCGGTGTAGTGTGGTGTAGTGTAGTGTAGTGTGGTGTAATGTAGTGTACGTAGTGTAGTGTGGTGTAATGTAGTGCAGTGTGGTGTAGTGTGGTGTAATGTAGTGTAGTGTGATGTAGTGTGGTGTAATGTAGTGTAGTGTGCTGTAGTGTGCTGTAGTGTGTTATGGTGTTAATTATTTTCCATCTCTGAGCACTCAGCTGTCCTATGACTATGTGATATGCTATTAATACCCATGTTCTTCAGCGAACAAAGGTTTGATTCACGAAAATACTTTGTACTGTTGAAAAAGACGTGGACACCGTCTTGTTCAAAACAACGCCATTCTCCGTGCTGTGACTTCAGACAACCGTAAAAACTGGTCGTAAGGCATACATATTTTTTTCTAGGCGAAATCCTGGCTGCGACAAGGTGCATTCAAACCAAACGACTGCTAATGTCATTCCTGGTGAACGAACTGTCCGCGTAGACCGCGCGTTCCAAGTGATTGTTCTAGAAAAACTGATAATAGCTTTATCGGCTAGCTTCAGTGCGATGAATGATTATCTAACGAACGTCAGTGTGCGTATGTGTGTTTGTATGTGTGTTTGTATGTTTGTTTGTATGTGTGTTTGTACGTGTGTTTGTATGTTTGTATGTACGTGTCAGTCTCAGCAGGCCTGTGGTGTGTATTTTTGTAAAATGGGTGGAAGAGAAAAGTATAATAAAAATGCAACAAAACAAACAGAAGGAAAACAAGCAAAGACAAAACGAAAGGAAACAAAAACCAGCGTTTGGGGAAGAAGATGTGACCACTTCCAACCTTTGGAAGCCTACGGGCAAAATTAAGCGTTCTAAAGGAAAAAAAAGGCGAGGACTGTTGTTGCTGCTACGGCTGCAACTGATCGAGTTTAAGACTCTACCCAAGTGCATTCAGAAAACTCTCTTCCTCTTGCTAGTTCGTAGCGACGGAGGGAGAGGCAATCAAGAGTACGCGGGCCACCCCACCCCTCACCTCCCCCCGCCCCCGAGGGTCAGCCCATGTAAACAGGTGCCACATGCAGAGAAAGTGCGTTTGCCGCACATGGGATCCCAACCCACGACCCTGTGCATTAATTGGCGACAAACACGCAGTACCCCCCATCAGCGGGCTGGCCCGTGGGCCCAGCAACGACGTCCGAAGAAATCCATTTTGGACCATCGACCTCCTTCTTTTTTTCTCCTCTCGCCACCCCCGCCCCAGGACGTAGAGAATACCGTGAACTGACCTTGCACACATACGTACACATTAAAAGCGCCAACCCATTGCAGCGGACAGCGATCGAAGCCAAAAGATCCACTAGGACGGGAAGGGAATTTCGAACGTTCTTGTAACGCGAGCCTGGTTCAATGGATACTCGACCTTCCTGTCGATAAAGCCTCCAGAAAATGATCATAAGGCTACAGGACAGCAGCTGGGATAACAAAGGATTATGGGGCTGTGTGGTCGTTTCCCCGCAAGTACGGAGTAGCTCTTCACCATCAGTAGTCATCAGCTGCCTGCTTTGTTACCCCCCCCCCACCCCCCGACGTCACGGGTCTCGACTGCGCAGCTAAAGACACGGCAGACCGTCTCCTTGGTGTTTAGTGTTTTCTGCGAGCTGCTCCGGAAGGTCAGGATCCGGTCAAGAGTTCAAGGTCGTGGGCGTCGCGTTGCTGCCACTCTCCAGAAGAGCGCGTGCGTTTAGAGGATCCTGGGACGAGTGTTTACTTCTCATCAAGCCCGAAACGACAAGTTCATTTATATATGCCGTATGTCAGTCACCAGCTCGCCCAATTTTTCCACCCTTCCAGAAGGTATTTGTGTGTTTCAGCATCGTGTACGCCACATCTTCTGCGAGTGCGCATGAAGAGAGTGCGGAATTCCTAGTCCGTCCATCCATCCATCCATCCATCCATCCATCCATCCATCCATCCATCCATCCATCCATCCATCCATCCAGCGTTGCAGGCTGCACGGTAGCATACAACACCCCCTGTTGAGAAGGCAGAAATGAATGCAATGTCTCGTATTTAGTAGATACGAACCGGGCGCTCCATCCATCCATCCATCCATCCATCCATCCATCCGTCCGTCCGTCTGTCTGTCTGTCTGTCTGTCTGTCTGTCTGTCTGTCTGTCTGTCTGTCTGTCTGTCTGTCCACCCCTCTCTCCCTCCTTGTCTTCTTTTCCCACCCTTCTCCCATTAGTCGTTGATGTGTGGCTTGATCAGCCAATATCCAGTCCAGACGACTGTGGAAAGTGTCGCCTCAGAGGTCAAGAGGTCGTGTGATTGCCGATAACAAGATACATCGATAGTCAAGAGAACGTGTGGGTCGATGTGTGTGTGTGCGTGTGGGTGTGCGTGCGTGCGTGAGAGAGAGAGAGAGAGAGAGAGAGAGGGACGCAGACGGAAACAAGTAGACAGACAAGGAAAGACAAGAGAAATGGAAACCTTGTAAATGGTTGCTTATATGCTCGAGGGAGTTGAAGTATCCCAGAGTCTGACCCTATTTCCTAATGTTTTGCGCCAGAATTTCCACGCCATTCGTCGCCATAGCTACTGTAATAGTTTCCCCTACCGTTTCTGCCAACAACAACCGCACAATTTCCCCTTCCTCCAACCCATTTTCTTCTTTGCCGTTTCCCCTTTTACAAACTTTGGGATACAATTTACTGAATGTTTTCATCATTTTAATATAAAAGTTTTCGCCCATTTTCCCCTTCACTGGCCTTGCATTTTCCGTATTGCTCCATAGTTTTCCATAAAAGTTTCAAAATTGTCCACTGAGCTGTTCTAACAGAACTCATCCAACTTCCGCCCAAACATACCGTTCTGCCCCAACTATACATATAGCTATTCAGGTCTGCGACTATCTCACGGCAAGTTCGCGCTATTTTATATTATCTAAAGGGATTACCCACATTATCAAATAGGATTACGAACGTACCTAAGGATTTCATTCGTTTCATCCCTATCGATTGATTCCTAGTAAGCCCACTGTAGTCCCTATAAGGATTTGTTGAAATCTTCGTCTAGAATATCCCGCCCCTCTGCCCTTCCACGCACACACACATACGCAGGCACGCACGTACACACAGATGAAGGAAACTACTGTGTCTGCAGCAAAGAGGAAAGACAATCCATGTTTAAGAACTTTTAATAGCACATTCTCCTTGACCTGAAGAGTAGTACTTTACCTTTGTTTCCATTCCAGTAGAGCCATGCGACACCAACACGACCTAAGACTAAGAATTTTTAATAGCACATTGTCCTTGACCTGCAGAGTTGTACTTTACCACTGTTGTCATTCCATTTGAGCCATGCGATGCCAGCACGACCTAAGACTGCCTTAGGATGCTGTCATCAGCCGAGGAGCTTTGCCTGCAACGCTTTCAAGGTTTTGACGGGATTGTTAACTGCGTCCTTTCTTCCGCCATGATCTCATGACCATACCCTTTTACGATGAGACAAGTCAATCAGTTCGCTCATAAAAGAGATCAAAAGTTAATTTTTGTTGTTATTGTTGTTGTTGTTTTGTTGTTTTTCGGCTCTTGTTGTGAAGATGTCCCTACGAATGAGAATGTTACGAATGACCCAAAACGTCTGACTTGATGTCAAAGATTTTAACCGAGATGCAGATTTTCATTGTTGGCTTCTGCTGCGCCGAACTGCCTGTAATTACTCCAAGAGAATCAAAGAACTGTTGATTCAATGCTAATGTATCGAAAACTTCTCTATGCAAAGTTACGATTTCTATGGGCAACAAGGCCGCACTAAATACGTGCGGAAAGATTGGCAAGAAAGGACTGGAGGCTTCACCCTGGTTTCCTACATTCCCACACCAAGATGGCCTCATCTTGTAGCTGTGTAACAGCTGAAAGTGGTTCAGTTTTGCAGCTGAAAGTGAACGACTGGATTCAGGTGCGCACTGTCCGAGCAGAAAACGATTTCTTGGTCAAACTGGTTTCGGGTGCCATCTCTGTATCTTCAGCTACTTACCGCATGCAACATCAACTGCAGCTGTGACCAGCATCGACGCTGACTGCTTATCGATTGTCTGAGCCTGTAGTCTGGCCCTCCCCTTGACTTTTTCCTAACAGAGTAAAACGGCTGAAGAATTGACAGTGATTTCCTTAGATCGGAAACTGCATCTGAATTGGAAACAGTACAACAACTAGTGCAGTTTTCGCGGGTTAAAAATGTGGTCCTGGGACGAAGACGATGTTCTTAAAAAAGTGTTTGGTTTTCACTTCTGGCCGTTCTCAGATGTCAAGAGTTACAGATAATTTGAATCATGGTTTTTACTCTTCTTAAGCTGTCTTCAACAAAAACTTCTGGTAAGACTTGAGCTCTGTGGCGACACTGGTTGCTGGCAGGATTTGACACTGTGGCCTGAAAATGTCCTGGCTCCATCTGTCTCTGATATCCCCAACACTGCTTGCAAGACCTGTCACTGTGTCCAAACACCACTGACAGACTTTTAAGTCTCTGCGTTCTCCATGTCTTCCTGCCAGAGCCGATCGTCATGGGATCCGCAAGCTGCAAGAGTTTCCGCTGAGTCAAGAAATTGTCTTCCCTCGGAGAAGAGCATGATTAGCTCTGATGGCACTCTCAGACTGTTCAAGCACAAATCAGTGTAACACACGCTGGTACAAATACTAGGAGAGAGAAGACGTCAAAAGCATTCTCCACGAAGCTTGGTGAAATCACACCGTGTGAAAGAAGCTCAGTGAGTCGCCCGCTTTTCATGTACGTCTTGTGGCCACTTGTCGTAGAACCAACGGAAAGAAAGAAGGAAAGAAAGAAAAAAGAAAGAAAGAAAGAAAGAAAGAAAGAAAATCAGTTGGTACGATCTGGTACCGTGTTTGCGATGGCGGTTGAAAGACAGAACACTGCCCGGAAAGGCTGTGAACAAAACCACAAAGTGTCTTAAATGTAGCTAATGTGGATTTGCACTGTCATAATATAGAGGCATGTATATTCCGCTGACAATAAATACCTGTGCTTGTGTGCGTTAAAAATAAACGCCGAAGAATTTTGACAACACACATTAACACAGTACACACTGTTGTGGTATTGCTGTCTGTGTCTAGGGGCATTACTTTTGAGATTTCGTTGAATATTCTGCTCGTTAACCAGAACTACAACATAAATACGTGCGAAGAAGGGGAAACTCACAATCTGATCGCTGCCTGATTTTTGTGTAAATCTCCAAAACGTTCCGGCTCAAGCCCCCACCCCTTACTTGCCACATGCACAACTCAGTGAAAAGAGGGCAGCGATAAAATACTACGCTATTCTACAGTTAATGCTCCACTGCACAACTACCAACATATGAAGATCATAGAAGAACCACTATCATGTACTCCTCGCAGCGCAGTACAACGCGTATCTACACGCACACACAGGGTGATTAGTTAGACTACAATGCCGATAGTCCACATCGGTGAAACAAGAAAACCATAATCTTTACACAGAGAATTCTGGGTCCTCCCTACAACTGTGGTAAATGCGACCATCTCTAAAATGACGTCACACATACGTCTTTACTTCCAGTACGACCTCCCGCCCGCCCACCTGTTCGGGTTGACTGGGTCAACCGGGAAGTATGTGTGTGGAGGGGGGGGGAGGTACCTTCGCCTCTTGTCCGGCCACCTCCCTCGTTCCTCTGAGCGTGACTCCTGGTTGGCTGGGGCAACGAGCCGCAAAAATCACAGCACACACCCCCCCCCCCTAAATACTGACATATCTGCAGCCCCTACCGAACGACAGACAGATTGATTGGTTAAATGATTAATGGATGGATGGATGGATGGATGGATGGATGAATCAGTTTATTCCCAGGCCAATTCCCAATAAAAGGGAAGACAACAACATAATTGTGATATAGCCATCCAATATCACAGCTAAGACAAACATCAAAATAATAAAACAACAATCTATATGTAGGATCACACTCACTACATAACCCTAACGCTATGGATGCATATACATAATTAAACAAAAGACACGAATCTATATCTACAATAGAACTGCAGCTTTAAATGCATAGTGCGTATAGAGAGCCCAATTTTTTTAAAAAAGAGTAAACCAATGAAACTAGAAATAAACTAAGCTTAATAGGCACTTGTCGTACAGTGTAAATTTTTTTGAACGTACTTAATCCTAACAGGTAAGAACACTTTACAACAAAAGACAAATAGACCTTATCTTCCATATAAACTGTACGAAAAGGAATTTAAGTCGTATACAGTGTGCCTGGTATAACGAACATTGTGAACAAGAACTCTCAAGGCACATACCTAAATTTGATCAAATTAGCTTCAGTAATGTTCTAAATCAATTTTCAAATCATCCTTGAATACACAGAGAGATGTTATATACAATATAAAAACTAAACATGTCACTTTTAATAATTTAATCATTTGATTCTTGCGTCTACGCAGAAATAACCTTTCTGTAAATTCTTTTATAAATGGCGAACTTTCTTAACATATTGATTCATTCACACGAAACCAAAACCAACAGAAAAACAGAAAATTACCTTGTGTATGTGAGAGAGAGAGAGAGAGAGAGAGAGAGAGAGAGAGAGAGAGAGAGAGAGAGAGGACAAGAGAAATGTGTCTTTTCTGAAGCTACCATGTCGGTATTTGCTGTTTTTAAGCACTTGTCTTCTTTTGAGCAGGATGCATTCTCTTCAATTCCATTTGTGAACCTCGGGCATTCTGGCAGAAAACACATAACAGTCTATCACCCCACAAAGCAAAATTCACTTTCTAACCTGAGGTCACTCGTAGCTACAGATCAACAGCTTTAATACGATCTGTCGTCAGGGAATCTGGATGGAAGTCTGTCTGTATTTGTTCCAGCATAGATAGTCGCTTCTGAACGACACTCACTGACATTCGTTTCGGATGTTTAGAGGACGGAAGTATTGCTGAAGTAGTCTGGGACCCCCAGTGTCTTCTCACCAAGTGGACGCAAATGATAGCTTCTGTCTACCAGCGCACTTACGCTCCTGCGCACACGTGAGCGGTTCATGCACGGACACAGCAGACTAAAGGAAATTAAGAAGTGGGGAAAGGACTGCAATGTGGAAAAAAGAGACGAGGGACAGAAAGAGAGGAGAGAGATGGGAGAGGGTCAGTGGCATGGAGCATGGTGATCAAGCGAGCTAGAGGTGATCAAGAAGTGATCAAGCGAGCTAGAGGTGATCAAGAAGTGATCAAGCGAGCTAGAGCGAAGGACGAAAAAAGACATTTTCAACTCTGCCGCTATTTCTTTTTGAAATAAAGCGTTAGGGGGGTGGGGGTAGGGATGCTTTCCCTCAAAGTTCACGTTACATAATCTGAAAATTACAGGGCCAAGTCAAGGCCCCAAGCTGCCATTAATTGGGCCTACAATTTTTGGATGGGATTCTGATTTCCTTTCTACCACAGGATGAAGAAGAATTATTTGTTCTTGTTCGTCGTTTTTTATTGTCGTCATACGGAACAGTATAAAGCCTCAAAGTTGATTAATTGTTAGGTTTACACGCATAATGTCTGGCAGTAATAAGAAAATACATCTGCATGTAATTTTTCTCTACAAAGCTCTGCATCTCAGAGATAATGCGACACCTTGTGGTGCTACAGACATGTTTACGGGGAGGAGGACAAAAACGGGAAAGTGTAAGAAAAGGTTCGACCTTGGAGTGCGAACAAGAGCATTGTAAATACGCCAACTATTAATTGTGGATGGAAATAACAGCTAAAAAACGAACAAACAAACCCCAAAATAAACAAAACACACAAGCAAAAACAAGCAATAAAAACAGAAAACAATAAACACCCCCCCCAAATAAACCAAACCATACAAAGAAAACAAACAAAAACAGACAAAACAAGCAAAATCTACAAACAAAATGAAACAAAATAATCTATACAAACGCGCGAAACAAATAAATGAAACAAAACACACACAAGAGAAGACAAAAAGTTAGGTTTGTAGTTCACATATTCTAGCCAATCGCAAGGCTGGAAATCTGAAAAACAGAACGCGGGTTAGTGAGCAGCACCGTGTCGTGATGGTGATGGCGAGGGTAGGTTGACAGTAAAAGACTTCGTGAGCTTTGACTGGAAGTAGAGGCATGCCAGTCGTCTCTGGAACCGGCGAGGACAACTCAAAACGCAGCTCATACCATTAAAAAGTTTTCGGTTGGGAACGCGCCATGAGGCACTAAATGGCTCCCCCAGAGGTGTGTTTTCTCCCTGAAAAGACTGATAGCACAAGTTCCTAATAAGCGCGTGCAGATTTTTTTTTTGGGGGGGGAGTGGGGTAAATTCTACCAGCACATAGAATTTCTTTTTTTCGGGGGAGAAATGGGTTTCTGGTCGATTAAGAATTGATATGGAATGAAAATAAAAGTTGTCCTGGATGTTTCAAACTAGAAAGAAACCCTGAGCGAACCCAGGCGTGTCTTAATCAACAGAGTCTGTTAGTGTAATCGCAGAATCGACTTAAACCGAAGACTTCTACAGATCGAGTGTAAACAGGCCGCTGGGCGAACCGAAACACACAATCCCAAATGCACGACTGTGTGGGCGCCCACACAAAAACACATACTACCGCAACGAAAACGACGACGACGACGACACCACCACCACCACCACCACCACCACCACCACCACCACCACCACCACCACCACCACCACCACCACCACCACCACCACACCCATTGCACTAAATTGCACGGGATGGAAAACACGTCCCATACACTCGACGTTCGTCCTCAAAAGTATTCACACCTGCTTGCTAGTTAACAGCGTTTCCGTCTTTCCGAAGATAAAATCTGCGAGGTGTATTAGGTCCAAGAACGCTCTCTCTTCAGGCTTAACCCCAGGCTGCTCTCTGAGAGGCGCGGGGTCAGAACGCTACGTCATCAAGTCATTCCATCACGACCGCTTGTTGATTGGGGGCGAGAGTCGTCTGCACTCAGAAGCATCTATGTTGCAGAGCAAGCGCATGCCAGTGACAGACACGAAAAAAAGGCCAAACATAAAACGTTCCCCATGCTTTTAGGTATTAAGTGAGTTTTTTGGGGGAGGGTTTAGACGAGGTAAGATCTAATGATCACTGCGGTGAGATTTTTAAAAAATATATGCAATCTCACTCGATTGACGTTGGCTGGGGATCTGGCGCACTGTAGTGAACATTAAAGAAGTCATCTGGTACACCTCTTGTGAATCGAACGGCAAGATTATTGCTTGACGTAATGAGGAAAAGGGCGCACTGCCACGAAGTTTTTCCCGGACAGAACACTCCGCCTGGCATGAGCTAGATCCAATATCAGCCTGAAAGCATAAACTTTATTAAGAATTTTCAGGGTTGTGACATTTGGTTTGTTTCAGCCAAACAATTTTCCTCTTATTCCTGTCGCTGGATGTGTCGGAACAGACAATGAACTCAGGGTGGGCTTTCCCAGACAGTATATATATAATATGCCTTGTACAAAAATGCTGATAATGACCCTTGGAGCTTCACTGACATTCCCCTATAAAAAGCTTCACTGCGCGTAAATGTATGTTTATGCAAAAGAAGAAATGCTCTCAATTCTCTCATAAATGCCGGAAGTCCGACCTGAGGCATGCACACATTTCGGCATTTCAGACAGACATACGCTCGTCTCCTCTTTGAGTTAAAGAACAAGTTTCCCCCTTTTTCAAATCTAATGAACTCAGAAAGTCCTGAAACCTCAAAACTACTTCTAAAAGGAAGTGAAACACGCGCAAACCCTTTTGTCCTGCCGAAACCCTACTGTATGAAGAAAATCCCTTCTCGAATAGTTTTTGGTTGGGTTCAGCTGTACCCTGAAAATTCGTGACCTGTGGGGAGTGGGTCAGAGGTTATTGTGGGCCATCTGGGTACTGCATGCCCTGCGGCTGGCGCCACCTGGTTTTACAGACATCGTTTACGCTCGGTTCACGTGGGCAGCTGACAGTTTACGTAATTATTCTGGACTCATAATCTTGCAGTGCACCCTTTAGCACCCCCTAGGTGAGTCCCATGCTGTTGGAAATCTTTTGAATTCGAAGACTCCAACGCGCTGTGGCTAGATTTCGCCACGCTTCAGGGCAACAGTGGAATAAAAGCCATAATACCGTTCTTATAGCAGTCTGGAAAAGTGTACACAGTTTCCATTCACCAGTTCAGCGATTGTGGAAACCATGTTCATTCCCCTCCATCTTTTCCCTCCTTTGTTGTCGATTCAATGGCACAGCCTGAAATACAGAACTTATATGTACATATACATCTATGTATATCCATGTATATGCATCTATGTATATCTATGTATATCTATGTATATCTATGTATATCTATGTCTATGCATCTATGTATGCTTACACTATATTAAGTCGGCATATCCTAGTACCCCGAGCCAGAGAATTTACTCTCCTGCGTGCAGAAGAGAGTATGTAAATCCTTAAAGTCTTTACCTCACGAAAAGGTAAAACGGAGCTTTAGCTCAGATTTTAGGAAATAGTCTTTTTCAGTAAAATAGACCCAATCAGCTTAGGATCAATGCAGGGGGATTTTTTCTGACCATTGGGCTTATACTTATTTTTCTAAATTTCAGCGATCAGGATATCATTTGGCTGTAAGATGCATGCTTTCGGACACTTTCCCGCCAAAACCGAAGCACGAAACATGACGTCAGGTTAGGCTAATGTTCCCGAAGATGTTGAAAACCAACAGGAAAGCTGTACCTGATGTCATGCCTTGACCTCTATCTTTGTGGCTTGGACAAGGCGGATTTTCGAAGGCATGTACGTTGTGATCGATCAGGCTTGTTCGCTAAGACCTGGAAGAACTCGTACAGTGGGGTGAAGAAATCCCAGAAATAAAAAATGCATGAGACGGGACAAAACGGGAAACAGAAAAACTGCTCGACTGCTGTTATGCGTCAAGTATGGAAACAAGAAGGTGACGTACCCGTCAGGCACCCAACTGTTCGCAAACGAGCGGACGCGTCGGATATGCAGCGGGCCAATCAGAAACGAGAGAAAGCGAATGATGAGCTGTAATCGCTCGGCTTAAGAGTCGACTGTACGGTTTTGAGAGAGCATGGGTGAGTGGGAGAACCAGGCAGGCCAAAGACAGATCGCGCTAGATTGAAAGGTAGACACTATCCTAACTCAAGTATTAACCGGGTCATCGGAAATCTATACATAAGATAGTACAAACGCTTTTCATTCTGTTGCAGGTCTGCGAGAGGCGAGCAGAGATTCGGCCGCCTGGGGAGGGTGAATGGTATGGGTATAATGTGGTGTGTCAGAGAATTGATGGAATGTTAAATGTAATAATTGTACGACTGAGATCATCGTCATCCGCATCGCCCTAGTTCTCCTCCCTATTGTTATGTTTTCTCTTATGTTGTGCGTATGTTTGGTTGACACTTTATTTTAAGCAGACTGTCTCTTTGTTCGGTTACTGTGTGGTATTCCCATTAGTGTGATTGTGATTAGTGAATAAAGAATGTACGTCGACTGCAATTTTAGACTGGAGGACCCTTTTGTCGGAGCGAATGAAGGGTTGGAGGCAACAGGGAGGTATAGAACCTGGAAGGGGGTCTGACAGAACCGGATGTGTGTGTGGGTTGTAAAAAGGAGAATACGCCAGCTCACATTCGGGACTTTAGCTTAGCCAACACCCCCATAACAACCATCTTTTTCCAGCGGAATAATATTTGTATTTATGAAATACAAACATTTTTATTTGTCATTTTCCTTATGAAAAAGTTTTTTTTAAATAATTTCTAGCTATTTTTAAAAATAAAATATGTTCTTTCGTCTTCTCTGTTATGAATCTTTCAAGGAGAAAGAAGAAAAGGTAAAAACAATCTAGACAGAAGGAAACTAAAAAAACCATGGCTAGGCTAAATATAAGATGGTGCCGACAAAGAGTGAAGTAATGATCAAAATAAAATCGATAAGAAATATCAATGTTACAGGTCTGTAGGGAAGGGCAGAGAAGACAAAACCCTATGTCTAGGACGGAAAACTCCTACGTGATAGGATGAGAGCGAGAGAACTGCTGGCGAACAGAACAAAACAGGAAATGTCTTAAAGAAAATAATAGACGAGAGGTCGACCATATTATCACTAATGCTACTGAGAGCCTGGAAATGCATGGCCCGAGGTGGGATGTCGTCGCCAGGAAGTTGGTTCTATCATAAGAACTGTCTTCTATCATAAGAACTGTCTTCTGTCAGTTCAGTGTAGCACCAGGCACAGTTAAAAGACGTGCCTTGTCGTTGAGAGACGGAAAATATAGAAGTAATTTATAGGGCCTTTGTGCATACTGAACCATCGGGGACAGTTAATAGATGGGTTTCGTCCATGGAGAAGAAAAATCCATAAGTAAATTAAGGTATGTTCTGATTGCATTACCAGCAGACACAATTTCAAGACATGTCTGGACTGTTAAGCTGTGTCGTCTGTTGGCTATTGATGTCAGCATTTACGCAAAATGACAGTCATTGATTCACGGGAGCACACAATATAGGCCTACTGCATTGTAAACATTCACACCGGTTTTGAACGGTAAGCACTCATCATCTCTCTCCTCGCTTGTTCATCCTCTTTCGTGAAATCTAAACGCTCACACTCTGTTTTCACCTCGCGTTTTTACGCACTCTCTACAAACTCCGCACCTTCTAGGTACTTAGTGAACTATTTTTGACAGGTTTAATAGTTCGTGACTGGGATTTTCTGTGCGTAAGAGACGATGCTAGTTAATAGGCTTACTTTCCCTGTATCTAGTCTGCAGATCTGTACGCATTTCGCAGGCTGCACTTGGGTTATCTCTTGCACTGTAGGGCTCCCACAGGCACATGAAAAATGACATGCATTCGTGCCAGTGTCCATGATAGTTCCATAGCTCGCACTTCACTATCTCTTGGTAATGGGGTATAGCTTCCCTTCAAAGGCGCACATACGCACACGAAAACGGCGTGCAGCCATCCACGCGTCCAAGCACGCTTGCTGATAGCAAAGGCTGCTCATTTGTCGATAAAGTTTCACCTCTGCTTAACATCAAACATCTCCCTCTTAATTCCTGAAGAAAGTTTTGGAAGTTTTGATACATCTGCCGCTAGCCATCATTTTCCGCGCTTGTTCAAAGGAAGCACACACATGATATTCGCCTATGAAATCAGAGACACTCTCTCCTTATTTTGTTATTCTTTTCTTCACCATCGCTCCTTTCCTTTCGCAAAATGTTTTCCTCTAGAGTGTCTTTGCTTGAGGCGCATCCTCTCTTTCTCTTCTTTAAACGGTTTCACAGGGAAAAATATGAAAAGGAATCAACGAGTAAATGTTTTCGTAAGAAAAGTTTTGACGGCGGCTGTTGAGAAGTTGATGTTTCCTGAGGAAAAATGAAAGAAACGAGCACTTAACGTCTCAGGTGGGCAATTTAGTCTAAACCGAGCTCGCCATTCCGTTTGCTCATTAGGAGATTCCACGGGGGAAAAAAACCAACATGGGATGTAGCTATCTCGCACAGGATGAAAACGTTGGATGAAGGTGAACGATGTGGTCCATCTTAAGCAAACATCACACGGTCTGACTAAATCTATTTTATAAAAGTCAATTCAGCACACCACCACCACCACCACCACCACCACCACCACCACCACCACCACCACCACCACCACCACCACCAAGAAATGAGATCAACATTTTGTGGCTGTCTATTTCTACAGCAATCTCCTTCTCAGTCTCTCATCTCTCTCTCTCACTCTCGCTCTCTCACTCTCGCTCTCTCACTCTCGCTCTCTCACTCTCGCTCTCTCACTCTCGCTCTCTCTGTCTTACTCTCGTTCTATCTCCCACTCACTCTCTATTTCCCTCACTCTCTCACTCACTCTTTCTTTCCATTTCTTGTGAGTGAGTGAATGAGTGAGAAAGAGAGATAAATACTTTAACCGAAAATTCATGAAATAAAAATCTTCTCTAAGTATCTTGACGTCAATTTTAGGCCCGTTATCTCCCTTTTCTCTGGGCTTGAATCCTAAACAGGAAGTTAGCACAAAATCACTGCTAGAAGGAAGCAGTTCACCACAAAACGAACGGACAAAGGTGTGACGATATCTGACCGGTTTACCAGCGGTACACATGTAGTTCTGAGTTTTGTTTATTCTTTTAGCTGTAAACCGTTCAACTCTTCTGGATTCAGTCTTGCGGTTGTTTATTCATTTGTGATGGAGCGGGTTCGCTCAGCCAACTTTCTTCTCCCGCCCCCCCCCCCAACTCTCTCTCTCTCCCTCAACAAAGGCAAGTTTTCGTCAAACGCCGCCTACATGCTTTGTTCAGAGCCGCCACTGCTGCTTCCCACTGGCTGGAATTTCTCTGAAGGACTGTCCGTTCAGATCTTGCCGCTGTCTCCGCTCCTCCTGCTCTGCCTTACATGGTTCGTTCCCCCCCCCCGGTCACTGCCCCACTGCTCACTGCCCCACTGCCCCACTGCCTCACTGCCTCACTGCATGGTTCTCCTTTCTAGCCTTCCTCCTGCTTCACCTTACTTCAGGACTGCCCTTTGTCAGTTGCAGTTTGTTTAGGGGAAAGTGCTTCCACCTGTCGGTGATTTCGCACTATAGGGGTGAGGGGAAGGTGGTGATTGGGGGCTGGGGGCGTGCTCTGACTTCAGAGGCCAACATCTTCGGTGGAAACATCTGATTAAGATTTCACCCTCCGAAAAAAAAATTCGGAGAATGAAGATTATTGCAAACGCAACGAAAGCACAACTTAAGAATCAGCCAAAGTGAACAATGTGAACAAAGTGAGAATAATGTCTGATTTGTTCTTGGTTAAGCTGCAGATCGGAATAGGTCGAATGAACGGTGCTCATTCAAAAAGACAAAGAAGGGAGGACAGGATGAAGGAGACAGACAAGCAGGCAGGCAGGCGGACGGACGGACGGACGGACGTACAGACAGAGAGACAGACAGACGAACTATACGGACAGACGGACATTGACAGTAAAGATGAACTGATAAAAAAAGAAAAGAAAAAGGGAAGCGAAATAATTAAAAGAAAAAGAGAAAGAAAGAACCATGAAAAAGGAACGAAAGAAGAACTGACAGAGTACACATTCAGAAGTATTGTAGACACGCGTACGCGCCTGCGCACATAAATGAAAAAAAAACTAAACTCCTTACAAACATTTCGGTGAAACCACGCATTTTCGGGCCGGGGAAACACGAATAGCAGTTGCTTCCCTCTGCTGTTTACAGCGCTGCTCTAACAAACAGCATCACGGCTTTCATCTCCGCTGCGACCTCACGGACGTGTCCAGAGCCCGCAGAGAGCGATCAGTATTCCAAGTTTATGAATCAGTGACACCTGCTGATCTCGGGGTCTCCTGAAGGCAAACAGGCATGTGGAGGGGGAGGGGGGCACATGAAATCTCCACGTGGGAATCCCAAATAAAATGGAGCGAACACCAAACTAGAACAGACGGAATGGGAGCGCCCGGAAAAATGGTGCAGATAAGAAAATAACAACGACGCTGGCTTGGAGGCGACATTTACTGAAGAAAACGCATTGTGAATCTCCCCCCACACCCCCACGAGCTACGGGCTTGCATGTCATTCGCTCGTTGGCCTCTTGCTCCTTACAAGACCCTCTTTGCGCTGTGGGAGTATTTCGTTGGAAGAACTACGTATTTTGTTCCCATCTCTTAATAGCTAACCATCCATTTATCCGTCGGAAATCGTTCAAATATTAAAATTTTGGTCGACTGTTGATCTTTCGAACTGTTTCACTTGCAAAAGTGAAAATGCGTGTTTCCTCCCTGGGTCTGACGCGCATTTTTGTGCAATGTGTGACTAACTTGTAAGTTTATGTCTTGAGGCCTATGCGACTTTCTGGACTGTTGTTTCTAATGCTCAGTGATTATTATATTATCATCTTAGTACCTCCTTTCAGATAAGGTGAACCCTTCTAAATTTCCTCTTTAAAATTTTCGCTTCGTCAATACCTGTTACATCATACACGTCACTTTTTCAACTTTTTCTTTTTCTTTATCCCCCTCTCTCGCTCTCTCTTTCTCGTTCTCTCTCTCTCTCCCTCTCTATCTATCTATCTATCTATCTATCTATCTATCTATCTATCTATCTATCTATCTATCTATCTATCTATCTATCTATCTATCTATCTATCTATCTATCTATCTATCTATCTATCTCAAACTTTATCAATATTCTTCCACGTTTCGATTCTCTGTACTCATGGCCGATAGCAGTCCAAGTTTTACACGAAGCCTGGCTTGTTTCCTGTATAAGGCATTACAACGGAGAGAGGCAGATATACTCAGACGACCAGCTCTGAAAGCTCCTTAAGTTACACGCGTGCGTGCATGCGCGTGTGTGTGTGTGTGCACCTGATAACTGATAAACCTAATTTTCCAAAATCTATTGTAAAACGAATGCCAACAGACACCTTTAGATTTGCTCAATAAGAACGGAATGATATTTGTGAGACTTTATCTATACCTATCTTTCTAAAAAATTTTTAACAATCTTTCTCTGAATAAAATTTAATTACCGGTCAGGTAAAAATAAATACTGCAGTAATAAATTGTTATAATTTTGGTCGGCCTTATCTAAACTAACTATAAATTATAAGTATTTTAGGATTTACTTAGATTGCAGTTTGCTTACCTCTACTACTGGACTGACCACAATTTTACGAAAAACTTTCGATTGAAGGAAAGAAGCATCAATAGGATGGAAACTCGGCTGTTTATCAATACCAGACGAAGAAAGGTGAAGGTGAACATCAACAATTCTTAAATCCATTTAGTGGAAGCGGAATCTGGTCATGTGATCATGGCAATATTAGCTATGAATGGGTAGGTACGATGCGATATTATTTTCTGCGTTTTTAGACATGCTCTCAAAACTTAAAAAAAAAAACTCAAAGAAGAAAGACTAAAGATTTACGGATAATCTTTAAACTGGGGGGGGGGGAGGGTTGGTGTCGAATAGTCTGATTATAAAGTTATCGGTTCTTGTGGCGTCGATTTTCTTAGATAATGATTATTAGATTTGACTAGTTCATAACCCAATGATGATAGGTCGTTTTCGAAGGCGATAACTCGCATGTCAGCTTACAGATATGGCTTTAAAACTGAAGCGCATTTACAGAATGCAGTTTGCTTTATCAAAATTCACATCGTAAAGCTTTCAAACAAGAGAATTTATGTCTCGAATAGCATAGGTTTAAACACCGTTGCTTTTAAGGGAAATGTTATAAACATTAAGAAGAGAAATCGATTAAAAAAGCACAGGGAATAAGAGCCCTTAGATAATATCGCGATTTGCTTGAGGTAGTTTACTATCTCCGGATTACCCTTGTAAATTTAGGAGCTGACTTTTTGTACACAAGCCTTCCACAGAGTTTCGGTCTGTTTCACTGTCCCAACGCTGTGCCGTCTAGCGATAATTTGCGATGTTCTTTCGATTGGTTTTACTGAGTTCAAGTAGTATCACTAATCTTTCAAACTGTTCCTGTGTACCCACGATATAACTGATCGTTTAAGCCTCCTTATTGTACATTATTCTTTCTTTCTTTTTTTTTCTTTCTTTCTAGTTAGACTTTCTGTAGCTAACGTGAAAGATATGCATAAGGTTGCCTTCATCGCGAGAATATTGTCACGATTTCTTATAGACTATCCAGAAATTAAATAAAAAAGCACATCACGAACCTATCTGCGGCACGTGCCAGAGCTAAAGTTAAAGTTTGAAAAAATGCTTATTCACTTTCATCAAAGCCAATCTCGAACGCGAATTTCGCCTTGTGCACAATTTGCTCTCACACGGGTTACGGCTGCTGAGTGCGTGATGCATGTAAATGAAAGGCATGTAGGGCCATTTCCGGCATCGAGGGCTTGGGGAGAGAAAGATGGAAAAAAGAAAGAGAGAGAGAGCAAGGAAGAAGAGAGAGTGAGTTGGGTGAGGGAGGAAAGGGGAGAGAGAGACAGAGAAAGGGAGAGAGCGGAACCCTGGAAGAGGGACCCGGTAGGGTAAGGGATGTAATGACCCAAAGACGGGAAGGAAGGAAGGAAGGAAGGAAGGAAGGAAAGAAGCTGAATTGAAAAGGGAGAGGAAGAGCTCGAAAGCTGCGAGGACGTGGGGGAGAGAAGAAGGATAGAAAGAAGAGGGGGAAAACAAGGGAGTGGGGGAGGGAGGGAGGGACGAAAGAAGAGGGGGAGAGAAAGTGATGGGGGGGGGAAACAGAGGGGTAGGGTAGAGACTGAGCGAGACAGAAACAAATTCCGTAATGCGGATCTTCCACCACAGATTTTCTGCGCTCAAAATTTCCCAAATTGTGCTGGTGTTGAGGGCTGGGCACTTGCTTCCGTGTGCGTTCATGTCTTGCTGCGTGCAGGCACTGCGCAGGCTGCAGAAAGACAGCCGAGCGTCGGAGGCGGTACGTCTCCATCAACCGTCCTCCCCTCGCCCCACTCCACCCCCACCCCCAGCCCACCATTCCAGCGTTATACCTGGACAAACTTGTGCGAGCGGGCGTGGATCACGTGCTGATTGGGTGCGTGTGTGTGCGGGGGGGGGGGAGCTTCTTGGCTCCTGTCCATCGCTACCGCTCAGCTACCTGTCAGGACAGTAGAATCGAGATAAATATGTCTCATCCCTCACTCTCTGGCCATAGATTGAGGGACTAGCATCTGTCAACATTGGTCTGGCGGGCAGCCTGTGATGTCTGCACCATCGTCGAGGCCGGGTTCACGATCATCATCGTCGTTGTCGTCGCCGCCATCAGTACTGCACCCACCACCATCACCGTCGCCACCAATCAAGCAGTTTCAAATGTGGACAACCGCGTCGAACAATGTGTGATTGTGTTAACATTCCTCGGATAACAGGAAAGGCTCTCTCTTTCTCTCTCGATGTTATCTGTCAGACGACTACAAACGGGGAAAATGGTTTTCTTTTAATGCAAGTTCTCTTTTGTTTGTTTGTTTCTGTTTGTGTACATGTCTGTTCGAGTTAGGTGTCGGACAATGGCTGAATTCAGAGCAGACAAACAAGAAATGAGTAACCATAACCATAGTTAAGACCTCGGGGCAGTTCTGAGATTCGCTTGATGCTGATGGACAGATGGGACCAAACAGGATTGTTTCTAGGAGTAGTCAAACACGCACGTCAAAATCTCACATGCCTCGATCAGAACTGTGTACAGAAGTCAGAATATCGCAAGCAGGGCAGTCGCACAGCCGACGAACCCTCTCCAGTCAAGGACTCATTTGCAGACGTCAAAATCTCGCAAGCTGCGTGAATCACGTAGAGGCGTCGATGTTTCACACACTGTGGTTAGCAGACAAAGACATCGGCCAGCTAGCAGGCGACAGCCCCACAGAGGCGTCCAGTGACTTCTAAGTCTTCGAACAAAACAATCCCACAGCTAGAATTCTAAGCCCTGCTGTCGTGCTGGGCCTCCGGACTATTTCTGTGTGCAGTCGTTTTTCTGTCGCTTCTGCGAACACGTCCTCGGCAGTGGACAAGTCTTGTGACCCGTGTGCTTTCCCCGAGAAACTAAATCAACCCTCGAGCTGGTATTCTGTCAAGAGACCGTGAAATCCAAAATATGTCAACCCAAATCAAGAGGATTAGATGCTAACGTTACAGATATTTGTGACTGTCCGTACATTTCTGTTACAAGGTAAGTTTCTTTTCGATTGATTGATTGATTGATTGATTGATTGATTGATTGATTGATTGATTGATTGATTGATTGATTGGTTGATTGGTTGGTTGACCCAAACTGATCGATTGATCGATTTATCGATTGATTGAATTATCGATTGATCGATCGATTGATCGATCGATTGATTGATTGATTGATTGATTGATTGATTGATTGATTGATTGATTGATTGCACTGCATCCCCAGATCACAGAAGAGCTCCGTTTGCTCACTTCCTGGCTCATTCCCTTGCCACTTAACTCGGCTGTCACTGGCCACTTTATTGAATTTCAACCCATTTGCTTGTTACTTTGGTCAATAGCCAGTTTGTTGACTGGTTTTAAGACCTTTCTTAACCAGATGGACGCGTGTCCTGCTGTTCGTCGATCGCGATTATGCGTACATTTTTGGTTTCTCAAAATCAGCTCTCTAAGGAATATTTCTGAAGGCGCCAATCTTTTATATCTATTTTGCCGACAGTTTACTAAAGTCGGATTTGCCAAAAACCTATATCCACAATATTCTGAAAACTGTGCCCTTGAGTTTTTACTTTCCTTCGCCTCTCATTTCTCTTCACCTCTCCCTCCTTCCCCCTCTCTCTTTCTCTATGCTTCCGTGCGTTGTGTGTGTGTGTGTGCGCGCGCGCGCGTGCGTGTGCGTGCGTGCGTGCGTGTGTGTTTGTGTTGCAGGGGTAGGGTGGTAAATCTATGCATGTTTGATCCATGACAGAATGCAGTATATAAAGGGATTCAGATCCGTAATCATTTTTTAAACATTTTTGGAGAGGGGTCGGGGACCGGCCTGCAAACAGGAAGTGGTACGAAGATGGCGGATCGAATGGAAACCTAATGCGGTGTCTGAAGGAACCGGCGAGCATACGCGCTTGCGCACGTCAAACTCGCAGAATTATGGAACCCGTAATGAGACATGGCGCCAGACGGTCCACCAGGAAAACAAACAACAACACACAAAAAAATGCTTCCACCTTTTAGCAGATGTGTGGGGGTGTGGAAGGGAAGGAGTAGCCACATAAACGGTCTCGGAAAAGAACGGAGACACAAATCTGCTGACGTCTGGCGAAGTTCAGGCTTCGAAAGAAAACTGACTTCGCCAGTGTCTCCCTGGACAGTTTAACATTTACCTACTTTTTAACGAGCAGCAAACAAAGAACGATAAAAAAACGAGTTGTGTTGACGGACAAGCCACTTTCAGTTCCGTCCAGCCAGAAGTCTTCCCAATGCGAAGAATGCAGAATATTTGGGAAATGAACACAGATTTGCCCTCATTGCGTCTGATCTTACACGTGCAGCGTGTCAGTTGGTATTTATACGAGTAAGAGAGTGTGTTTGCGATCATGTTCTTGGGAGGTTGGATCGGTGTGTGTGGTGTGTGTGTGTGAGAGAGAGAGAGAAGCGAGAGAGAGAGAGTGGGGGGGTTCTCTCGTCCGTCAGGTACTGGAGAAAAATATTTGCTCTTTAAGCCGCGTTGCGTGATAAGTACATCATGCAAGGTTATTATAAGAAAAAAACACGATAATTAACAAGCAGAGACGGCACTGGAAATACTTTTGCCCAGCCCCGATCAACAATAAAGTAATTTTGAGTGTGGCTTCTCTCGGAATAGTGTGGGAAATAAGGAACTTCTTTCCATCAATAGCTATTCATAGTCGCCTAGGATCGAAGCATCCTGAAGTGTAAAAGCCTGGCAAGGATGGTGGTTTCATAAGGTGTGTACATAGATAGGGAACTTAACTCTTGAGCATAGGGAACTTAACTCATGAGCATTCGTATCTCCTGTTCATACATAAAACATACAAGGCGAATGAACACTTTTATGAGCGGAAGGGCGGATGAAAAGTCTCGCGCAACCCACCCTAGAGTTTTATGGAGAAAATTAAAAAAAGAAAATATTAAAGCCAAACAGACGTGCGACAAAAGGTCGTGAGAGAAGATATAACAAGTATTGCACAAGCGGCAGCTGTAGGCCCAAAGCACCGGAGTACGGTCGTTTCGCCCAATTGCCATTTCGTCCTTCTACGAGTTCGCCCACAATGAGTCGTTTCGCCCACACGACTCTCCCAGTGTCGCAATACCACATTAATTTCTAAGACAGCGGGCCGCCTTTGCCACAGAGACTTTTGCAACAAACACGACACACTGATATTTTATCGACACTCAATTTTCAACAATGGGAGACTTGGCTTGCCCTTTGCCAGATAAAATCTTGAACAAAATCCTCATTCGGTATGTCTATATGTATGGTGACTTGGGAATTCAGAATTTCAGAATTCAGAATGTATTATTTTCTTCCTTCACCCTCAATGGGGTATGAAGACAAGACATAAGCAACAGTACAACAAAGCAATAAAAAGCTGAGCAGAAATTCACTTTGATAAGCAAACGAATTAACAACCTATCTTTAGAGGCTCGCAAGAGCATGCTAAAAAGTGAGTGCAAATAAACATACAGTTATCCATGTCCGCAAACGTCTTTAAGTAAGATTTTAATAAAACAGGATAGCTTTGTAACCAATCGTTTGCTCCCTGTTGAGAGCAGGCAATGAAATTTATAAGTATTAGGGCGGTTTCTGTAGTAATAAGGTAGCCATTTGTTTCTGTCATCCTTAAATTTATCGCAGCAAAATAAATAATGATACTCATCACCGATGTCGTTACTGTTACAAAGATGACATATTCTTTCTTCTCTGGGTATTCTCTGTATTCTGTGCGTTTGGACTGGGAAGTTGTTGTTCAAGAGTCGGAAGTTAAGAAGCGGTGTATAGTGATTTGGGGGCAATATTTTTATGTAGTTTTCAAAAGTGAAAGAATTTTTAATAATTCTGTAGTTCTTATAGATGTCTTTTGTATCTATATCTTCTAACCAACTTTGAATAAACTGATCTCGTAAACTTCTATCAACTTTCTACTTGAAACATTCATATGAGTAGGGGAGATTATTTTGATTGGTCCAAAAACCATTTAGTCCAATGGCTTGTAATGTTGATTTTACTGCTTTTATATAGGTTGAATAGAGTGTCCCATTCTCGTGTAGCCGTAGTATTGCACTATATAAAATACTAGATAGTTTTTGTGATTCATAACACTGACTAATTTAAACCAAAAACAAAGCATCAGCATATAGCAATAAAAACATTTTAAATAAAGCATCGAGTTCATCAGGGGGGAGTTCAAGAATGGCTGCTTCTTCTGGGATTTTCGTAAGGCCCATTACATTATCTTTATCTAAATGTAATTTCAGGTCATTTAAATAAACTGCAAACAGTAGGGGAGATAAATTCTTCCTTGTCTAGCTCCCCAGTTGTTAATAAAGTATTCTGACTCTATGCCGTTTATTCTAACACAAGATTTGCCTTTGCTGTATATATCCTGTATTACTGATAATATTTTACCTCAGATTCCTTGGTTTAGTAACTTCTCCCACAGGAATATTCTATCAATCTTATCGAAGGCCTTTTCATAATCAATAAGGGTCCAGTAAATTCTTTTCCTTTTGCTTAGGTAAAAGTCAATAATACAATGGAGCGAGAATATGTTATCTAGCGTTGAACAGCCAGCACGGAACCCAGACTGTTCTTCGCCCAGCAAATTTCTCTCAGTAAGATAAGTATTTAGTCGTTCATTTAATACACTAGTAAAAAGTTGTCCACAACAGCTCAATATAGTTATCCCACGATAGTTATCAGGGTCATCTCGCTTACCTTTGTTTTTATAGGGATCAAAGTTCCTAATGTCCACTGTGTGGGTACGTGACCTGTCGAAAAGATTAAGTTAAACAATAATGTAAATAGACTGATCATTTTATTACCTGCGAACTTCAAAAATTCATTTGTTTTTTCATCGCTACCACATGCTTTGTTAAGCTTTAATTTTTTTAAGAAAGCGCTACCTCATTTTCCATTATTGGTTTATTGAGCTCTTCATCAGTGAATTTATTGACTTGAGAATTTGTGGCGGGGGCTTGGCTAAGCACATTGGATGATATGCCTTGAAAATGGGCACCATATTTTCCCGTCAGATGACCAGGCTTTGTCCACACACTGTAGGGCCTGAACATATTTGAGTAGTCTTGCGCCAAGTGATGTCATGTCGTCATTTAGGAACACTCTGTTTTTGTAGTTAGGTTTATCCATCAGAGCCTTCTTTTTGGTCATAACTTCTCGGTTTTTGCGACGTGAGACGAACTTGACAAGGCCTTGTCTGCAGCTCTGTGACCGCTTCGGCCCGGTACGATGCATTGCAGAGATATCTTCCGGCTTAACGTCGGTTCCAGAATCCAGAAAGATTTCCACTACCTTTTCCTCTAGGTTTTCATTTGTGGTCTCTTCAAGACCAGAGATCCTGATTGACCCTCGACGTGAATTTTTTTCGAGTATTTCTCAGCAGAAGCAGGCGGCGAGAACAAAGGTCGCTTGGCTTTACCCTTGCCCTTGCACGGGCCAAGGGTCTGACCACAGGTGGTGGCCTGCCTAAAGCTTTTCTTAGCTGACATGTTTTCGGGGAGCAATGAGCAGTTAAGATGATGGCGATAACCACCCAAATCCTCCAAAAATCTATTTGAAAATTATATCTTCAGAGTCTGCACTTAGAGATGTGTACGACTGTGCTGCTTTCCGATAGAATCGCTTTTAGATTAAAGCAATTTTTAGTAAATAAACCGAAATATTCACAGAGCTCCAGGATAGGTGACTACCTTAGTGAACCCCACTCACGGAGCAAAAAGTAAGGTCTTTGGACCAAGCTATGACAACAGGTATGAGAGAGAGAGAGAGAGTTGTGAGAGGCTACTGCATCTTCTAACTGCTAATTTACCTGCATGCTAATTTTGTGTATGTCCTATTGTCACCCTACTCACGTCTGCTCGCACACGGCGCTGATAGCGTAATCTCCGCATGTGGCGTCGTTCCAGTCCCCGTTGCTGTAGAACTCGACACAGTCCTGTTCTTGGTAGTTGTTAGGCTGGCTGGGCTCCCAGTGCGTGTAGACTGGTGGGGCCAGCGAGCTGGACCACACAAAGCGACCCTCCTGAACGAAGTCCTGCAGGCCCGTCCACACAGCACCGCCTGCAACAACAACAACAACAACAACAACAACAACAATAATAATAATAATAATAATAATAACAACAACAACAATAATTCATCGTAAGAACTATTTCTGGAAGGCTGGTGGAGTCAAATTTCAGTATCTGTTTGTGTGTCTGTGTCTGTTTGTGTGTCTCTGTGTGTGTGTGTGTCTGCGTCTATTTGTGTGTCTGTGTATGTTTCTGTTACCACGCTTGTGTGTGTCTGTGTAAATGTCCGTGTCTGTGTATATCTGTCCGCGTGTTTCTCCGTGTGTGTGTGTGTGTGTGTTTGCGCTTGTTTCTGTCTCTGTGTGTTAGCGTGAGTCTTCGTATGTGTGTGTATGTATCTGTGTGTCTCTGTATGTGTGCGTTTGTGTGACTGTTTGTGTGTCTGTGTAGACATTTGGGTGTTTGTGTTTGTATGTGTGTATGTATTTGTGTGTATGTGTGTGTCCTTGTCTGTGTTTGAATGCCTGTTTGTGTGTGCGCTTGAGTGTGTGTGTTTGTGTCTGTGTGTGTGTCCTTGCGTGTTTCTGTTTGTGTGTGTGTTCCTTGTGTGTGTCTGTTTGTCTGTGCGTGCGCTTGTGTGTGTCTGTGTGTGTTCGTGTGTGTGTGTGAACGTGTGTCTTTGCGTATGCACTTGAGTGTTTGTGTGTCTGTGTATTTGTGTGTGTGTGTCCTTGTGTGTGTGTGTTTGTGTGTTTGGGCTTGTGTATGTGTGTTTGTGTATGTGTGTTTGTGTTTGGGCTTGTGTATGTGTGTTTGTGTATGTGTGTTTGTGTTTGCTTTTGTTTGCCTGTGTGTGTTTGCCCCTGTGTGTGTCTTTGTATATGTGTTTGTATTATTTTATAGGTGTTTGTGTCCTTCTGTCTATCTCAGAATTCAGAATTTATTCTTCCTTCACCCTCAATGGGGTATGAAGACGACATAAACAACAGTACAATAAAGCAATAAAAAAGGTGAGCAGAAATTCACTTTGATAAGCAAACAAATAAACAACCAAGAGCTTGCTATAAAGTGAGTGCAAACAAACATACAATTATCCATGTCCATAAATGTCTTTAAGTAATATTTTAATAAAACATGATAGCTTTGTAAGCAATCGTTTGCTCCTTGTTGTCTGTCTGTGTTTTCTCATGCGCGTTTTTGTGTGTGTTTGTGTCTGTTTCTGTAGGTGTATGCGTGTGTCTGTGTGTGTTTGTTTGTTTCTGCGTGTCTGCCTGTGTGTTTTTGTGTCCGTGTGTGTTGTCGTATTTGTCTCTGTGTATGTGTTTATGTGTGTGTCTGTGTGTCTTTGCGTCTGCTTTTAATGGCTTTAAAAACTCAGCTGTCTGGCTTATTTGTTGTTGTTTGGGGTGGGGGGTGGGGAGAGGTTAATTGCTTGGCGAAACTATCTAGAGCTGCGACAAAATTGACCGGATGTGAAAATCTATCTTGAAGTCACCTGGTAATGTAGTTAGCACACCTGGTAATGTAGTTAGCACACCTGTTAATATAGTTAACAGCTCTTCTTCGTAATGAAGTTAAAAACAATTTCAAATTCCTCGTGATTTAGGTAAAGACACTTTTTCCTTTTTTTTGTATTTGGAAATATGTCAAAATACTTTCGGAATAATGTTGTTAGAAAACTAATTGTTGTAATGTTGTTAGAAACTATGGGTTGTTCTTGTGGCGTTGGTCCTTGGTCCAGCCACCAGGTGGAGGCACTAGAAGCCATGGGCGGGGGGGGGGGCTTGGTCTTGTGACAGTTGTAACTGAGCACATTCCTTTTTTTTTTCTTTCTTTAAACCTCGAATCGGTCTGAAAAGGAATTGAACTATTGTAGCTTGTCCATAGAACAGGGAAGTAAAATGCATCATCTTAATAGTCTTAATCCGGATAATTTATCTATTCAAAAACGCATAGGTAAGAAATGATTATATGTGGTAATGACTTGTTGATAAATTTACCTGAACTTTAGCAAAACAGCTCATTGTACAGTTACTAACATTAGAAAAGCCGGCCTTAAAACCTGCCAACGATAGTATTGTCAGAATATACTACTATATGCAGACAGTCACGGTGAAACGTTTTCTGTGCGAAGTACAACTCGGGAGAAGCTCGGGGACTTCAAAGAAACATCTCGGTACCTACGACACGCCAACTCGTTAGGGAAGATTTACAGCTTGAAGGGATACCTTGCAGTACAACCCAACGCAACTACCAAGACTAATGCCGCCACCGCCACCGCCACCACCACCACCACCACCACCACCACCACCACCACCACCACCACCACCACCACCACCACCACCTTTGCGAAGACTAAATAGTTGTTTCTTCAATGAAAGGGTACCTGCGTGCTGTCTGATAATGTTGACGACAAAGTTGTTTTCTTCAGCGGAATTTATTTCCACTAGGAACGACTGAAGTGTGTTACAGATAGACTGAAACAGTTCATCATCATCATCATCATCATCATCATCATCATCATCATCATCATCATCATCATCATCATCATCATCATCGTCGTCGTCGTCGTCGTCGTCGTCGTCGTCGTCGTCGTCCGTCCGTCCGTCCGTCCGTCCGTCCGTCAGCATCCCACCCGATACACGGCCTGTGAAGCCTCAGTGGGGTATAACTTACGGCTGCTAACAGTCCAACGGGACCGGCAAGCCCAGGGCAGCAGACGCGCCAGATTAATCACTTTCTAGTTTCTACTCTACCCTCACCCCTAACCCCTTCCCTATCCCCACCCCAAACCCACCCCCACCTACATCAAAGTAAGAAAATTGTTGCAAGGGAGATTCGAACACCTTAACTTTCAGTTCCTAAAAGCAATGCTTTAACCATCCAGCTACAGAGCACTTCGCCGTTCTGTTATTTCTAACCATAAGAAGCTGCACGAGCCGTGACGTCACAATGCAACTTCTTATCGCTAGAATGAACACAACCTGCCGGCACATGTGACTGCTATCTGTCTGTCTGTCTGTCTGTCTGTCTGTCTGTCTGTCTGTCTGTCTTCCTGCCTGACTGTCTGTTTCTTTCTCTCTCTCCGACACACCTACACACACATACTCACGCAAACGCATGCACGCACACACATACATACACGCGCGCCCATCGCACAGACATATTCACACACACGCACACGCACACGCACACGCACACGCACACGCGCACGCACACACACACACACACGCACACACACACGCACACACACACACGCACACACACAAGCGTGCCAATTTCCCATTCGCGCAAACCACACGTTCAGTGATCATATCACCATGGAGTCAAACCAGTTGTGTTTTTCACGTATGAACAGGTAGCATGACTGCTGGAAGAGTATCCAGTTATCTGGGCACGTTTGTGCTGTTACAGAAAAATCGAATTCCGAGTAAAATACATGAAAAAAATACTCGTTAAACATCATAACACTTTTTTTTCAAAATTCTCAGTATAGATACAGTTTTATAAAATCAGACACTAAACGATTTGTACCACCTCGAGGACTTGGCTGGATATTTGCGTAGCCCCCCCCCCCCTTCTGAATTCAAGTACTAACATCGAAATGTTAACATCAGGGATTGGGTTCTTAAAAAGAAATTTACCCGTTAGACATTGAGAACGGCGTTAAACAGTTTTGGACTTCCATATGAAGGACTCAACAACATTTCAGCTTTTATGTCACATTCGAGAAATTTTTGATCGTGTATACCTCTTGCGAAACGCTTTTAGAGAAAACAACAGACGTTTACAAGTGCTTATGAGTGCGTGCAAGTGCTGCTCACAGGTGCTTACAAGTGCTTATGAGTGGGTGCAAGTGCTGCTCACAAGTGCTTACAAGTACACTCCTGCAGAAGTAGAAATGTGAAAACTGTCGGCACCAGGAGTTTCATGTTAAGACGTTGAAACAGGCA
>SMGT01007034.1:40202-64015 GCA_004794575.1 Lanistes nyassanus | reverse complement strand
CCTCGTTTTGACGTGCTAAATGGACCAATCGAACTCGCCTCCCGCAGGTCTCGGGCCATCGTTAATGCTCCGAAATTTTTCTACGCTTATTTGCATGTTAAACGAATGATTTACCATTCGCTGTTTTACAGAAATACCCGGTGACGAAAGATTCACACAATGCACAAGACATGAAACATTGAGGAGCGGCCTGTTTATCACCAAGACAGTACATGTTGCGGATTGCTCAATGTGCGAATGTGCATGCATGTGGCGCCAGCGAAAAGAGGGAGTGGAAAGGGTGAAGATAGACATAGGAGGGAAGGAGAGAGAGAGAGAGAGGGAACGGAAGTACGGAGGGGGGGAGGAGAGGAGAGGTCCAATTCTATGGACTGGTAGAAAAGGTATCAGGGTACCTAGAAAGAACGACAAGAAAAAAACCCACGGTTTCAAGTGAATCGAAAGGCTTTAGTTTTCACAAAACAAAAAAAAAGAAAGAAAGAAAGAAAGAAAAATTTCCACATCCTGTAACCAGTCAGTCGAGCTGCTCGTAAAACAGACTCGAAATGGACTTTCAACAACATCTATAACTGCTGCCTAGGACAATATAACCCAGTTATATGAGAGCCGCGTTATGACATTAAAAAAAATCAGCACACACAGCTCTAAACACTACCTTAAGGCTAACAGTCGTGATCTTACGAACAGCATGGGTCGGTTTCTTGTTTTACCACAAGGATACCAGTGTCTTACGGTCTAGTCACCCTGTGCACCACAATAATCAGGATGCTAGGAATTTTCATGCGCTTAATTAGATCCCCTTGCGAGTGCAGGTTTAGAGGTCAGGGGTCAAATGCACCGCGGGCCGATACAGCCCTAGCGGCTAATCCGGTGCACGCTGCTAAATCGAGAGCTTCGACCAATCGTTTTCGTCGATCCGAACAGCTAGATTGAACCGCGCACCTTGCCGTAATATCGAACTATGCGAGAAATGGAGGAAGCTGGTTGGCAAGTCGTCAGTGTGCTCCAACGGTCTCCAAGGCTACGGGATAGACGATGACGATGACGACGACGATGATGATGATGAGGAGGAGGAGGAGGAGGACCATTTAAACTGCCTCTCTACATGCACTGACCGTCTTACTGCAGCTTTCAGTCCGCTGCATGCGTCTGTACATAGATCAGTAATAGTTTACCATCCTGGGATGTGGGATGTGACGTGACGTGACGTGAAAGTACTGTACGTCCCTCGTTTTTTCCCAAACAGTAACGATTACCAGCTCCAGGCTGAAGATCCCGGTTGCGAAAGCATCGGACTCGCGTGCTGAGCAAGAAACTTACATTTCCTTGCACCTGATCACTTTGGTGCGTTGGTATACGGATTGGTGCTTTACAAAATAGATCAGGACCCTTTCTTCCATGGCGCGAACTTGTGAGGTAATTGCAAGGTGTAAGCACTTTCCTTGTAATTAACCAGCCAACAATTTAAATAGAGAGAGAGAGAGATTGTTTTTTCCGTAAGCTTTCAGCAGCTTTTGTCATCTCATGGCGGGGAGGGGGCAGGAAACATGGGTAGAAAGGGGTGGAAGACCGCCACAGTATTTCCAGACACCACACGCAACCACATAGACGCACCAAGAAAGCAACCACCAACCACACTCGCAATCTCTCACCCTATCACCCTCTCTCTCTCTCTCTCTCTCTCTCGCATAGCGTGTCGTTACCAACAAGCTCGGTACAATCAGTGAAAAGCGGGGTGAAAGAGATGGGTTTTAACGTGTGTTTTGAATGAACCAAGAGAAGGAGCATCCGGAGTTTAGCAGGCAGCGAGTTCCTGACATCGGGGGCAGCAAAACTAAAAGAACGCTGACCGAACGCTTTCAGATTGGTTCTCGGTACTATAGGAAGTTTTTCGGAGGAGGACAAGAGTTGTCTAGCAGTGCGGAAGGTGGAAAGAACAGACGACAGATATGGTGGGAGCGTAGCGTCAAAGTGACGATACACGAGCACAGCTATCTTGTACTGAATGCGGAACTTTACTGGAAGCCAGGGAAGTTCTTGGAGCATGGTTTTCACATGCTCCCGCTTTGAGTGAGTGCCTCAAGACAAGTCTCGCGGCGTGGTTTTGAACCCGCTGGAGTCAAGTGATCTGTTCAGCAGGGAGACCTACAAGCACAGAGTTGCGAGTAGTCCAGCCGAGAAGTAACAGTGGAAGATAAAAAACAAAACAAAAACAAACTTGAATTGTGGAGATCGAGGAATCATATGCCCCCAAGAAAGTATGAGTCTGTCTGATGACTGTCTGATGACTGTCATCAATAGCACGGTTAATAAAAAAAAAGTAGTATTTGACAGTGGAAAAACACTGCAAACTCGTCTATTCCTTGTTCGATGTTCCCGCCAAGTGTTCAACCAGAGAACCAGAAATCTCGTAACCAAGCAATAAAAAACTAAAACAAACAAAAACAATAATTCCTTTGCCCTAAATTTCCTTTTAAATGTATGTATCGATGAGACTACACTGATATATTCTCGCTCTATAGATTTTATCGAGTTACTGTATAGATTTTTCTTGCTGGTTGTATCGTTGCATCCGTGAGAGACACTGTCACGGACAAGCAGGCAAGCAGTAAAACGCTTCGGGGGACAGAATTGAATATTTTCTCCGATGGCGGGCGCAGTAAGGTCTTGAAATTGCACGTTCCATTCCCTAAAGTCTCTGCGGCTGGGAACTTCTACCATAAATAGTCGCTCGCACGCGTGGAAAATTGTGACGTCACCCAGCTCGCGGTAAGCTATTTGTCATGAGGAAGTCTGGCTTGAGGGGGGGAAGTACTTCAGACAAGTGTTAACAGTTGCTTCGTGCCTGAAATAAAAGGGCGGGAATAAGGGGGCATTAATCACGCCTGCTAGCACTGGCCGGACGCCGCTCGATCTGCCACAGTTCAATCGTTGGAGTTGTCTTGCCTTGATCCAACAGTCTGGTAATTCCCGCCTCTTGCCTTTCGGCTGCTTTCTCAAAGAATTATTAGAGTTCGATTTCCAATTAGGGGGAGCGTTTAACAGGCTTCATCTTGTAGCACCGGTATCAGGTCGATTTTCAGTTACAAAGGCTACACTTTTTGTCGGCGCTTAACAGTCTTCTGTTCTCCGGAAGTCTAGGCACAATATTCTTGTGAATGAGAAATCAGAATCATTCATAAATGGCTTGTGACAAGACCCCCCCTCCCCCACTTGAAGGTGCAATGACTGGGTTAAAGGACCAGTGCTGGCTTGCATCAGAATTAGTATTTTTTTTTAAATTATGCACTGCCTTCATAAGAGCTGTCATAATATCCATTCATCTGGTATATTTAAGTGCATAATTACATATGAGCAGGAAATAAGAACGCTGATGCAAACCAGCCCTGCATACTGTCAAGTAAGACGCTCTTAAAGGTAACAAAAGAGTTGTTCCGTAAACTGCTTTAGGCCGCAGGAGAGTGGGAGTGTATGAGATCCCCAGTGTTCCCCCCTTCTCTCTCGCTACCTTATCTTCCCTGACCCAATGGCCCAGCCTCCATTCGCCGCTGGTTGAGCTGGGACAAGTGTGGTGGACCGCAATGGGTATCCAACCTGCGCCTTCCAGTTCGGAGGCCATCATTCTAACCATTCGGCCATACTGGGCAGTTCTGTTTACTTCTAACGCGTCGCCTCAACCTCGCTCATCGCTCATCTTCACACGACCGTCGTTAAAAGAGGACGACAAATTTATAGGTGGAAATAAACCACTGTACAACTGATGGTATATCAGTGTGTTCATGTGATTTGTAGAAAGTAGTCCCAATCATCTCTGCAGGGGCGATCTATTCGCAAAAGCCTTTTATAACCTGGAGAATGCACGTCCTAGATCGCCGAAACTTCGTACATGGCTAATTTTGGCGAACTAGGACTTATATTTGTTCGGTGGGAGCTGGCGATCTTCTGATTGAAATATAGCGAAGCATAGTAGGATGCGACAAGTTCCTGACCACGGCCAGACTAAACTGAACAGTGTGAAGAAGCTGGCTTAAATAGGAAGGAAACCAGTCAATGATATGCAGACGCATTTAGACATGCAAACTAGTTAGAAATAGTTCTTTGACAACTTCCGAATTGGTCAAACCATTCTTCGATCACTGCTTTCGACCATTCGACTTTGTCGCACAGAGTAAAACTGGCGTAAACATTCTAACTGCGCTTTGAAATCAGCAGACAATAGGCGTTTATTGATCACTTTTTTTGATTGACTGTGGCGCACTGTGTGAGACGGACATTAAACCTTGCCATTAGGACCAGTGACAAGTCCGGGGTGTCCTTTATCATCCTGGCTCTCTTCGACTTTGTCTGCCGCGTGAGGCTGGCACAAGCCTAGGCCAGTGACCGTCGCATTTCTCCGGAAAGCCTTCATTCTGGAGCTCGATGTCAGCGAGTTGTCATGCTGAGTGCTGTCACTTCTAGTTTATTTCCATAGCGCCGCAGATATATTGCTTTTCCGGCACGAACAATGCAAAGTGTGTCTGGCACGTTATGAAGGCGTCTGGACACGCCTACCGTGTGCAGCAGAGCGAAAGTCCTCCCTGACCGACAAAGAAAGGCCCGCGAAGACTTACGCTGCCTACTGAGAGGCGACCTACACGTAAATTATGCAGCATTAGCAGCACTCCAACTGGTCAACACGCTTTGAAGTCGGATGCCGAAAGACCGAGAAAAGCAGGGAAGCAGTCCAAAAATGTTAATATACGAGAATGTATAGACTCACGTATGTGCGTGCACGTGCGTCCACACCGTGTTCCTGTCACAAAAGCCACTCACTCTAAAATGAAAAGCCATAGCTAACGTCCGATTATTTTGCTGTTGTTGTTGTTTCGATCCTTTTATGTGTAACGCTAACCAAGAACCAGCTGTTTTCAGTGAAAAGGTAGACTTGTTTACCGTCACAAATACACTTCTGTGGGGTGTCTGTGTGTACGCGCACGTGCCTTTTGACTGTGTGGTCGTGAATATGTTTCGGGAATGTGCATCTATGTTCTAGTCTTGCTATTTCGTCTGTCCGCTTAACGTTACAGCACATCGCAAACCCAACCCGCAAAACGAACCCGTTTTCAATTTGACCGGCAACAGATTGCGAAACCATAAACTAATCCTTGGTCTTGAAAACGGGTCCCGTGATCAAAAACTCATTAAGTGCCCACTGAGTGAAAACTGTCTCCAGCGATGCCTGACGGTTTACGGTATTTACACGTAGGTGCGACTGACAGTTTGACGGAAGGGTTTGAAGATGTGTACGTCATAACCCGTCATCCCATCACACAATCCTTCACCCCGCCGCATCCCTGATTAAAGGGAAACAGCAGGTTCGCTTGCGACAGATCATAAACTACATTCGCTGTGCATCTCTAATGGCAGCCGTGACACAGCTTCGCTGTCTTCTATTGATTGGATTCCGTCCGGTGCTGTAGAATAAGAACGTGATGTTTTGCATGTGAATCTCCCAAGAGAACTTGAAGAATTTCTCGTATAGCGGATTCCTGGATGCAGTTCAAGTAAGCGAAAATGGTCACATGATCATGTTTGTGGTCTGCGATTGGTGTAGCAAGTCACTGTGTGAAAAAGAGAAAGCGCATTTGTCTTCCTGAAACCCCGAAGCGTGAACACACATTTCCCCCAGTTTTCTTTCATGCGATTCAGGTAATGCGCCGATCTTTGATCAGCAGCAACACGAAAGAAGGACGCATAAAAGCAGGAAGCAGGGAAGGAAGTAAGGAAACCGAGATGGAATCTACAGGTGGACAGACAGTTTTGTAGACCAACTGACCGACCGACAGACAGACAGACAGACAGACAGACAGACAGACAGACAGACAGACAGACAGACAGACAGACAGACAGACAGACAGACAGACGATATGATTTGACGGACGAACAGAACGGCCGACCTTCCAGAGACGAAGAGATCAGCAGAACCTACAATGAATTGGAAACAAAGATACTGTTCCACGTTCTTGTGGACGGCAGGATTCCAGTTCTGAAGAACACGCATCAGAAGCGAGCAATCGGAATTCTACACATTTCTTCTCCGCTACACCTATCCGCAAGACAATGGTCAGAATCCACAGGAGTTCAATTTCGGCCCCAAAGTGGGCTCTGGCATCTCCAAAGACCAAAGTTCCTCCTTCAGCCTCCTCTCCCTTCCGAGGCAGGCAGGTAAAAGTCGACGAGTGATCACGCACCTACGGACTGCGCCAGTTGTATCACTGACTGGCAAAGAAGAAGCATAACTGGCTGTATTATCCGTGCAGAGCTGGCGAAAACTGTTCTCCAGAAGAGCTGGCTCCCATTTACACCAAGAATGCATCCTTCAGATTCCAAAGACGATCCGAGCATTCAGCAAATTAAAGCGTTAGGATTCCAGCCGGTGAGAAAGAGAGCAGGAAATAAAACAGATTTGTGTTCTTGGTGTTTAACGCGGAGTCTGCAAATAATGCGGGGGTCACGCGCCTCGACTAAGTCGGATGAAGACAGTCAAAAACTACCCTGTCCGTTTGGAACAAAGAATAATTTCATATTTTAATTGAATCTATTAAGACAAACACCTGGCTCGGTAAGCAAGTTTTACAGTTTTACAGAGTAATTACGAATGCCGAAGCATTGATCTCAATGCAAGCCCCACGATTCTCGCTGTCTTGGTGACCGTCACACCACCTGACTGCAGAGAGAGAGACCCAAAGGGAGGGTTGGGCTCCGAAAATCTGTTGTGTCCATGACAACCGGATGTAATAAACTTCGCTCTGTAGCCGAGCTCTAATTTGACGGCTGGACCAGTAAGTCTTATAGAAACGTAGATGCCTGTTCATGTACAATGTTCCAGTCTCTAGTTAGTACTTTTTAAAAAAATTAAATTGTACATGCCGGGAAAGCCTCCACAGGACGCTATCCTGATCTCGAGGTCTTTGCGAGTGTGTGACTAACGTGGCCTTACGCTGGGAAGATCCTGTCTCTGTGCAAGATCCTGATCTCGCGGTGTTTTTGAGTTTGTGACGCCCTCAGTTGTGATTCTGTGCAGGGAAGGACTTAACTACAGGATGATGGACGGCTACAACGCATCTAGCTGTGTGGGCACCATAGTCTTTGACCTTATGACATCAGATCTTAGAGCAAACGAATCCATGATCCTGACCACCACACCGGATGTCCTGCCCGTGACTCTGCCCCCTGCCAACGCAGAGACACTTCATGTCGTTCGTTACGCTGTTCAGAAGGTGGGTGACAAATGTAGACAAAATTAAATCGCATTTTTTTCTTTTTGCAGATAACTAAAATAGTTCGTTATCACTATGTTCCTACTAATTTTCCGTGCTGTTACCTCGGTGTTAATGACGGTTTTCACCGACCATTTTTTGCGCCAGCTGTGCATCTCGTAAAGCGTACCGTGAACTTTCCCCTCTTGGTGTAAATGGTCTTGCGGGACATCCAAAACCGTAGCTGGCGCGCATCATATTTCCTGTTAGTATTTGTCGTTATTGTTCAATACCACTTTCCCTCCATGCCTGATTTGGCTACTCTACAGAGCCATCATGTTTCCGTGGCTGTAATGTCGTATGTCTTCGTAAATCGCACTACAATACTGCTGACTAATCAGCAGCGTGTTTCGTCAGCTCACTCGCCTGCATCATGCCTTGCGTTGGGAATCACACCAAACCATCAAAGAAATTAGTGGGTTATTTTCGCGTCTCTATCACACTGTTTGCTGAAAGAGTAAAACCCTCAGCACTAGTGGGTTGTGGCCTGTGATGGTTCCATCCGTTATCGTTCTGGGAATTCGGAACATCCAAAACTTTCACTTGATCTGGAGGCCCGCGCCCACAAACATTGGCATCTCCCTAACCAAGAAGGCTGGTCCGCTAAAAACTGAATGTTATGGCTCCTGAAGCCATTAACAATGTGCAGATCTGTAGGATGTGCTCATTTTTCAATCCCAGGGAAGAGCTTTAGTTTGTTTTCACTTCGTTTTTCCTTACACAGTCTTCTCTCAGACAAAGACCAGTAGGCCGTCAGGCTGACAGTAATAAAGACAAAACTAGCAGGCGAACATCAGTTTTGTGAACAGATAGCTTGGAGCTAGCGACGAGATTCAGATCACACCTCTGTGGGAATAATCCGACAAAACAGCTGAGAAGGGAATATAAAATTGTCGACTACTCTTTCGCCCAGAAGCTAATTAAATTTAAGTTCTGATTTAAAACAACTTACCCTTTAGGGGCACAAAATAAAATTCAAGCCTTTTTATTGATTATGCATCTGTATTGTTTTCTTTTTTTTTTTTGGTTGATTTATTTTCATCTGATTGCCTTGTAGTTTAAAACATTGCAAAAAAATAATAGTTCAAATTGATATTATTTAAACGCCAAAAATCTCCGAAACAAAACCAACACAACAAAAATCTCACAAAAACAACAAACAATTCCTCTATTGAGTAGCAGCATTGATCATAAGCGAATTAAATACGTGGAAAATGTTGGAACAGGATAGGAAGTATTTTTTTAAAAAAGGCGTTACAAGAACTGAAAGCTCCTAATGCAACGTTATGATGACAACACTCGCAGAAAAGACTTTAATGGAACTCGTAGCCGCCAATTCTTCATTATGGCGACACCGTCTTACGACAATCCATTTAAGCTTTCGTATGTTCTCTCTTCGGAAGACCATGCCGTCATCGACGATGAATGGATGTTAGATAATACTGGACTGCGGCTCGTTTACCAACGCCAGCCATCAGTCAGGGGTGCTGCTGCTGCAGACTGGCTCAGAAGAATTTTGTTAGCTCTCCCTCCGTCTGTAGAGTCGTACGTCGATTTTAAAAACGACATTCACTCCCTCGTACGCAGTCAGGTGCTGGTTTCATCGTTCGGCTAACGTTGCTGCCATCGCTTCTGACGTCATAACCCCGACGTTGTTCGATTATTGCCGATTCTCCGCTGTTTACTCAGAGTTCCGAGATGGATTATGAGGCCCGTCGGTCCAAGACGGTTGGGTGAAATGGACTGCTGGATCGCAGTGACTAGCTGGTATTCTATTTGCGTTTAGATGATATGTCTACTCTGGTGTGTGTGTGTGTGTGAAATAAATTCGTGCTCGCATATCCGTACAGCTTGGCCTGTGCGTCATACGTACGTACGGCACATCTTACAGGTGTGTGTGTGTGTCTGCCGACAGGTGTGCGTCCCCCTGGTGGTGGCACTGGGCGTGGTGGGGAACGTCTTCAACGTGATCGTCCTGACGCGCCGGTCCATGGTCAGTTCCACCAGCACCTACCTGACAGCCCTGGCAGCTTTCGACACGCTCTACCTGCTCTGTAGCCTGACCTTGTCACTGGAGCATTACGACTGCGTGCCGAGGCAAGCTGGTTGCACAGATGTCAGGGTGACGTATGTGCCACTTGTGGCGTGATTGTGCACTGGCAGTTGTATCGAGGTCAGCGTGACGTATGTGCTCCTTTGTGGCGCGATTGTGCCCTGGTAGTTGTATCGAAGTCAGCGTGACGTATGTGCCACTTGTGACGTGATTCTGCACTGGTAGTGTATCGAAGTCAGCGTGACGTATGTGCCACTTGTGACGTGATTGTGCACTGGTAGTTATATCGAAGTCAGCGTGACGTATGTGCCACTTGTGACGTGATTGTGCACTGGTAGTTGTAGCGAAGTCAGCGTGACGTATGTGCCACTTGTGACGTGATTGTGCACTGGTAGTTGTATAGATGTCAGCGTGACGTATGTGCCACTTGTGGCGTGATTGTGCACTGGTAGTTGCATCGAGGTCAGCGTGACGTATGTGCCACTTGTGGCGTGATTGTGCACTGGCAGTTGTATCGAGGTCAGTGTGACGTATGTCATGAGCCAGATGTGGCGTGACGGTCCTCTACTGAATGTATCGATGTCAGCCTGTTATTTGGGGTGTGGCTATTCACCGCATGTGGCCTTATAGTTACCGGGCATGAATCATAGTACCTCATATTCTGTCTCGTGACGTAATGCATCCATTTTGACATGATGTTTCTGTTGTAATTTGATGTGCCCACTGTCAGCTGTGACACAAGGTGTCCCTTGTGTTCAGTGTACCTGTCAAATCTGTCTTGATGCCCCATGGTAAGATACGTCAAATTGATCTGACCCTCCCCTGATGCACCAGGGGTGTCTTAATGTGTTCTTTGTAACGTGATGCATAAGTGCCACTGTAACCTAATGTTGTCAGTGTGAGTTAATGCTGCCCAATGCGACCTGACGTGGCCATTGCAAGCTAAGGGGTCCGTTTTGTCTGATGTGTCATTTGAGACCTAACGTAACTTCGTAATCATTCTGTCACTATTATAATGTCAAGTGCCAGTTGTCAGGCCTTAACGGCTACATGCATATATGCACATTTGAAAATAGCTCTCTCTCTCACACACACACACACTACATGCATATATAAACATGTGAAAATAGCTCTCTCTCTCTCTCTCTCTCTTACACACACAGAGAGACACAAGGGTTTGTCTCAGAACGTAAGACACAAACTGTCGTCGAAGTGTGTGTGTGTGTGCCGATAGGTGTGCGTTCCCCTGGTGGGGGCACTTCAAAGTCGAGACAGAGTGAGAAATAAAAAATGTTCAAAGCAAAGTTGAGATAACTCTGGCGCCATTTGCTGTCATCTTATCAAATCTCCTTACGTACACAGGTCCGTGCTCTACGTGCACTGGTTCCCGTACGGGCGGGTGCTGACAGACATGGCCGCCAATGCGTCAGTTCTTCTGACCGTGACCTTCACGGTAGAGCGCTACATTGGCGTCTGCCACCCCATGAAGGGGAAAGTATTCTGCACGCCAAAGCGGGCAAAGCTAGTAATAGCCCTTGTAGCTTTGGTGGCAATTATGTGCACAGTACCAGAGTTCTTCGAAATGGAGGTGACGTCTCTTCTGTTTTCAAGTTCTCCCGTTCTCTTTCTTTTGTTTTCTTTCTTTATTTTTTCTGTTTATTCTGTCTTTCCTTCGTTCTTTTTGTGTGTAAATCTGAGACAGAGTTTCAGTTTGAGTGTGTGTGTGTGTGCTTGAAGAAGAATATGTATAATAAGCCAGGTAATCAGTACTATAGACCTAAGTATCAGGAAAACGTTATTTCAACGATTCAACATTCACTGTCCTGTAGATGCCCATTTGCTCTTTGTTAGCGCCATCTTCTCAATCCAGACCCCAAAGTTTGCTAGTTTCTGAGTTCAAAGTACGCTAGATGGCCCAGCGTTCGCATGAGAACAAAGCTGCCTCACCACACTGTTGTCAAGCTGTCAGAGGAGATAAAGTGAGCTGTCGCGAAAGGTTGGAATGGGGTCACAGCAGAATTTTTATTTCTAGTCCGGCAAATGTGCAATGCATACCAGAGAACAGACCGGACAGATGTGTTGCGACAATGCAGTTCCGTGCATGTGATATGAATGCCTTTGGCGATCGTTTGCATGTGCTGATTGCTTTTATCCAGCCAACCATGTCCCAGGTCCCTTCTGACCTCCCACATTTTGCTCCCTTCTCTCTTCTTTCTTCCTCCTCTTCTCTGTTTTTCTTGATTCCTCCCTCCATCCATTCATTGCCCCATCCCTTTTTTAAACTCACACTCTCACAAGAACACAGAGACGTGCACATACGAACCCAAATACACACCTTCCCCGTCACACACAGACATTCGCACGTGCATTACATACCTCCTTTTCACAAACACCCACATACATACACGTGCACACACATGCACACACCACACACACACATACACACGGAGACCCATGTCCTTTCCTTTCAGGTAGATGAATGTATTCTTTCCTCCTGAGCTCCATCTCTTCTTGCGTAGGGAGGTGGCGCAGCTGGTGCCACTTGTTAGCATGTCAGTAAAAATCGTGGATCGTGAGCTTGCGTCTAATTTCCTGCACGTGCATGTCTTCTGTACTTGGCACCTGTTTGAAAGAAAACCAAATAAACAAGCCATCTCTTTCTCGCACGTTTTTGTTTCCGTCTTGAGTTTCTGTAGTTTTTCTTGATCTCATTTGCGTTTTCCCTCCCTTCCTCACATTCTGTCTTTCTCACTGGCTATCCTATTTCTATTTTGTTCTCTCTCTCTCTCTCTCTCTGCCCAAATCACTCCTTCCTCCATCGTAGCAGACAGTAGCATAGCGGCAACGCGAGTTTGCCACAGAGCGTCGTGGGTTTGAACTCTGTCCAGGACAGCTGTCTTTGCATGTGGCACCTGTTTGCAGAGCTGGTCCTCGGAAGCTTTTTTTTCCCAGTAGCTCCAGCTTAATTCTTCGCCTTCTTTCTCACCCATCACCCTCCCGCCTTCTTCCCCATTCGTGATATATTCTTCGTTTCCTCGATTTACCTTAAACACGTCTCTTTCTCTCTCTCTTTCTGCAAGGAAATGTGCCCTTCGTGTCATTCAGCTCCCAGCTTTCAAGGGCCAAGCAACGGAGATTTACAAACACGCGCTCAGGCACGGCTTTGCTCTTTGCGTGCAGGTTGTCTGGGAACACGGCGTGAACGAGAGCTTCGCCCGCTGGGAGTACACCGACTTCTCCGCGACCTACGGCTACCGCATCGGCTATTACTGGTTCCTGGTGACGGGCTTCACCTTGCTGCCGCTGGTGCTGCTGTGCATCTTCAACGGCATCCTCGTGGCCTCGCTCTTCCAGGCTGCCGAGCTGCGCGCGCGCATGACTTTGACCTTGCCGCGGGGTGGCCTGTCGGAGCGCTACGCGCGCGAGCAGCAGCGCATCACCAAGATGCTGATCACGGTCGTGCTGGTCTTCATCCTGTGCCAGCTGCCGGGCGCCGTGCTGCTGATGTACTCGGCCTACACCAAGCTGGCCAGGCTGCCCGTGTCCGCCTCCTCCCGCAACGAGCTGCTGATGGCCGGGAACGTGACCAACCTGCTGATACAGGTCAACGCCTCCATCAACTTCCTGCTCTACTCCATGATCAGCACCAAGTTCCGCCGCGTTTTTTGCCGAACGTTCTGCGAGCACGGCAAGCCCCCCCGCGCCGTCTACCGCACCTCCACGTCCAAGAGTGACGTCATCCCCATGTCGGGGATCCTGCTGTCGTCGTTCCGACGCTCCACCGTCCGCCGACCTGAGCAGCACCAGCAGCACGGGCAACACGACGGCGCCGACCTCCGCTCCATGCTGATGCCTGACAGAGAACAGGTGAAGCGGAACGGGGCCGCCGCCGGTCACAGCAGCCAGTTTCGGACTTGGGACGAAGACAGACTGGTCCCCCTTTACGAGACATGCTTCACGGACATTGACAGAGAATGCCGTTGAAGGAGAACTAGAACGGCTTCCAGTTCACCGGCACGATGCCTTTTCACCCCTTTGGCGACTATTGGTGTTCAACCTGCATGGGGACTTTTTTTTTTCTTCTGCAGAGTATGGGTGTGAGATAGCAAACACGTGACCTTACTTCTGCAGAACTACACGTGAATTTAGTTGCGTAGTTTCAAGCGTTAGTTACGCTGAAAGGGTTATGATTATTAACTTTTCTAGACAAGGCACACGACAAAACATGGTGGACACCAAAACGCAGCTTGTGTGCAGTCCGGCCGGGATGTAACAGAGTAAACATTCAGCGTGACAAAATACACCGAGTGCACAGTTCCCAGGAAATGAATCCGCTAATTACATTAGGTTTCTTTTCCATTTACGTTAAATTAATTTATACAATTAAAAGTATTTTTTGTATTAAGTGATGATTAGAAATGATTCACAGTTTGAATTTTGTTCCTTGTTACTTTGAAAGCTCCACCCGGTGACGCTAGACCGTGATTCTTTCTTTTTCTTCTGGATTCTGACCACGTTTGGTACGATCCCATCGGTTGCGAATATCTGGACAGAATGAGCTACTCTAAGTCTGAAGTCGCAAGCTCCAGCTCAGAAGACGAGTCTTTTGTTATTATGCTGAGAGGGCGATGGATAGTGTTGAGAAAATTTCATCACCTCTATCATAGATCACGTGACCGACAGAGAAAAGATATTCAGCTAGCTAAGGAAAGAATAGCCCACAGCTGTGTGTGTGTGTGTGTGTGTTGTCCAATCGGACTGAAACCAATGGGTTTTGTCAACTCCGACTGTGCACGATGTGTGGGTGTTTGGTGGGTGTGGAAGGGGGGGGGTCGACCAGACTGGACACAATGTGTATTTCGTCCGGTCAGACTGGACACAATGTGTATTTCGTCCGGTCAGACTGAACACAATGTGTATTTCGTCCGGTCAAACCGGACATCGATGTCTGTTTATTTGTGAGAGGGGGGAGGCGGTTTGTGAAGTGTACAGTGTGTTTTCTCTGGTTTTTCCGTTGTCCTGTAGTGCTTTGTCCGCAAAAGTTGTTAGGACTCCTGCGTTAGTCGACAGATGTCCCTTAATTCTGCAACATGCGCAGTATAAACTTAATAGTGTTCCGCGAAGCGAACAGGCGGTCAATACAGAACAATAGAGAAATAGGCTGCTTTATGTAGTCTGTTGAGTCAGACGGGAACTAGACAACCCGTGTTGTTTTGCACGTTCGCTGTTTGTTTATGACGTGTAGGTACAGAATAAGAGGACTGTAAGCTCATTACAGGGTTATCTAGTCAACGCAGTGACTTTACATGATTATTTTAACATAATTTATGCTACATTGTGTATAAGCGAGTGTTGAAGTAATGCAGCATTGTGAATAGTACCGTGTTTCTGAAACGTGCAGTAAACTGCCGAGATTTGTGTAGGCGTTGCGCTTTGAGACGATGCGGTGAATAATTCAGCGATTCATCAGCTACGAAGAAAATATTTTATTGATAGAAATATGACTGTCTGAATTAATGTCTGTCCGTTACTGCGGGGACTATCATTATCGTGTGGCAAATAGCGGAATGGTTCCATTAGGATGATACAGAACTACTGGGTGTGAATAGCGATCACGTAAGTATAACAAAATCGTTGATACAAATTTTGTGGTAAAACAGTCGTATAAACTAAAACACACATTTTAATGATTTCAAGGTTTAAGGTATATTTGCCTTTTTTTCTTTGACGTACATGCTGTGCGAACAGTCCCACTGAAGATCTAAAATATTTGTGAATATATATATATATTATAGACAAACATTGTGTGCTTGATTTGGTGATTACATTGTTATACCCACACACAAACAGCGCAGGAAAGGGGACTGTAATTGCTTTAGCCCTGATTCTGCTTGCGTTGTGAGAAGTTCTGTGTGCCTAAGAAGGCTTGTGTGTGTGTGTGCATATGGTTTTTGGGCGGCGTGAATATGTGTATGTGGGTGAGTGTGTGTGCGTGTGTGGTCACGTGAGGAAGAAAGATAAGGAAACCCTCCTGGCTGGTGGCTGGTGGCTGGTGTGAGACGGTTCCTGAATTCCTATGTGATCTTGGGAAAAGGTCAAAGGTGCTCCAAAGAATTCCTCCCCTTGATGAGGTAATATCCTTGTGACGTAAAGTGTGAAATGACGCAAGCTGAGCGAGACTCGTGCCACCAGGGGTGTGTTTGCGTCGCCGTTACAGTCGCAAGCTCCATCTCTGGTCTTCATTTCTCAGCCTAAGTGGCACCACTGGAGTTTCGGCGTCTCGTCTTTTATCGGTAACGACATGAGTCATGTCCGCAAGAAAGAAACACCGACAAAAGAAAGATGAAAGCGCCAGCCTATCAGAAGAAAGTTCCTTGTTCGAGCACGTACGGGGTGTAGCTCAGCGTTTTCATGGTCAGTTTCAGAAAGAGAACTCAAGTGCCAACAGTCAGAACAACTTGCTGCATTGCGCTGATAGAGTCCAGCGCCGCAGGGACAAAGAGAAACAAGCCAAGCCTCAGAAAAAGGATATGGAGGACACCCCTGACAAGGAGGATGCTGGGACAGGAGATGATATCACAGAAAGAAAAACCAAAGACAAAATTAAACTGGACAAGGAAGAATCTGAACTTATCAAAACAGAGAAAGACGCAGAGCACATGAAAGATGGAGAGAAGAAGAAAAGTACTCCTGACAGCGTGAATTACGAGAGTTTGATCGGTTTGGGGGTATTACAGTATGTGCTGGGAGTAAGTTCTGGATTCGTTGTTGGTTTTATATGCCTTCATACAAAATGTCCAGTCGGAGAATATTACTGCGGGCAGATAATTTCTACCTGTGCCCTTTTCATCTTCTTCCGCACAGTTCTTTGCCTTCGCATCTTGCTCACGGAATGCTTGTCAACAATTGGCAAACGTGATGTCGTCTTGATCCACCAACGCCCCAGCGATGACGTCGAAACAAGGGTCAAGGACTCCTTCGTCACTCAAGAAAAGCCGATGAAGTGCTCCAGCAAGTCGCCCAGGGTGTCCGTGGCCAAGAGAGATGAGCTCAGCTGCGAGAGCTCTGGCAGCGAACAGGAGTTTGAGGTGATCGACAAAAGTGATGAAGAAACTGAAGAAAGTGACGAACAAGACCAAGAGGAGGGCGAGAACTCTGGCAGCGAACAGAAGTTTGAGGTGATCGACCTGAGTGATAAGAGAGACGATGATGTCTGCCGCACGGAGAAAGATCAACAAGCCGAGCCTCAGACCAGGAGTGTAGAAGACACCCCTGACAAAGAGGCTGCTGGGACAGGAGATGATGTCACAGAAAGAAAATACAAGGCCAACGAAAGTAAACCGGACAAAGTGGAAGCTGAAGCTTTGAGCACTTTCATTTTTGAAGTGCTGATTGAACTGACAGTAATTTCTGGATTGAAGCTTTTATTTGCTGATCTTTTGCCAGAATTTTCAGTCCAAGAATATTGCTGGTTGCTACCTTTTCTGACTATGCTTGTCCATAGCATCTATGCTATGGTAATTTTTCGGGGTGAGGTAGATGAAGAATATGCGAGAGAAGACCAAGAGGATTAAATTCAGCGCGACCTGAGTGATGAGAGTGAGAACACTTAAAGTTTTCCTAAAGCTGCGAAAGAACGTAACAATGTGGGATAAATTGTGAAGAAGAATTTGATGGACTCGTTTGCGCTTAACCATTCGTGTTGCGAAACAGATCTCAGCCACAGGCAAATGCCTTTATAAGGAAAAATTGAAAATATTTCGAAATAATTTGTCATGCATATGTATGACGAGGTAATTCAGTTTGTTATGGTTACTGTACACGACTGTTTCTTGTTATGTTTGCAGTGGGTAGTTCATTGCATCTATGGACTATTTTGCGTGTACGCGTGTAGAGTACTTGTGTTTTTGTGTGCTTTCGTACATCTGCATCACCTGTCATATTTAGGTGTACAATTAAAATTGAACTTCCAAAACTACGAATAAAGAAACCATACTCATGCGCGCGCAGGCACGCAAGCACGCGTTCACACATTTACACACACACGTAGCACGCAAGAATGCACAAAAACAAATATACACGTGCAAACACTCAACCTCACTCAGGTGTATAATGCAAACAAACGCATAATACTGTGATCTTTCATTTGCATGTAGTGTGAGTCAATTTGTAGCTTGTTTCACTCAGCCCAGTTATAGTGGGTCAAACGTTAGCGAACCAGTAAGGTACAGCGGTTATGGTGAATTAAGTTTACTCTCAATTTTAGAATGTAATCTTATCTTTACAGGAAAAAGTGATGTTTATTTCACTGTTGAGAAGTTTTATTTCTTTCTAGATATAGCTCAAATGCTCTTTTTCGATTTTTTCTCTTTCTCTTAACAAACAGCTTAATTCCCTAAACAAGCATATGAATGGAAAATAATAGACTTTTGTCACAAAGTGTTGCGCCCACTGTGAACGTGGAAACTAAGTGCATGGTATCAAACACAGTCAAGGGTATTTTCTTATATTTCAGTTAAAGTGTTGAAGGTGTTAAAATAGTGAGTGACTATATATAACTTTTACTCAAGAGTAGAGGAGCAAATTAGTTATTAGCCTAAGATCTGAACATTCCATTTTAAATTTATGAAAAAGCAATAAAAGTATCTTCTCGATATATTTATTAGTTTGTTGAAGGAAGTTTCTTCTAAGTCTCTGTTTTATTCGTTTAAATGTTAGCAATAGGTATATGTAGGTAGACCCCTCATCCAGCGATATTTCCATTTCGTTTACAGGGACGATCTATACTCCTCATGTGCTGTTGCCCAATAAAGCGAGACTTGAATAAGAAGTAACCCTGTAGATACTTCATAAGCAACACGCACCAACAGTTAAGAATTTTCACCAGTCTGTAAAAAAGAGAAAGTGCCCGGTCTGTAGGCAGGTTTACTTATTACGCTATGCAGAAAAGAGAAGAAAGCACTTCCCGACATTTGCAAAAGATTGTCCTGGAAACTTTTATACTTGTATCTAAATTAATTACTTCTCTAGGATGTTGCTATTCCTTACGTATAGACTAGTGAACTCGTAATAAATGTTCTGAGTTATCCAATTCTCCAAAACCAACCAAACACGCATCAGTTCAAAGATCGGAGACACTTGCTCAGACAATATGGTGCTCACATCACACATCACGGCAACCGTTTTGGTGAAAAGGACATACTATGTGAAACTCTGGATGATCAAAACCCGAAAGAGCCTTTATGGGTTCTTACTTGCTGGTTGTCACAAAAAAGCTATCTAAGTAAGTGAGACTGATGTATGCAATGACTTGAGTAAGTCTGGGTCGCTGACAAGCTGTGAGGCTCAAAGACTGACAGACACCTGTGTAGCGGTGAATGAAGATATAAAGTCATCTACTTTATGTCCAGGCCAGTGGGTAAACTGCCTTTTGAACATTGTGTGTTGTAATATTCAGCTACAAATAAGCAGTAACCATATGGCGATTTAATTGCTACTCCTTAAAATATGTTATCTTGTGACATTGGTCTCCATCTTTCTGTACCCCCTCTGTAGAATGAACCAGTGGAAGTAAATTTTAAATGACTGTAATATACATTATTAACCCAGACATGCAGAACTCACATACGCCAGTCCCTATCTGTCACAAAAATGGTATTCTGTGGAACTCTCCGTTTTTATGGACTGCGTGTGCCTGTAAAGCAGATTTTAAAGTCTTCTCCTAATTTGTTTCAAGATTCAATGAGTTCGGAGAAGCCTTACTGCCCAAAATTAAATCTCTCCTTTACTTCCGTAAAAACTGGAAAACTCCTGGTAAAAAATCCAGCCAATATTGTGCAGCTGGCTAACATTTACCTAGGGCCTCAGTTTTTCGCTTCGATCTCTCCATCTTAGATTTCGAAAGGTATCAAATAGCTGACGATCTGTGGATACGGGAATTACATGTGGGGACATGTTGCCATTGGATACTGGATGCATCTCTTGTAATTCATTGTAATTATTCTGTCATTTCACTAGCAATTGCATGATATCTGTCATTCCGAAACAGTGCTGAAAGTTTACCTAACATCAGTCTAATTACATTAGTTTTCGTGTCTGATGGTTCATGAATCAAACTCCCCTCTTCGGAAAGGGTCGGATGCGTTCCGAATTATTTATCTACTGCTCTTTTTGTATTCGTGACGTAATTTGTGAAATAACCAAAGAGAGGCGTGACATAAGCTGTGTCTTGACGCTGCCTTTACTGTCATTAATTATCTACTGCCCTTTTCGTATTCGTGACCTCATTTGTGAAATTACCCAAGAGAGGAGTGACATAAGTTGTGTCTTGACGCTACCTTTACCGTCATTAATTATCTATTGCATGTTTCGTATTCGTGACGTAATTTGTGAAATTACCCAAGAGAGGTGTGACATAAGCTACGTCTTGACACTACCTTTACCGTCATTAACTTTTATTTTCCAGTTGTCCCGTTGGGTAGGGATACGTGCACCACTGCTAGAGAAGATCCCATTTGGGGATATAACAGTCAGATGCCTGGTGTTATTACGGCCTTTGAGTCTCATTTTGTCAGTGGCTGTGTGGGTTTCATTACCGGTCTTAGAAGTGATAGGGAGAAGGTAGGGAAATAGAGGGTGGAGCAGCTCTCGGATGCCTTGTAATGAATTTACGTGATGAGAACGATGTTATAGATACTCCAAACTGATTTTCGAAACTTAACCCTGGACTCGGATTTGGGTGTACTCATACTGATTTTTTTTATTTCAATGATATCATAATCGTTTGTGTATTTTTGTTCGTTTTTGAAACACGATTTGTTTGGTGTAAATCAGTAACATTTCACAAAAGTAAACAACCAGGCAATTACAGTGGTTATTGTGCACGAAAAAAAAATTCAAATGATCAGTTCTGATACTGCAGTTAAATTTAAAAACGACAAAAACATTATTGGCAGTTTGTTGCGAGCAAATTTCACGTTGTCTTTGTACTCTGGCTAAAAAAACTCGAACTCGATCGCGAGAAAATGAGTTATCATTTACTTGAGGTTCCCGACATCACCTCACAGAAAGTTCTCTCGTCCTAGTTTTAAAGCATGTTAAGGTAAGCAACGATGTGGTAAAATAGTCAAAAATATATCTGACGCATAACTTATGTTGTATGAAAAGCATTGACCAGAATGCAAGAATGCATGTTATTATAATAGAGTAGCAGTTTTGCTTTAAATCGAACTGAACCGCTATTTCCGGACATCGCTGATGGCTATCCCCCTGGTTGACTTAATATTTTCGGTAACCTGGGCAAACTATATAAATGTTAGACACAATATATAGGTGCGAAATAAATGTAAATGCTTCAGCTCGCGAAAAAGTGATTGTAGATCAAATAGAGATGACTTCAGAAACGGTGAGGCCATTTCTCTGCCAACGTACGTGGTTTAGTGAAGATCTGAAGGAAAAAAATTTACCCCATCTCAGAGAAAATTCAAAAAGCCAAACTGTTGACCATGCCGACTCGCTTACAATGACAGTCGCGGCCGATACGGTGTTGAAGAACAGTCTTTTGGTCTGTAGAGACTTCAGTTTTCATTTAGAAGCCCGTACGATTTCTAGTTTTAAAATGTTAAAATTGTTTAACACAATTGTAAAGTTCGACCGAATAATCAAATGTGATCGAGTTTAGACTCAAAGCAAGGCTGTTTCTCGTTTTGTTTATCTGTCGTTCGATTGGTTGCTTTATATATATATATACTAATGCTTACGTGATGCGACGATCCGAGTACAGCAATCATTGTAATCGTCTCACGTTATTTTTGATGGCGGCTCGCCTACCAGGTACAATACGGTTGTTTACGAAGAATAATCCGTTGCTTTTGATCATTATAAACAATAAACAAGACACGAACATGAGAAAAAGTCCACGACTTTCATTTTTACGTAGTTTTGTTGAAGTACATACAGTAATAACTTAAAAACTAGTAATTGATATTGAACCAAATTTTGTTCAGATTCTAGCGAACAGCAGCAATTTGAAGTATGGTGAAGAGGAATGCGAATCTTAAGATAGGGCAAAAATTAGTGGTGTTTCTGGCAACGCCATCTCCCGATTTCAGTTCTGAAGCTTCGTACACAAGACGCTGTACTGGCAGGGGTGAAAATCAAAATAGAAACATGCTGAGCTGATAAAATGCAGATGATAAAGTTTTCGCAAATTTTCTTTCGTTGCGTTAAGATTTGTTTAAATAATTACGGATTCCTGAGGTTCAAAGAAGCCTTACAGAGCAAAATTAAAGCGCTCATTTATATTCATGTAAATGATTCGCATTGAATCGGGGCCCTTCATGAATAGCTCTGCACGTAAAGCTGCGGACTAGGCTGTGGAAGTTTGCTGGTTCGAATCCAAGGGTGGTTAGGGATTATTTCCTGGAGTTAAATATTGTACAGACTCCATTTTGCCTTTCCCCGAAAGTTAAAATACCTCTTCTCACTGGCCATCTTACTGCAGCTATCAGTCTGGTGGGTGTAGTGTAGCTTATAACAGCATCCCCCCCCCGCCCCACAGTGCGAAATCACCCAGAGTTGAAAGCACTGTCTCTATAAAATTACCTACCTAGCTTGTAGACGTGAAGTTTGCCTTTTTTAAAACATGGTTTCAGCGTTGACAAGAAAAAAAGTTGTGAAAATTCAACTAGATACTGTCTGTATGTCTGGAAATACGGCACTTAATAATGGACTTCGTACGTTATTTGCAAAAACTTGCATATGATCAAGCGTTTGAAGTCAATTGGCTATTGTTTTATTCATTTAGGATCATTAAAAAGTTTTGAGACGCCAAACGAGATGTACACTGACTTTCTTTGGTTATTATTTATTGAGAAGGAGAAAGTAAAACTGGTGCAACTGTAGGTGTTTTCTTGTGAGTCTGTATGTGTGCGTGCGTGGGCATGGCCCGTCCGGTTCCGTTTGTGCAATCTGCCATTTCACACCGTTTTTCTGACATTCAGATAATGTTTTTAAGATGTCTTGAAGATGAACGGTTTATTCGCTTGTAGGCAACATTTTAAACCCAAATATTTATTACAGATTATTTTCAATAAATATTATATTGTGAAATGTTCGCCAAACGTCATGTCAGAAATAGATTGTTCATTTATATAAAAACAAATTTAATTGTATTTACTGAGTAAATTTGTATTTGCCGACTGCGTTTCACATTTGCAGCGACTCTTTGTATAGGCTATTACAGTAAATTGATTGTTGCATTTGGTTTTGCATCTCTCTCTCTCTCTCTCTCTCACGCACACACACACACGCCTGCGTGCATGCATATTTACACATACTCCCGCACATACACTAATACCTCTCGAGCCCTCTCTCCATACCTCCACCCTCCCACATACATATTTCAGCCCAGAACGAAAAACTACGTCGGTTTTTAAACAGTATTTTTTTCATCAATATATCTATATATACCTAAACATACGTACAAAATATTACTTTGAGATGAAAGTCATTAAAAAACCAGATAAGTGGTAAAAAGAATAAATGTGTGATCTTGGTTGCTGCAGTGAAACTCAAGTCTTTATTTATATCAACAGTACATTGTTTTCTTTGTGCACTTCAGTACAATCACACACCACAATAACATTATCTTCTTTGGGCACTTATGTACGATGACATACCACAATAACAACATTATCTTTCTTGTGCAGTTACATACAATCACATACCGTAATAACATTATCTTCTTTGTGCACTTAGGTACAATCACATACCAGTCATCAAAGAAGGATTTAAGGAAGGGTTGGAAAGCAAAGAATTAAAATAAAATCTTTCTTGACATCTGACATGCAGGCAAAACCCGACTACATGCGTATTTTATATTTTTTGGAATATTTGCAGTACATTTTGGGCTTCTGGGCGCGGTGGCCTCGGGATATCGTCTTGCGCGGTCTCCAGAGATGACGACCAACGGTACAGCTGAAATCAATACAGAAAGAGAAAGTGAAGTTCTCTTCAATTTGTCATCAGTGCGTGAACGACGCAAGCTGAGCTCTGCGCGGGTTTATAACAAACAACAGAGAACATTTTGCAAAGAAATGCTTGCGCTTAAAGAGCAGTGGAGATTAAGGAAAAGAAGAAAAATATGAAAACGGAAAATTTATGAGGCTAGCGCGTGCACACACGCACGCACGCACGCACACACGCGCACAAACACAAACACACATCCCCCCCCCCCGCACACACACACACAGCCCCCGCACACGCATGCACAACCCCCCTACCCCAACACACCCACTCATCTACCCACACACACACACACCAACCATTCACAGATAGCAAGAATTTGTTTATCACAACTTCTTCAAAAAACAAACAAACAAACAAACAAAGAAACAATTAAAAACTAAAAAAAACCAACATGCAGCTGACGCATAGCATTAGATGCTAAAGTTACAGGACTT
>SMGT01007034.1:0-39814 GCA_004794575.1 Lanistes nyassanus | reverse complement strand
TTCAAGTCTATTGCATTCTAGCACACACACACACACATATATATATATGTGTGTGCGTGCCTTTAGCTATAGTTTTGCGGATTTAGATTCTATTTATTCTTTCGCCCGCTGGGAGGCATTCAGAAAAAGTTCAAACTATAAATATACAAAAAATGGCACATCATAACAACAATGAAGTATAAAACTCTCGATCAACACACACACACACACACACACACAGTCGTATACAGGTACAAATACATGCACTCATACATATACACACAATTGCCGCTGACTTTTTTTCCCCTCTTTGGGATCATAAAAACAGAAACGCCAAAATTATATAAAGACACATCCTCATTCCCTCTTTCTATCATTTTGTCTCTCTGCCCGTCCGTCCGTTCGTTCTATCTTCTTTCTTTCACTTTTCCCCCTAACCCCAGTCTCGACAGCCTCGGTGGTCGAGTGGTTAAGGCGTCGGCTTCTAAAGGAGGAAGGTCAATCGTTCGCGCCCCGGCCAAGTCATACCTAAGACTTAAAAATTAGCAATATAGTAACTGCCCTGCCAGACGCCTGGCACTACAGGGAACAGTACTAAGACTGGTTGGCCCGGTGTCAGTATAATGTGACTGGGTGGGACTGAAGCCTGTAATGCGACAGCAGTCCACGTGAGGTTGCATGTAAACTTGTTTGACGAGCAGATACTCACCCTTATCACAATCTCTTTGTGTTGTTAATGGCCCACGTATACACACGCAATACTTCACACAATTCGCACCAAGAATATTTTGCGACTATAACTATTCAAGTCGGGATGTGAACGAGGTACTGTGTTATTTCTAAACAGCTATAAAGGGAAGTTGCCGAAAATTGCCTGTAATAAATCACAGAAATTATCTACTGCCCACTGAATGGCGGGGAAAAAACCCGCTTTGGCTTCAGATAAGCCAGCCAAATATCTGGTTTGAAAACTTTGACGCAAGGCTGAAACAACAGCATGCATAGATGGCGGTGGCTAGCAAGGGCGTCACCCAAGATGCATCTGGCACCGTCTTGGCAAGACACGAGACAGTGCCGCCATGCACGTGCGCCAAAGTGTCTGACAGCCTGCTGGCAAGCATAACACTGGAAGAATAGGAAACACGGGAGCCTGTCGATTTATTTTGAAAAATTACCAGACGATTACAGTCTTACCGGGCGCTGTAAGCGCCTTAAGCCATGGGAGCTTAGAGACTGAAAGAAATGTCGGACAGGGGAACACTTGCTTGGCAATCTTCACCTCCTGCGCGCATCTCATCTCGTCATATTGATACATCAATCGCTTCCTCGCGTTTGTCGTGGCTGGCACTGCCCCGTAGCTATTCCGACTAATTTATCGTTTGTCACTATAATATTTATTGCTTTTCCTATTGGTTGGTTTCTGTTAGGTCCATGACTCTAGACCCTTTTCCCTCGCTCGCCGTTGTATATCTTTGCATTGCAGAATGTAACACGTTCTTTTCGCAGTTTGATGCTCTGTAGCCACGGTCTCTGTGAAACCCTCGCTGTTCTGATACAGGTTGTGAGTTCGGATCCCACGTCCAGGCGCACGTGGCGCCTGTTTACTGGGCTGACAGCGAGGGGGTTTCTGTGCGTGCTCCGGTTTCTTTCCACTTCCTCTTTGAGTATTCTTACCCCCCCCACCCCCTCCCACATCCCTTGTTTTCGTCCAGCTTTGTGATATAGCCTTCGTTGCTGACAAGTCAGTAACAACCAATCCACACAAACTGTGCATGTCAGAAGCCTAACAACGCCATACGATACACAAGTAGAAAACCACATAAATGTATGTCAGATAAACTATACTATACATATAAGAAACTTCAAATACACGTACCCGTCCGTCATATGATCTTCGTGTGTGGGATGTACCCCTGGTGCAGTTTCCTGGCAACAAGTCCACTTTCCCGATCCTATACGTGAACAAGAAGGGTTGCGCAAAATATTCATTGTATTTGTAATACAGTCTTCATTTTGTACCCTTGGGCTGCTTCAAATCAACAAAACATCAATACTTTTTTTCTTACAACTCCTCATCATCCTCTATCATCATCGGCATTTCTGTGGTATAATCACAAAGTACTATACATCCGTACAACGACGACGGTGATGAGATTAAGTCATCACCGAAAGTGATCTGTAAGGTTTGCGTGGACTGTACAAGCTGTGCATGAGATGTGTGCAAAGACAGACACTCACGGAGGTACCCAGGGTGATGACGACAGCAGAGGCTGTCTTCACTAACAGCATTCAGCTTAAAGGGCAGCAAACAGTTCAGGCAGTGACCTTCCTCGAACGTTGAGCCATCTTTTCTCTTAACCGGCTTTCGGCCGCTGGCGGCACGCCTGCCAACAACAGCGCACATGATCGAACATGTTAAAAACAGCAGTTTTAAAACGCGCCCGAAGAAATAAACAAGCAAACAGACAATTCAAATGAAAAAGTCACGTTAAGCGGTCGCTTATTAATAGTAACATTTTCACGTGTTTAAAACTGAAGATTGTACACAGCAGTATTTACACATCTTAATCTCACTACTGTACCCAATGTAGAAAGCAGTGGAAAGAATTTATCCGTTGGAAATCTGTAATTTGACGTCATGATTTCATGATTGTGATATTTCATAAAATTATGACCACCAGTGTCACTGCTTCATTTCTTGTTTAAAAAAATTAGGACACAAGCTTCGTGAGCGAATGCTAATTTTGAATATTAATTTTTATGCTGCCTGCGCTAATTTTAATTTAGAATTGTTATTGTGCTGTCTGGAGCTCACGCCAAAGGAAAAGTTGATCACTTAATATAAAATAACTCATAATACTTTGACTTTTTACTAGTTAACACCATAGCTCCATAGCGTTACGTGTAAAATTTACCTGTACCTCGATCACTTTGCTGCAGACCAAGGTATACCCATGTATAATGTGTCAGCATGGATGATATACTTCTACCGTATGTACAATGGCATAATCTTAAAACCTTGCAAGAGAGATCCCTCTTGATGATGAGGACGAACAAAATGCATTTATTTACCCCTGGTCTAATTGGCGATGTCTACCCTTAGTTTTCTTCTCGAAGTTTCTTCTCAGGACGTCTTTCAGATCTAGAAAAATAAACAAAACAATCGGTAATTTTATTTGCTTGCATGTCCACTTTAATGGCGTGTCTGCTCAAGGCTTGTCCCCAGTCCCTGAATGAGACAAAGCAGTGAGATTTGAGGGAAGATATAAAGACACGCACACAAATATTTGAAAACACACAAACACAGGTAAAAACAAGGAGCCCGCGTTCCTTGTTGAAGCACGACCGAATAATAAAACCCTGCTATGCAGATTGCTATAGACTTTATCGCCGCTCAGAGCTTTAAATCAATCCCAGTAACCGTGGTGATGGCCTGGCCTTCTAGGCCGCAACACCTTCACTTAGATTCCCTTAGAAATCGTATGAACATCTTTCTCCCTGAAATGGACCAGTTCCCAAAGTTAAACCAAACTCTAATTCAGGGAAATGTGGACACTTACGACTTGAACTGGGGAAGTGGTGCCAAGACGCTAACCTAGCATGGCGGTCTGCGCATGCGCGGGCCGTAGGTCAGCATTCTGCTAGATCAGTTGTCAAACGCTGTGCAGCAGACGCTCTAAGGCCTTTCTTAACTGGAAGAATCTGCTGCCCAGTTTGACGATCACGACAGGCCTTTGCGGCTCTATAGATATTACCAGTGAGGATGGGTGGATCTGCTGGTGACTAAACGAAAAGGTGGGGGTTGGGGGTATACACGTGCCATCAGTTGTTGTCTGCCGTCTGCAGATCAAGCAATTTTTCGATTGTTTTTTTTTTCCCTGCTCTTTTTTTTCAGTCGTCAGACTAGAAGCCTCAAACTTATACAAACAAAAAAACTCGCTTTAATTAGCCCTAAAAGCTTTTGTTTTTAGCTGAAAGGCCCACGTAGCAACTCTTCTTGTCTAGCAAGGAGATTTGAGGACTTAACAAGAACACCAAATGACAGGGCTTCGGGTTCGGAGGCAGATCAGGACGTCTACAGCTAACACACATAAGCCTTCTGTAAGCCTGCTGCCGACATTTGAAGACAGGAGTGTGTAATTAGGACACGACAGTGTAAAAGGACACAGGAGTGTAAATAGGACATAGGAGGGTAAATAGAACATAGGAGGGTAAACAGGACATAGGAGGGTAAAAAGGAAATAGGAGGGTAAATAAGATATGATCAACAAGAGCGGTGTAGAGAACCAGAAACTCAAACGGTCCGTCTTCTCACAGCTTCAAGTCCCTAGCGTGTTTTAGGTGCACCATGCAGTGCCTCGGACACCGGCAAGCTTTAGGTCTCCAGGGTGTGGTGAACTGCTATAAGCACAGATGCTGAGCCAAGCTTCGGGTTTCTAAGCTCTCAAGGGGCTTTCAGAGGCTTTGCGTGCTGTCTGGAAACAACTCCCAGAGCTTCCAGCCTGATGCTGTTGAAGAGCTCCCCGCCGCCCTGTTTGCAGCTAGATTCGCTTGGGAAAGATGGCGTAGGAGGCTAGAATGTTGCGCAGCCAAAGTTTCAATAACATAAAAAAAAAATCTTTAAAACTGTCCCTTAGGAGCGTCAACTCCATTATTAACATCACCTGACCTTCTAGTTTGGTTCCTTCAGGAAACTGGCATCGCTCTTCTTTTCCTTTTATTTAACAAATAATAAACACTTTCTCTATTCCCTTGTTAATAAGTGGTAAAGACCACACACATACAAACACACGCACACAGCCTACACACGTCGTGTGATGTATAACTAAAGCCTGACAAAACACAATGGGCAACATTTACAAAAATTACTTACCTAGAAGCGTCATTGTTGAAAGTTTGAACATTGCTTCCTGCACAAATACAGATCACACGAATATGTGTAGCTAGGTAAGTATACAGACATGCGTCATAAATATACATACATGCAGTCACACAAAAGTCTTTGTATAGGCGATGCGCAGAGGCTTTATGAAATAGATTTTAAAATACGTATTTACAAAAGTGCACAGGTATGCACGAAGGTACGCGCACGCACGCACGCATACACACACATATATATATGCGCACCAAGAAAGTCTTTATAAACAGGATGTAAAGATATAGCATACAAAACATAAAGCTACAAGCACTGAAAATTTTCTTAATTTTTCAAATGATGAGCAAAACAGATTTATGTTTTACTTGTATGAATAAAATACCGGCAGGGTCTTAAGTAACAGCATTTCAGTTTTTTAAAACAAAATATCAAAATGCTTCAGTAAAACAATGTTGAAGAGCACGTACCTGGGAGTTTCTGGCCGCCCTCTCTCTTGCGCATGCGTTGTGGGCTGCCTGCAAGGTCAGTGCGACCTTGGTGAGGTCGCGGCTAACCTCAACCAGGACGCCGTTGTTCGGACACCACGCCATCACCACTGTCGTCTGCCTGTTCTGTTTCATGAACTCCGCGGTTGCCGCCGAGTCGATCTCCAGGACGCACTCATGCTTCACGCACATGCGCGAAAAATTCTGGCCGATGTGGGGTTTACTGAAAAGAGCGTTGGTCATCCCTCCGAAAAGCGGAATGCAAAACTTAGCTTGCACACTGAAGCGCTGTTTCTTCCTTTTAATGATTCTCCTGATTATGTTGCTCGAAAGTTTATGCCCTGGCCTTGTTCTTGACTGAGCTACCTGTTCGTGAGCGCCGTTCATAGGCCTACTGACCCCTTTGATGTTAAGCGGTGACGACCTGTTGGTTTGGACGTGGGCTTGTGGTGAAGGAGTTTCCACTGTGGCGCCACCTGTCCTTGATGCCCCTTCACGTTCTTCCGTCAAAAGAGAGAACTTGCCCAGAAGGGCTTGGCTGATGGCGACAACAAACCGTGCGTGTGACGTCAAGGACGGCCAACACTGGCGGGCGATGTTGGCGGACGACAGGATGAGATCGTGAGACGCCAACGTCAGCTTTGGCAGCCTTTCCTCCAGAAGTTCCTTGGTCACATGGTCTGCTGCAGTACACACCTGATCTTTCGTCAGTTCCTGGCGATACGGAGCTGTGGGACACCATGAAGTCACAATAAAGTTTCAAAACAATTTCTTAAAAGGATTATAAAGAATAGATAATTATAAAAAATGATTATTAAACAATGGACGCAGAGTTGTCTTGAGCCCAGCAAAATGCAGTATAATGCAACTCAAGCAGTAAACTTCCCTACGCCGTAACAGGAGAGCCTCCAACATAATGAAATATGTTGGAAAGGGGACAAATGGCCAACTTCGCCCGCCTAAAAAAGTATCACCTTGGGGTTCATGGCGTCACACACCTGCACTCTGTGCGCCTGTACATCGGGAGCGTACGAACTAACGAACCGACGTACGAACTAACCAACAGGCAGACGGACGCACGAACGCCAGAAACATTTCAAGCACACCCCACTTCCTCGATCCGTCACAAATTGAGTGTTCCAGCCCTGCAAACACCCCATAACACGTAGCTGAAAGGCTTTGTTGTCTATATAGGTTTGGTTAGGCGAGAAACAAGACGGGCAGACAGGGAGTAATTGTTCTCCACTGCCTCCAGTGTCTTCTGTGCTCCTTCCCACATGATGGGTGTTGGAAGAAGAGGGAAGGGATGAGGGAAGGAAGCAGGAATACCCGGATAACCCCTCCCCCCGACGAAGTGCTACCTGCAGAGATGTCTTGAGTGCCGAACAGGTACAGCGGGGATTCGAAACCAAGACCCTCTGTATTGGTGAGAGTAACTATAATACGGTGTACCTTGACAGAAAGTGGAGAGAAAGTAAAACTCGGGAGTGAGGGTGGGGGGATCGAGGGAACTACAGCAGTACATGGGATGCATACGTGCTTAACACAAATGATTCAGGTACGCAGTAAATAACTTACCTTTCTTGCGACAAGAACAAACTGTCATTGCCATTAAGCGCAAATGAGCACGTGGTATTATCCCACAGCACCGAATGTCTCGAAGTACTGTGTTGAAGTGCAGCCGATCGGAATGGAAAAGACAAGTTTCTGCAAACATGGTTTCGGATAATTGCTCACCTAGTGGGAATATATTTTTCACAATTAGTTGTCCATACAGTTTAGGAAACTCCAGCTTAAGAGCCGATCGAGTGTCCTTCTTTTACCTGTCGCCAGCAAATGGCCGCCTGTTTATACCTTGTGGATCGATCACTTTAACTATGTCATTAATGTGTCGACACTTCTGTTAGAATGAAATCTTTTTTGGTAAACCGTAATTTATCCACATAGCTGTATATCAGAGACTGAGGTCGACTCTCTTCCACAGGCTTGCTTCAGCAAAGATCGTTTATTATATCAGTTTCATTTTTAAACGTAGTTTTGTATTCACAAAACTGTCTTCTGCAGCTGCCATGCAGACTGGTAGCTGCACGTACGCACAACGAGTCAGCGACAGCCAGCAATTCGCAAGTAGTTTTATCTGTTCGGGTATATATAGATCTATATAGATCTATATATACCATCGATGGTCTTCTACCCCTGCGGTAGCACGACTTATACAGGAACAAGTTATAGCAACGATTGACTAGTCAATTTCAAGCGGCTATGTTAGGGTCAACCGTAGAATTTAGGTAATTATAGCATAGCCTTCTTTAAGGAACGTCGACACAACAACATAAAGTCAGAAGGAACCGTGGGGTTAACCATGATTTGCATGTTTACAAGGCTTTAGCAACGATTGATCCATTGCAGCACTAGATTCGGGTTCGGGTCAACCATAGTTAATTATAGCACAGCCTTCTCTAAGGGACGCAACGTGGTAACAAAGTCAGAAAGAACATTGTCTCCCCTCAATGAGAGCTCGAAATCGAGGCTAGGAAAATAGCCAATGAGGTGCAAAGTATAATTCTGCGTGCAACTTTCAACATGGCTACGCTCAATGCGAGAGCTGATGATGAAGATGCATATGTTTATGTCTATGATAGGCGATCTTCTTGTGCACCAGAAGTTAAAATTCCAACAGGAGGGCTTTTTACATTTGCCGATTTCAAAGACAGAGTTTGCGCGGTAATTATAATTTTCTTTTGGCTTTACATGAGACTGGGGAAACTAGCATCACTGCTGTCTCCAGTCTACTGACAGACCAGAGTCAGTGACTGCAAACAACTGTGTTTTATATTATTATATGCAGTAGTAGTGCATGGTATTTTGTGCTAGTGCTATCTGTGATGTCTAAGAGTTTGTAATAATGAAGTAGACAGTATAAAGCTTCATCAGAAATACGACATGTAAATGCGGTCTTTGCTTGGCACAGGCACTGAAACTTCAAGAGAATGACAAATTCGTCATTGCAACAACTAACCGAGAAGAGATTTGTGACGATAAAACTTGGGGTAAGTTATCACTTGAATTAAACAAATTCGTTGACTGGAATACTTTAGAAAAAGTTTAATTCATTGTATAATAATGTTTGTAGCATGTTTGGTCTGTTTAAAGTAACTACTGGAAAAATAAGTAATAAAAAATGAAAAATGTTTTTGTCACTGAAAAATAACTTAAAAAAATAGACAAGTAAAAGTTGCTTTAGTCATACAGTGTTTGGGTGTACTACACTTTGTATATGTATTAAGACACTAATTTTGGAAACTAAATCAAATGAAATAGTGCTGTATTCCTGGATTCTGTTTGAAAAAGAAATTAACACTCTGTAATACTGTAATAGTAGCATTTTTCATATAAATGCTTTTATAGTTTTTATTTCATTTAATTTTTTTTTGGGGGGGGGGGTGAAAGCTTTACACGTGTGGTTTCATTTTTGGAGGCAATAATTTAATCTTTCTGATTACTCTAATGAGTGAGTTTTTCAGAGGCATAAGCAGAGACTCAGGTAAAAGATCTGGGTCACTGAGTTGTGGGTATCGTTATTATCAGTTTATCAGGGTGCAGTACCTGCAAAGTGCAAAGAATGATAATATAGGGGAATCATAATAAACAAATCATAATAAACTCAGTCTGTAGACAATTCATGCATGTATTACATGTATATATATATAGAGAGAGAGGGAGTTTGGAAAAATAAAGACTCCAGATATGATATTATAAGGATGGTGTCTTTTTATAAACAGTAACAATAGTATAACTTTAAAAGATTGATAATCACTTTTATTTTTCATTTGCAGATCTTATTGACAAGGGCGACACACTCTACATTCTGACTGACCTGTCTCAAGAGCTATGTGCACCTGCTGAAGAACGTGTTAACTACCTACCACACTATGACACTATTGTAAAAGGAGGAATGTATGAGTACTATGCATCTGAAGGACAGAATCCACTACGTGAGTGTCTGCTAAAAGTATTGTTTGAAAAAATGGAGAGTTCATTTTGCTGTTTCAAGTTTCGTCGAGCAGCTGGGCATCACTCGTAGCTGTTAAGGTCTACGTGACCCAGGACTGGTTTGTGTGAGTGTTCGTGTGTCCGGTTCATATGTAAAGTGCACATAAAATACACGGGATGAATGGGCTTTATGACTTGGTGTGAAGACTCTTGCAGGCCAGCCCAACGGTTCCCAGCTTTGAGTGCCTGGTACCAACTTGACAGGTTTCTTGGTGCCATCTTTAGTTTAGGACAACATATCAGAAATGTCTTTCTTCTGACCATTCTGAGTCATGTGACAGCAGACCAGTGGCTGCTTCTAGTTGGACTGAGGAAAGGGGGAGGGGGGCAATAATTATATTCGTGATGCAAACACCTGAAGCCTGCCAAAATATGTGCTTATTTACAAAATTTTTAAGGGACCGGAAATAATTTTAGCTTGGTGGCATATGCGAGACCTGCCAAAAGAAAGCTAAAGTGTCATTCTTTCTATGTATTATTATTACTGACAATCTTGCATATCACTGCAGCCTGCCATCCATCATTATTAAAATGTATATCCCCTGTTACTAGTGTTATTATTTGAACTGCCGCAGTGTTCTAATAGTTAAGCCATGTGCTTTCAAGGCAGGAGGTCTGTGGTTTGTGCCACAGCCGAGTCATACCTAAGACTTAAATATTGGCAATCTAGTAGTGCCTGCCAGATGCCTGGTACAATAGGGAACAGTACTAGGACTGGTTGGCCCAGTGTCAGTATAATGTATCTGGGCGAGACTGAAGCCCGTGTAAAAAGAAGTCCCAGTGTAAAAGCACATGAACTTGTTTTCTGCAACACTGTTTTTATATGCACCTTGTTTACAACAGGATGTTAAGCAATAAGCAGCCCAAAACCACACCATTATTACCTGTACTGTCGTCCTCATCTCCTGCCATCTGTTCTTATTCTCAGTACCCCTACCCAGTGTATATCTTGGTGCCAAACGTTTTACTTAGATATTAAGCGCTTACTATTTTTTTCCTTTCTCTCTTGAATTATAAGTCTAACAAATTAGTGAATTTTGTTTTCGATATTAACTCTGGAGCATGGAATGACTGTGAGGTAATTTGTATCAAAGACCTGATGCAGTTTATAGTCATTGCATTATTTTCTTCCAGAAAAAGATTGATATGTATTTTGTGGCAACTTAAGTGCCATGTGAGCAGAAAAAACATTTAAAGTTCAGATTATATCAATATGTGAGATTGAATTTGTTGGTTTCTTAATTATCAGTGATCCTGAGGTTAAAGTTAGATCTTACCAGAGTGTCTTACTGTTTGTTTCAAACCGTAGGACATGCTGCTAAATTTTGCTAAATTGTTATAAGTAACTAATGATTTATTAGCACGCTATTAGCAGTGTTAAATCTAACCCTTTGGTGGTCTCCTCTGCAGCATACGCGTTTGCTGAATTGATTGACAATGCCCTGGCAGCTACAGTCTCCAACACCTCAATGCGTAACATTGAGATTCGTTTGGTGAGAGTGGTTTTATGTTATAGAGGGTTTGGGTTTAGCCTTAATTTGTGGGTGGTCAAGTGATTGCAAATATGCATGACTGAGGCAGTCATTTGTCATTGATTTATTAGTTTTTACTAACAATTATCATGCTGGCTGCTGTTTTGGTGAACTATTTTAATAACATTGCATTATGGAGCATATTGAATCCAGATACTGATTGTAAAACAATTTACTTGAAAGTACTTCCTAAAGCATTTTCAAGACAGATTTATGATACCAATTTTGCCAAATTTCCGCTTTTGGCAGGGATGGATTTCTACCACATCCTAGGTTCTTAATGTATTTTAATACAATTAGTGGGAAGCAGCAGCTTGTTGTCTTAAAGCTAACAGTGTGAGGTTTCTGTGTCATAACAGCATTTTGATGAGAACCCACAGCGAAGCTGCATCGTTGTCCTGGACAATGGCAAAGGTATGACACCACGGCAGTTGAACAATTGGGCCATTTATCGCTTGTCAAAGTTCACACGTCGTGAGAAGACTATTAGAGGGTGAGTAGGATGCAAGATAATAATTCAGTTCAATGAATTTTTGTTTCAGGACAGAAGTTATTTATGCATATTGCGTCTTGTTTTTGTCAAAAATCAGTCATTGTAAATAGAATAAATTCAGTCAAAAGCATGTGACCCGAATGCTTATTACAGACATGGCTACCATTCTGACTTTCCTTATTTTGTTCCTGCAAACAGCCCTAAAATGTTGGGATTCTGCAAAATACAGAAATCTCATGCCCATTATAAAAAAATAAAATTTCCTCCAGAATTTTTTTTTTTGTGCTCCTTAGAAAATGTTGCAACTGAAGCATCTGTAAAACCTCATATCTGATTGGCTGACAGTGTTTCCCAGTCAATCAGATTAACGGGGGCTGAGGAACTTCAGTAAGTCACATCAGAAGATGCCTGGTCTTATTTTACGGGACAGCTTTAGTTCTTAAAAATTAAGATCAAAATATTGTGATGGCTGTACATCAAAGTATGGAAACTATCCCAACTGCCAGAGCACTGCTGTACTGTTGTATGGTTAGCAGGATAAGTGCCAGTAACATGGTGTCATTGCCTCTTTAAACAATGGTCTGTCCAAACGCTTTGTCTGGCTACCAGAAATTACTGTATGTAATATGTTATATGCAGCTATTTGTTTTACAGAGACACCTCAGCGCATTCTGCAGACTCCAGTATGATGGTGGGCAGTGACACACCCACCCATGTTGCACGCTACATGAACAGTGATATCTCCTACTTCGGCGTTGGCGGCAAGCAGGCCATTTTCTTTATTGGAAATGCAACACGGGTTGGTCATTTTCTGGGCTTCAGTCACACTCTACCTGCAGTAGATCTTAAGTCTGTGTGTGTGTGTGTGTGTGAGAGAGAGAGAGAAGTCTGATCGTGACGGTATACATTGCATCTAGCACACTCATTGTTTCAGAATGAATGCTAGACATTAGACCAGACTAACAACATTAAAGAGAGATAAGGCAAGTTTGGTAGCAAGTATTTACTGTAAGATTTAGTTGATATGCTTTTTTGTGTGTGCGCAGATGATCAGCAAGTCTCGTGGTGCTTGTGATGTTCACGAACTGACAATATCAAAGGAGGAGTTTGAGAAAAGAGAGAAGAATAATGAAGCAATTTATAGTGGCTACATTCGAAACCGAAAGGTTGGAAGGTGTTTATAAAATTATATTAAGCATTGCATGACTTTTTTTCCTTTCTATATTATGATTAAAGTTGTAAAGTTAAAAAACCCCAAAACAGCATAGCAAAAGCACCCAAATGTCTGTGCAGACTATACAATATGAACACACACACCCTATCCCCCCCCCCCCAAAAAAAAAAAGTAAAATATGAACATATGAATATGTGAACAGAAGTTCAGTTGTAGCATATAAAATCATTAGAAGTAACTAAATCTTGAATTGTGGTGCTTAGCAGATAGAGTAGTAAAGACATGCTCACAACTTGTGCTGTGTGAATCTTGTTCTTACATAAAAACAGGAGTGGAGACATGATTTCCTTATCTTTTCTATGGAAGCAGCAACAAGAATAGATTGACTGTAGTGATAGGGCTCCTGCAATAGTAGGCTAGCTAATAGTGTAACAGCAGTGCAGTAGTGCATACAATGCCTGAGAAAAATATCTTTTCGTGTGAATTTTAGCCAGGTGATGCCAGCCACCTGCCAGCAGATGAGGACATCGTGGCTCGCCTGATTGCAGAAGAAATAGACCGCGAGTCTTTCACAGCAGTGGTGATACAGAACATTGTACCAGAGCACATTGTGTACCTGAAGCAACATGTATCTGTCTGGACAAGACAGCTTGCGTGGGTACTTTTTGAATTGATGTCAGTGCTGTAGAACTAGTGGTGGAGAAAAACGTAGAACCAAAAGACTAGAGACATACGAGTCTGGTTGTCAGTAGAAAAGAGATCAAGTAGTAGTCATGGATGTAGCAGCCGCTAGCAGAATTTGTGGGTGATCACAGCAGTACATAGTTCTGTAGAGAAAGCAGTAGTAATCTAGAGGAGGTCTGTTACAGAAAGAATATGCATATCCCAGCAGAGCAAAGCAGTTGTAGCATTAATAGTAGGTCAGGAGATTGTAGTAAAATTATTTAATATCTCAGTGCCTTTGACAATAAAACATAATATTCTTCACCATGCCATGAATTACATGGTATATTACAACCCCCGCCCATCAGGACACGCAATTATCTCCCTTGGCACACCATCTTCCAGAGAGAAAACCTTACCCTTGGGCACTTACCTCCCCTGGACCTACTTTCCCACTAGCATCTGAAGCAAAAATGAATCAGTTCGACAGTGAGAGAGAGAGAGAGAAAGAAAGTTTGATGCAAATATGATTATGTATGAGAAGATCAAGCAGAACTGTTTTCATTGTGGATGCAACAGAGTTGAAAAATGACTGAAAAGAAATCTATGTTCTGTGCTCATCATCAGTAAAAGATCCCATTAGAACTATTTCAATTTGTAGTAACACCTTCCACTAAGGGTTTAGGTACAACTACCCAACTACTTTTAATCTCTGAAGTCAAAGCATATTGAAGCAATCAGTTGTTGCAACTCCAAATCAAAATGACAATGGTCTGCATTATTTTATTTTTCACTTGTTACCACAGTGTAGACTTGTTCAAAACGCCTTACTGTAGAGCACCATTTTTGTGAGGCTAATTATCTGTGGTGACTTACTTTTATTTTAGAAAACACTAGAAACTGTACAAAGGTGGATTCAAGCATCATCAGTATCAGAAAAAGTAACCAATTTTTCAAGTCCCATGAATATCTTAAACGTTTTCTTAATCTTCTGAATATTTGCCACCGTCAAAAAGTATAGTTCGAGAAAACAGTGTAATTCATACTATGACTGTCCAAGCAAATAGGTTCAATGGCAATGGGTTCGAAAATTTAAGAAAGTCAATCAAATGTCTCATTGTCTAATTTTTTTTTTTTACTTTTTGTAAGAATTTCAGGTATACCAACCACAAAAACAAACAGTTTTTCAACACTTGCCTTTGTTAGGATCATGTGCAAAGCACAGTTTCGCTTGATTGAGAAAGTATTGAAACATGCGTGTAGACCACAGAAAGATAAATTGCACAGTCAAACGAAAATTTGTTTCACTGGTTGGTCTTGGCAAACTTTAGTTTAAACAGTCGGGGAAGATTTTTAATTACTTGGTTTAATTTTTGTGGAAGATGTACTGTAGCTAGGCTCCAGGAAAAACCAACTGTAGACTGTAGTTAACTGTAAGATACTGTAAATCCGTAAACTAATCTGTGCCTTAATGACGCATGCCAGTCAAAAGTCGTGTGTCACTTTGGAAAATCTTGTGGGAATGGTGTAGGCACACCACCAAAAGGAAACACCACTACAGTAGTGCTTTACGTGGTGGTGGCGGTAGTGGGAAAGGATATCAGGAAGATCACTTTGTCAAAATGTGAAATGCTAACGAAAATCACATATAGATTAATAACAACAGTAAAATGTTTTGCTGTATTGCAGACTCATTTTTAATGATCATTTTTAATCTGACAATAAAATCAAAGGTTTAAAGTAACAATTTACTCTCAGTTGACATGCATGTTTTACAAGAATCTAAATCATAGTGCAGTGAATAACTCATCCATCCAAGTCTTCAGTGGTGTTAATGTAAACAAGTAGCTGTGTTTTAACAGACTGTCAGAATTTGGGCTTAAGTTTAATATTAATAGTGGCTCCATTTCTTCATTTTTATTTTTCACAGCTATGGAGGGTGGCAGGCATGCAATTATCATATGGGGAGCTTCTGTAAGTGGGTTCTAAAATGCAGCTGGCAGCCTAGAAAAGTAAAATGTCTTTCTAATTTCAGACATATCTACCACTTCTACCTGCATGGGCCGGATGGTAATGTTGAAAGGAAAGATGGTCCTGAAACACAACCTGCCACAGTTCATCAAAACATCGATGTGAAGGTCAGCCATTTCACATTTTGGGAGAATTGTGTTTAACTTGTGAACAGAAGTGTCAACAACAGCAGAACATAGTAATAGTCATGCTGCAGTGTGCTAATAACAAGTTTGCAAACAACATGTCGGGAAATATTATGTTGTTCATAGTGTCTTTGTTGTTGCTAACAAATAAAAGACTTGTTTCATTGCAGGTGAAACTTTACACGAAAAGTCATGGGCGTGACCCTCAGACCTCCAGGGTTATAAACCTGCGTGATATTGCTGATGACATGCAGACACTTTTTGTAAGATCAAGTGCAGCAGTTTTTGAGTTCAAGGCCATTGTGGATGGCTCAAGTGCTGTGGAAGGCGTCCTACGTTATCATCCATTCCTGTATGACCGGGAGACTTATCCTTCAGATGCCTTTGACCCAAGAGGTGCAGATTCTTAAAACATCCTTGATTTGCCATTGTATATTACAGACGGTTATATTCAATACTTCAGTTGCCGAAGCAACTGTGTGGAAGCGTAGAAGTGTGGTGCATTAGTTTTGCAACACATTATGGGAGTTTGGTCTTTGTGTGAGTCAAAATGTTTTCGTATAGTAGGTGTCTGATTTCCATATGTGGTTCACCCTCCAGAAGAATTACAATTTGTCCAAAAATCAGTTCTTTATCAGTGAAAGAAGTTTTATGAGCCAACACAATTCCGCATGTGTTTTGTTGAATTTTAGTGGAGCCAGAACCTGAAGATGACCATGGTTATGCCATCAACGAACAGCGTGCACGTGGCAAGCGACCCATCTTTGAGTGCTACTGGAATGGGCGTCTGATTCCGTACACCTTGATCGAAGAGTTAGTCAGAGTCTTCTTGTTTAGTCTGAGTGTTATGTGCACAGGCTTAGTGCCTGTTCCTCTAAAAATATCCTTTTTGCTTTCATAATTTTTGGCTTTTGTGCCAGTAAACTTCATTTGTAAAGGCTTATTTGGTGTCATGTTTCCCAAACTGTCATCACCTTGGAGAGCCTGGTTTTCTGTTGCTTAACCAACCAAGCAGTTTGTTTTGTTGACAGCTTTGAATGGTGTGCTTTACCCAAGAAGAACAGAAATCTGCCTGTGGAGTGTTACAACAGGTGAGCATGTCTTTTGTGTTGAAGCAGCAAGATATGAAAATGAAACACCTTTACTGGATCCATAATTATAGCAATAATAATAGAGTATTTATAAGGTGCCAGATCTGATAAAATTATCAGGGCATAGACACGGGTCATGGGGTGGACATAGGTAGCAGTTTCTTGAGTTTTTTTTTTTTTTTTTTTGGTTTCTCGAGGGCAAGAGTGGCGGGGTGGTGAAATTATGGCTCGTTTCCTCCTCCTTCCCTACCCGGTCAAAAGGAGATCAATGGTAAAATACTGTGCTATTTCTCAAAGTGCACAGTTCCCTGACTGGGTATTTATATCCTGCCATAATGATGGAAAAGTTGTTAAAAGAAGTGCAGCAGTTGATGAAGCAGGAATTCAAAATGAATGGAAATGGACATGGCTTAAACAAAATCGGGGAAAAATGTACTTTTAGGGAGTAAATTAACCTCTACAAATCATATAAAGGCATTGCACAGACCTTAAATTATTTTAGTTCATCTGCACAGTGTTTCAAACTGGGGATGATTGATTGCAAAAGAGCAGGCGAGAATATTCCAAACATAATTTTAAACTTTCCGTAACTAAGTGTAAATTCAAGGTATATTAACTTAATATACAGGATCATGTTATGGGAGAGAGAAAAGGCAGGAAAAGATCACGGAGCAAAGGTGCGTAGCTTGATGCTAAGAATATGGAAACAAATGGGGGTCTGAAGAAGAATGGAGAACCGGACTTCGTTTAATTTTCTTTGAGTATTACCATGTGGCTTGGCATTTTGAAATCACTCTATTTGTTAATTACAGTTGCAGCAAAAAAAAAATGCTTTTCAGTGTTGTTTTCTTTCTCTGAAATAATGGCAAACTCACTACCATGTCCATGTCCCCATTTTGCATAATTATATAATTTTAATATGAACACTACAATTTATGAGTGTAATAGGGAAACAAAGACATCTAAAATTTCCTGCCACTTTTGAATTGACTTGGGCCCCAAACAAAACTTGATAGTGTTCAAACATATTTTGATCTAATGTCTTACCCATTCATTTTCCTGACATGATTTTCCAGCACTGTAGTAGATGGTGGTATTGGGTTGAACGCAATGAATGTGTGTATGTGTGTGTGTTTCTGCAGAATTTCAGGTATATTATGGACAAATGATTCCTTCCAAGTCAGCACAAACAAGCTTACCTTTCTTGATCTGGAAATGAGGCTCCGTGACAAGAACACAGTCTTTACACATGTGGTCAATGGACATGTGAGTCCTTGGCTGATAGTTAATGATAACAACAAGTATTGTGGCACAACAGGTTCAATGAGAAATGGACTGCCAATAGGGATTGTTCATAATGACATTAGAACTTTTGACTGAAAGAAGCATGACATCAAATGGTGGTGAACATTACGAAAGGTTGTACAAATATCGGGGCTTGTAGAGTCCTTTTAGGTCCTTTAAAGTGCTTTAATTTTGAGACTTCTAAAACAGTCTTTCAAAGTCTTTTAGTTTTTCCTAGGTCTCTTTGGAAAAGTTCTCGGTCTTTTTAGGTACTTTTGTCGAGCCTTTTTCACTAGCACATTGTTCTTCAAGCAGCCTTCATCACTGTCTCAGCAAATATGCAAGGGAGATAAGATGAGGCCCCATGAGGGATAGTAAAATGGAATATTCTTTCTACTTATAATGTTCACGCCTTTCAACATCCCTTGTAGCATCCCTTCAATCATCTACTCTTCCCTGCACAGTATTCCACCATCCACCCATCCCCATAAACAGGTTGCGGCGAAAAAGAAGTTTTAAATACCTAAGCCTTTAAATATTTGCATGGACAAATAGGAAATAAATTTTGTATTTTGAAAGAAGAAAGTGCATCAGGACTGAAGTGAACGCCATATTGCATGCTAGCATTTGAATGTTTCTGAAGGAGACAGACAAACAGAACACAGTTCTGTATGATAGACAGACTGAGACAATGACCGTGAAAAGAAAAAGCAATTTGCAGAACTACAAATCAGAACAGCATGCGCACAGCCTTTGCGTTAAGGCTGGATTTTAGAGTGAGGGGAGTAAGAATGATTTGGTGAAAGCCTCGTTAGAGTTGTAGATTGTTAGGTCTGTAATAATTCTGAACTCTTAGCCTCAAAAGCAAAACTCAGACTACTGCATTATTAAGATCTTGGCCCTCAATCTTAGCTGAAAAGGACTGTGGTATGAAGTTATCAGATACTGGTAGTCTAGGATGTACTCATAAAGAATAAGGATGTTCCTAAGCTGTGCAACATCAGTAAATCTGAATATTGGCAAATAACATTTAATATGACAATCATCATCAGACCTTCCAACCAAATAAGTTATGTGGTACAAACATCTGCTTCGTTTGTCTCTGAGTGGTGGGGTGGGGGGGGGTGCGTGTAACTGTTAGAGACTTATGAAACATTTCGATGCTGCAAAGAATACCTTAGATTGTTGGACTCAGCAATATTACCAGACCACTATCACTTATCTGTTTCCCTGGCAGCTGTATCTAGATGCATCCTGTTGTTATGTAACAGTGGGTTGCACAAACAGCTGCCCAAGGACAGTTTCGAAATTTGTAAATTTGAGACAATTTTAGGGAGAAGTTACCAGATTTGGGTAGGGGGTGGGGAAGAACAGCAGTTTGAGGGATGTATAGAGGATTGCTTTTAATCAACACAACTACAAGATTTTCTAAGTGCTTCAGCTATCCTCTACCCCCAGCAAAGCCTTCTGCAGGTCTTGGCCCATGCCTTTCAGCAGCTTTTTTTCCTTTGCCATTCTTTAATCTCTTATCTGTGGACACTAAGCTCTTAAAGCTGAGGCTAACCATATATTATTATTAAAATGAAACAAAAATCAGCAGAAACTTGCAACAAGTAACTTGCATGCATTTGATTAGATTAGTGCTAAAAGCCGTTTGCGGGAGGAAAGATAGTAAGTTGCTTTACCTGTCTTAATGGTTTTAATTAATAAAAATTTTTGTTTTATTTGTAACTAATGCAGGTTGTAACTTCACCATTGGGAGTATGTAGGGACAACAATGTATTTCACTACCTCCCACCCCTCAAAAAAAGGAAAGCAAAACAAAGGTCCTTTTAGAGGGGTCCTTGTCAGCCCCTTTAAGGGTCCTTTTATTAAGATGCACCATCTGCCTGGGAACCCTGAAATATTTAAGATAATATTACAGTAACTATACAAAGCAGCATATATTAGGAATTTTTACTGTGGCATGATTGGCTACTATGACACGATTGTTACAGTGGCATGATTGTGAGTAAAGAGGGACAAAATCGGAATCCCAGATTAAAGTATTAAACTTATTAATGTTCTGCAGGACAAGCGTACTCAAATAGACAAGGAATTTGCAGCATGGCTGAAAGAATGCCACGAAAAGCATGACAAACAAACTCTTTTCACCGGCTTCAAGTGTGTAAAGACACGCACTGACCTTCCTCGTCATCGCCAGTACCCGTGGTCTGTGTTTCAGCAAGTTGAGTGGGATGGCCGTGTGTACAAAGAAGGCCAGATGGTAAGAACCTGATCGCAATTTTTTTTGGGAGGGCGGGGAGGGTGGTATTGAAGTTCACAAGTGATTTTATTATTTTTTATTGTTGAAATTTGGTACAGGGCATAGAACTTTCCTCATTTATGAAGATTTTCTCAACATGTGGGTAGGAGTTCCTTAAATCTTTCTGGGTTCTTCAGGAAAAATTGTGCGCTTTGGCTTTGCTTTAAATGAGATCAATCTTAAACACACTTTGTTCATTTCCAGAAGTGTGCAGTTGTTTTTTTTTTTACGGGCTTTTCACATGCTGCCATGATGATGGAAAAGTTTATTAATAGGAGTGAAGCAGTTGATCAATCAGAAATTTAAAATGTATGGAGATTGACGTGGCTTGAACACAAATTAGTGAAGAATATTTGTTGGGAAATATTCGGAAGCGTATGTGCATGGAAAATCTTTTTTTTTTTTTGTGATGGATCAAAATTTTTTTTGTACGTGGCACTTGATGAGCATGTGGGAAGCTCCAGGCACAGAAGTTTGTTGTGTTATCTCAGATGGTCAATCAACGCACCACAGGTTATAGAGGAAAAAGCAAAAGTTGTGCGTGAATGTTTGCATGTTTTGGCATGTGGGGAGAGGTTTTGGCATGTGGGGGGAGGAGGGGGGCAACACTTGGCAAAAAAAGTTTCCTCGTCTTTAGTCTTGATCGATTCTATCCCCTGTTAGCAGTATTAGGGTATTGATGTAATCGTAATAAATCCTTGACATTACTATTTTTTGTCTGTCCAGTTATCACCGTGCCTTCTCCCCGTTCTTTTAGAGTAACCATTTGCCATCTCGAAGAAAACTCTGTGTATATCACAATAACCACTCTCCATCAGAATAAAACAAGTGACTGCCCCTTCTGTCTTTATTTTCAGGTCCGCATTCTTCGTACCACTCCAACTTTGTTGGGAACAATCCGCTGTTTCCTGTTGTATGGTGATTACAATGGTGATGTATACTCTACTGGTGGCGAGATTGAGTTATCGCAGGTGAATTCAATCATGATTTGGCTGTAATAACTACATGAAGCATTAAAGCACTGCATCCTTCCAACAGACTCGTTCATGATAATTGTATTGGTAGCAGCTAACATGGAGGGCTGCCCTTTATAATCATAGTGTCACAGGTTTGTGTTGTTTTTATAAACCCCAGGGTCTCTTCAGCAAAGTCAGAGCTAATACTGTCTTTGAGCTAATGTTGAATATGAAACTTACCTTGGATTTCTAGACTAAATTTGAGAACAGTCCCACCATCATCATGCAAAGTTTCTATTACCATGGAGACTTATATCTAAGGATAGAAATAAACTTACTTTGATCTGCACTATAAACTACTACCCTGGGATAGATCTAGAGTTGACTTATAAGCCTTTGGCTGAATATGGTTTATTGTGAGAAAACTCTTGGTGTTGTAATTGGTAATTGTATGTGTGTGTGTGTGTGTGTGCATGCGCATGCATGTATGTGTGTGTGTGCAGGAGCCAGTATCTCTATACAATGAAATCAGAGTGGTGCCCCTGTCCAAACTTGACCGCCTTGCATCTCAGGCAAGCATCAAGCATAGCATAGAGGAGGAAGAAGCAAAGTGAGTTGCAGAAGAGCGATCACCAGTTCTTGGACCCAGGGGGGCCTTCGCCCATTCTTAGCAAGAAGGGGGCTTTGTCTGTTGGTCTTGTGCTGGTTGACGTCACGTTTTGATATCCAGTCTTGAATGTCAAAAATGATCCTCTGTAATTTTGGGTCTTTTAAAATGAACATTAATTTATGAGAAAAATTGGAACGATTTGTAAATACTACTTTAGACGTGTAAATGTTCTAAAATTACAAATTCCTGTCAAAGATGTGCTTACCATGTATGGCAACAGGAGAGTGCATCAATAGACAACATTCAGATGAGCATTTGCCTAATGGATGACTCATCAAACTGGCAAATTGGAGCATGCACAACACGACATCAGACAGCATGTGTGGATGCATATACGTGTTCATGTGTATGAGAGTGGTGCTTAATTTTTCCATTTGGAATAGTTATTGACAAATCATTTGTGGGTGAATTGTCCATTCAGCAACTAGTCAAAGAACCCTTGGAAACATAACACAAACATGTAGCTACAAGTGTTTGCACAGATTGGTGGATCTTACTAATAGTTTTGGCGGGGTAAAGTACTGTTGACCTTTCTGTCCTCCCATGGTCAGGCTCCCTGATCACCTGGTGGTGTCATGGCCCAATGGCCAGGAAGTGTTACAGAATGAGAAGCGGCCAGCAGGCAAAACTATTGGTGAGTGAAAACAGCTGCTTAAGTAGGTACCTTTGCTCCAGTGTACATTTCTGAACTGAAGTTTTAATGTTGTGCATAACAGTTTTTTGTCACAATACTGTACCATGATCCAAAGTGCTAATTTCAATTAGCTATCCTTAACTGCACCTTCCAAACAAAATGCAACCCTGGTAAGGCCCCTCCATGCATGTGCACACCATGCATCACCAGTGCGCACAGCTCACTGACCAGTACAGACTGACTTTCTCAAGCACTGTTGTGCAGGCCAGACATGTGGGTTGCTGTCTTTTTGCACTAGTCCCTGGTGCACCGTGTCCTACAGTCCCTCTCCACAGCCCTCACTCTGTCTGCCGTTGACTTCGTCACTGGTGTGGGTATGGCTTGCGGGCGCTGTGTGTGCCCCTTGCATGATTTCTCCAGGTGATACTTTTTTCTTCCCTCGTATTCTGGATTGCTCTGTTCCCCGGCGAGCTTCCGCTGCACCGGAAACCAGACAGTCACCCACCTCCTTTTTGTGCTGCTCAACACTTTGGGTCATGGTACAGTATTGTGAAAAGAAAATAAGAATTTCTTGCTCTATATTTGTTTCTTCAGCAACACTTACCATGACCCATCATAAGCCCACTCTCCTTTCCGCTGGCCTTTGCGTCTGGCTTGAGAAAGTCATTCTGTATTGGTCAGTTGGTCAGTAAGCTGTGCGCAAGGGTGATGCACAGTGTGTGCATGCATGGAGGGGCCTTACCAGGGTTGCATTTTTGTTTGGAAGGTGCGGTTAGGGATGGCCAATTAAGATATTAGCACTTTGGGTCATGGTAAGTATTGCTAAAGAAACAAATTTGTATTTTCCCAGTTTGACAATGATTCTGAAGGTTTCATGGTATTTGTCAGGTGAATTATAGACTATACTTTTCTTAAGGATCTATGTGATACATCATTGTTGTCAATTTTTTTAATGATGAATTGCATGGATGTTCATGGTTGAAGATGCTTCACAGGAAACAATATTTTTCGTACATCACACGTCCGGCAACAGGTTTGTTGTTGATACCAGCTGTCAAACAGCACATGCTTGTGTTTGAAGTGTTCATTTTCATGCCTGAGTGTTCTGCTGGCTTTGTTTTGTATGTTATCTGTAAACGTTTGCTGCATAAATGTTTGCAGGGATAAGTGACAGATCAGACACTAATCATTATTAGGCATTTACATGTGTTAAGTTTGCCCTATCTTTAGGCATTTGTGGTGGGCTGTATGGCATTCATATTTCCACATGTGAAGGCAGTGTTGAAATGCTGAGGCTGAGCAGGGCTTTCAGCTGTTGTCATAACTGAAAGGGCAAACTAGCGCAAGTGACCATGTGTTTGGTTCCTAGGTGATATCAAAGTGGAGATCGCTAACAAGAAAGGTGAGAAGATCTCAAAGATTCCAAGTTCTGCTCCTGGTGCCAAGAAACTTCTTGTAGAACTCAAGGTCATATGGCATGGTGAGTTAGAAACTGGCTGGCTTTCTCGCTCGTCCACTCACGCACTTGCTCGCTCACTCTCCCACCCATGCACTCACCCACCCACTCATGCACTCGCTCGCTCACTCTCCCACCGATGCACTCACCCACTCACGCACTTGCTTGCTCACTCACTGTAATGTAAATGGCAATGGGAATTAAAGATCAAGATTTTGCAGCATGTACGGTCTTGGTAATTAGTGGCTCAGATTTCAATTTAATACCTTTACTTACATGCATGTCTTGCTGCTTCCATGTTTTTCTGGCTGTTAAAGTATGGTGTAAGGAAAGCATTTTTGTTTTTTTTGTTTTTTTTTAAAACCCCTGTTCTCTGTTTCTTTGGAAATCTAGCTTCTCATGGTGATGAAGTGATCGTGTCACACATCTCGCAGCATGGCAAGAACTGGCCCTATTGGTTCCGCAAGATGGGTAAGGAGACTATTGATGTCTGTAGTCCTAATTCCTTGTAGTTCTATGTGGATGGTTCCATTTTTGGGGTGTTCAGCTCCTGCTGCTAGTTTCCAAATCTTCATAAATAAGAATGTAAGATGATGCTAAGAGTGTGTACGCCAAGTGCAGAACTCTTTTAAAGTTTTTGTTGTATTCACAGAAAACATGAAAAACTTGGGAAGTCACACAATAGAGCTGCATGCTGTACTTAATGAAAGTGGTGCAACCATGTACGCTGGACGTGAACTGCCATCTCATAAATTAAAATTTACCATTGTGGGTAAGTGGTCTTGTTTAGTTTTGCCTATTAATGCAGGTTGGTCGGTTGCTTTGCTTGTTGCTTGCTTGGCTGGGTGGTTGGCTGGTTGCAAGATACAAGTCATCGAACACTGAACTGCACAGAAATCTGAAAACTTATTTGATGCTCGTACCTTTGTTTTATTATGTGTATGTGGCTGTTTAGAGAGCATCGAGCATGGTTTAAGTGGATGTGTCTGTGTTCTTAAATGTTAGGATTCGAAAGCCAGCATCTTGATTTATTAAACCTTACACTGCTGGAGATAATGAAATACCAAAATTCACGCTTAAAATCGAAGCATACACAGCTACCATGAACTGTACTGTGCTCGACAGGGAAAGCCATGATCATGGCCCATCGTGGTGTAAGGGTTTATGCAGAGAATACTAGATGTAAATGTTGATGGTTCGGCTAGTCTTCAGTGAGGGCCAGAATTAGGATAGGGTGGCAAGACAACTGCTGTTTTTTTCTAAAGTTAAAATAGGGATAAGAAGAATTGTGCTTCGCAGTTGCCAGTGTTTTTGGTCACCATCCCAAAGTTCTTCAATGGGTTTCCAGAAGCCGAAGCAGAACAGTTCACAGTTGGACTTCTGGATGGGCCATTCAAGGTTGGTGTGCCTTTCAGCATTCCCCTGGAGTTTCAAGACAAGTACCGCAATCCCACAAAGCCACCTACCAGAGTAAAGCCTTCTATTAAAGCCGAGTAAGTACCTGACATGTCAGCAGAGTCTGTCGTGGTGATGATTATCATATATCTGTTTGACATCAGCTGCCATGCAAAGGGAGGGGTGATCTACTTGGCAGTCTAATGGCTCAGGGTCCACTTCCAAAGCGGGAAGCCAGCTGTTCACACCCTTGTCAAGTGATACCTAAGACTTAGAAATTAGCATTCTAGTAGCTGCCCTGCCAGATGCCTGGCACTGTAGGGAACAGTACTAGGACTGGTTGCCTTGGTGTCAGTACATCATTTGCAAAGGAAGGTGGGAGAAGGTTCCTGTTGGAATATTTTGAAAATTTGTGAGAAACTTGACATTTGGAATTGGTTAAGGTAAAAATTGACTTCTGAGAATAAGTTAATCCAGAAAAGTCATTGCCCAGAAAAGAACTGAATGTGATTTGAACAGTAAGCATTTAAACTTGATGTTTTTATTATTATTTAGTACATTTATAGAGCGCATCACAGCATTCAGTGAACGCGGTCCATTCGCTTGACCCACAAACAAGTATGTAAAGACATACCCAGTACAAAACTATGCAAAGAATACAAACAGAAACTATACCAAGTGTACAACAAGAGCAGAAGACTAAATTACTGACCAATGGATGAAATACTGATGTACAAGCAACACAAGAAAAATAAGTGACAGAACTCCCCACCTACCTACATCCCGCATATATACATACACAGACATGCATCCATTATCCCCAAAGTGATCACAGCAGCATAGTTCCCGAATAATTTAATGAGATTATAAATGTTTCTGAAAGAGGTACATTTTAGGGCATGTTTAAAAGACTCCAGTGACTGCGCATGGCAGATATTGGAAGGCAGTTAATTCCACTGTGTTGCTGCTGAATAGCTGAACCCACATTCCCCGTATGATTTGGTCTTCATCTTTGCCACTGAGAGAATGCGAGTGTCTGCTGATGACCGGAGTTTTAACGGTTGTGCTGCAGCGGCATGTGTACTTTTGTTCACCCCACACAAAAGTGATATCGAAGAAAAATTTTTTTTAAACTGTATTTATTTATTATAAATAATGCATTGAAAAGATGTGAGGCATTGGTTCTCTATGCACTTGGTAACATCAAGAACTTTGTTTTGTTACATAGCTCACTTCACAGAAAGCTGGTTTGGGAGGGGGGGGTAAGTGCCATGTTTTCCCTGCAAAGTAAAGTTGATGAGGGTGTAGTGCAATGCACAAAAAGTACGAAACTGGCTGATGCTAACTTTTCTGGTTTTTCGTTGTTCCTTTGGTATATGGTTTGTTCCAGGGGGCTGGAGCTGACATATGATGGAGTATTACTGCGAAACACTACTTTGTTTCTGAAAAATGTGATCGCTAAGGGCACTGTACCTAGCAACACTGGAAAGGTAAGCAAGTGGGGGATGAATCCATGTTAGTCTAATGACCTGCTATCTCCCTCCTAGTCTGACTACAGTAGTGTCCAGGTGTAACGCCACACTTTTCCTCCCATGGCTACAGGTGGACTGCCTCTGTGATCTAATGGTTAAGGTGTCCCCAAATTCAGCTTTCAAAATCACTTCATCCTCAAGCCAAAAGTCAACACTTGGATCATCATGTTTCTAACTTGACAAGTTCGTAATCTGAAAGTAAAGTTGATGGCTGATGGTGGTAGCAGTTTAACTCATTTGAACCGTATGGAACTTAACCCTGCCCCGCCATTGGCATGGCTGACTGCCTCTTGGCAAGCACAAGTACATGTGCGTTATGAATTATAAAGATTTATCCGCTAATCATTGAACTCATTCGTGACGTGTGATGAGTAAACTCTATGCAGCATAGGTCAAGCTTATGACGGATGAGGAACATAATCCATTCACTTTGATGATTTATTTACGGGGAATCGCTAATCGTCTAAGGTAAAGAACTCCTACATTAGCAACCTGAATCATTTCTTCACGAGTTGCTTCCCTTATACTGTGTTTAAACTGACAATGAGACCGGTTTCCGGCCATAATTTGAAGCGAGTATCCACGTGTTCTGTCACTTGAGAAATGCTAGATTTACTCTTCAAATGACACGCTGAAGAGGAAAATGACTTTGTTTTGGAAATTTACTATGATAAAGTGGATGAAGACAAGAGTATTTGTGCCTGAAAGACCCAAGAGAGTGATTACAAAGAGAAAAACGTGTGAGCACGTGTTGTAAACAGTATTGAACAGACTGTGTATAAGGAATCGTGAGGACTTTTGGATTACTTCAACTTCAGTTGTGTTTCCATCAAAGGATTTATAAATTATGGAACAAGGTCCAAGAAACACAGTAGGAAATGAGTTTTCTTTGTTTATGGATGTTTGCAACCAAGTTTAAATAACATTTCTATAGTTTTTGGGGATTTTATAAGAATTTTTGAAAAAAGGCTAAAAATGCCCAGCATGCGGGATGGCTTGAGCTAGGATCACTGCAGCTGAAATTTGTTAAAGATGCTGTGAGCAAGAGTTCTCCACATACAGGGATATAAAAACTGCAGCATAAGTATTCCACGTTTAGCCGCTATCCTGGGTGAATTTAGTCTTGTTCTTTTATATGACCCAGATGTAGTAAGCTCTTTAGTCCTGAACAGTTTTGATCATCCATTTTGGTTGGTTAAATACTATGTACATTGATGGAATATGTTTCAGACAGTAGGTGGCGCTGTAGTCTTTTTCGCCTATTTGTGCATGCTTTCGTTGTCGTATATTGCAGAGTGTTTTTGTACACATCTGGTTTTGCAGAATTTCAATCTTGATGTGAACATTGAGGGAATGCAAGAATCCCAAAACATGAAAATCCGTTTGCTGCCTGGTGAGTTAAGAAATGTTGAGGACTGGAGTTCACATCAGGCTTAAAACCAGTTGCAGAACTATTGAATCACATTAAGGCTGTAGCCAGTTGAAAATGTAGAATCACATCAAGACTGTAACCAGTCGGAACTGTAAAATCACATCAAGGTTGTAGCCAGTTGGAACTCTAGAATCACATCGAAGCTGTCACTGTGCCACTTCTAGAATTGTAGACATCGAAGCAAGGTAGTATGCAGTAAATGTGGATCATGATTGCGGGTGTGTTTGTGACAGGCCCACCAGTTGCCATGGCAGTGAGTCCAGAGGAAGAGATAAATGTTGAGAATGGCAGCAGTCCCTCTTTCACTGTCAAGGTCTTTGATACAGCTGAAAACTTGACCTGTGATGGAAAGCTGTTCATTGTAACAAAGGTGAGATTACTAGGTGCCTGCAGACAAGCTTACCCTCAGTGTATGCTTCAAGCTTTGTTGTAAACTTTATATATTTATATTTATAAATATGTATTTTTTTACAAAGCAGTGAACAATGGAAACATCACATCAGTAGTACAAAGTGTTTTTAAGTGATAATCAGACTGATTGCGGAATGATCCATATCGCTGAGAGCTATGAGATGATGGCAGTACAGGTGAGGATGGTGATTATGATGGTGATGGAAGGAATGGTGAAAAAAACCCAACGTATTTTATTCGTTAGTAGTGCACGTGAAGACCATTTTCTGCAAACACATGGACATGCATTTGCAAAGATATATAGAATCAGGAGTCCTTGGCTGAATATTTTGTTTCATGCAAGCCATTGTTCAGCAAATCTAATGTAAAACATTTCCATTTTGGCATTACATCTTCCAATCTCATATCTCTGTTTTAAAATGCAAATAAATTATAGTAGTTCATCTTTTTTGATTTTCCATAATGCATATACGATTTATCAAGATGTAAAATAAGATAGGAAACAGAATCTGTTATAAAATTATTGCTGCATCTAAACGGTACAAGGTGTTTATTGGAAACCGTGGGATCAGTTGTTATACATTATTTAGTAAGAAATTTGTTCAGATTAGCCCAGAAGCTTTGCACAATTTCACTTCCTCAGAGGATGTGCTGAATGCTTTCTTTTGTTCTGTTTTGCACAATGTACTCAGCTCATCTTTTTCTAGACCATATAAAGCAAAGTTATTTTAACACTCCAGATTCTATATACTAATCTTATGTGAAACCATCTCAGTTGAATATTCTCAATAACAGCAATTAAAACATATATATATCTTGTCATTGAACATTTCTGGCAGTCTAGCATGCCATTTTCTTCAACAATTTGGCCCACCATTTGCATGATATCAATTTATTGTAATATGTTCTTGCACCTTTTTTGACAAAAAATAAATTAATGAGAAAGTTTTATTTACACCATGAGGAAGATTTTCTATGGTAGATATGCTTAAACTGCATGCATTTAAGAATTTCTTTACAGGATACACATCTACTGAAAGTGATAAAATACAATTATATTTGTTGTGAAAACCCCTGTACAGCAAGAACTCACCAATTTCTTTGCATAAATGATCAACAAAACATATCTCTTTATCTAGTAATCTTCTACACAAAAATGAGTTTTTCCCCAATGTAATTTTCTCATAGGCAAAAGGCTCATAAAACCTTCCATTTTATCATATATAATTAACTTTCCTATTTCACTACATGTATATGCCTTTTTTAAAAAAATCCATCCAAAATTCAAGCCTTTTTTTTTTAAATGGCCAGTTTTTCCAGATTTTGAACTATTGGCTGTGCTGAAACGAGATTTTTTCCCCAACTGTGCCCTTCACAATAAATCACCATATGGGATATTAATAGTGTTTCTAGAATGCTAGTATCACAGAAGTTTTGATACTGAGAGCCTGCTTGAATAGTGTTTGTAAATATATTCCTTTACTTACAGGAATTCTTCACAAATTACGTGCATGTTTATGGGAAGGTAATTCTTTTAAGAAAAATTCATTCTATCTCTCCTGACAGTTTTCTGGTGCTCCTGGACTCCCCACGTACTCGGTTCTCTGTAACAGCACAGGTGTTACAGTGGTGACTGGAGAGCCTCTATGTCTGGAGAAGCTTGAGGAAAACACAGTCCTAACGGCTACTTTTCAGCTGCAGGTGAGGCTAATGTGTTCTTGGTGTGAGCTAACAGATGGAAGTATCTGGGGCTACAGAATTTCTTTTGCAGGACACGTATCTGTGCATGAAATCGAATTGGTCAGATCCACTAGGGGAGTGTTTGCGTTTTCAGGGTCACAGCGACATTCCTGCCATAGAAAGAAAGCTGCGCATCACACCCAGTGGCCACGTCAGCTCGCTGGAAGTCCTCCGGGAGACAGAAGACGGAAAACTGTCACAGATTCAGAAAGACGGCCAAGTGGTTGGTGTGGCTGGAGAGACAATCCAGGGGTTGAGTAAGTTTTTCCTTTGGTGACCCTTGTTGAGCTGAGGATAATGTTGAGAAATTTTGCCTTTCATAGCTGCACTGCATGTGTGTAAATATGCATGTGTGTGTGTGTTCGCACATGTGCACAAATGAGTGAATGCCCACACATGCATGATGTTTGTTTGGGATATTGGGTTCCTATCTGCCCATAGTAGTATTTTCTGAGTCTTTCTTTATTTCTGTAAGTGGTAATGTGTTAACCTAATGGTTTCATTTGTGATTCAGGGTTCAGACTACTGGATGAAGCAGGCCAGGAAATAAAAATTGATGACAAGATGGTTAACAAAGTCAAGGTATGATGATGGCGACGATGATGATGATGATGATGATGATGATGATGATGATGATGATGGTGATGGTGATGATGATGATGATGATGATGATGATGGTGATGGGGTGGTGGTGGTGGTGGTGGTTGATGAATAGATGGATGGATGACTGAGAGTAAAATAAGATGAGAGTGGATAATGACAACAGTTGTGACTGTGGTAATGAGGTGGGGGTGGGGATGTGATGTTTTTATTGACCCTTAAAACACCTGGTAAAAACTAAATGAAGCAAACTGAGTTCATTCCATGTTGCGCTTAGATAAGTCTTTAGGAAGCCGGTGATACAACTAAATTCTTTAAATGGGAGGTAGCTTGCAGGCAGAGAAGTTAACCACTTGATACCAAGACAGTGGAGATTCGGGGATGTGGGCTTTCGTCTCCAGTATATCTACGTGTATTTTGTCTGCATGCATGTTGCCAAATTTAGCCTTACGCAGGCTTTACACAGCTCAGTTATGAACGCTAAGAACAAATCCAGCCATATGCTTGGCTAATTTTGGTGAAGAATTTGACTCCAGCAAACTTCTCCTCCACAAGATTTTAGTTGAAACATGTTTAGAGAATATTCCATTGAAATTTTAAAAAAAAGAATTGTTACAAATCCTTAGGTTATTTTTTCTGTGAGTTCTTTCCTTTAAGAGCTGTTTTTCTCTTTGACCATTTCCAGATGGCATGAATTAAATGTTATTGAAACTATAACCCATCAGTACATACGGCAGTTTTCTCCCCTACCCGACTGCTTGAGAGAAACTTTGCCCTTTGGTATTTCCCTCTTCTTTTCTAGTTTTTTTCCCTCCCTCTGCTAGGGGAGATAACCGCTCTGTGTGCTGGTGGGTAGGAGTGATGATCACTTGTGTAATTTGTGGCATCTGGTAAGTATTGAAGAAACTAATTTTACTGTTTTTAAAAATCCCCTATTGCATTAGTTGCATCCTTGGAAAGCAACACACACCAAAAAAAGTAATAATATGTAAAACCCTAAACCAAAATAACCAACCACAGCAGAACTCATAAATGAGTTCCTTGTGCAGGTGAACTGGGTCCCCAAACCAAGCAGGGAGACGATAATGTCAGGAAGGCTGCCAGACATCAAGGTGCCCACATCCGTCAGTGACTGCAAGTACTGTCATGTCAGTGTCATGGATGGCAATGGTGTTGAGTGCCATTTCTCTGTCAGGTGCTGTTTTTGTCAGAAGTTTGCGTAGATAGTGCATGGGTTGGTTGGTTTGTTTATGAAGTTCTTGGTTTCCAGAGAGATCTATTTGCATTCATCCCTACATCTGATGTACTGGGTCTGATCAAAAAGTATCAGGACTGGTGGTAAAGTAACGGAGCTAAATATGCAAAGTGAAGCCACTTGGCACAGCTTGATCTTGAACTCCCCCATGCATGCACACTAAGTTATAACGTTCTAGCTCACATCATTTCCCTACAGCAGTACTTAGAAGGAAAGTGTGTAGAGTGTGGTCATTGCTTTGACCATTGCAGAGAACATTGAGGAGAGAATCTTCATTGAATGTTCCTGAAAGGTTGGTGATACCTGCGTGGAGACCTGCAAAGTTGCAGAAGTGTGGAGAAATGTGGCAACTCCACCATGACAATGCACCTGCTCATCTCAGAGCACCTTGTTTAGCAGTTTTTAACCAAGCATAGCATTCCCCAGGTCCGACAGCCACCATATTCCCCAGATCTCACTCCTTGCAGCTTTTTCCTCTTTCCAAAAATCAAATCCCACCTGAAAGGAATAAGATTTCAAGACGTCGAGGAAATCCAAGAGAACGCAACAAGGCAGCTGCACACTATCCCAGAAAAAGGAGTTCCAGGAATGCTTCCATCAGTGGAAACAACGCTGAATAAAGTGTGTGGCTTTAGAAGGGGACTGCTTCAAAGGAGATTACCGAAATGCTGTGTTGTAATTTTCTTTTTATAGCACCCGTCCCGATACTTTTTGATCAGATCTTGTATCTGACGGTCTCTTTCGGAGTAAAGGAAGTGGTTTTGTGGAAAGATTTTGATTCCTGGAGAGTCAAGTAATTGCATTCTTTGCAAGTCCAAGGAAACTTAGCCTTCTGCCTGGACCCCAGCTCCTTTTTTTTTTTTGTTTTTGAAAAGAACCTTCTGAAGATGAGGCTGTTCAAAAAGCCCCTTTGGTTGTGGTGTATATCCACTATTCATGAGCAGACTTTAAACATCATCTTTCTTCGTTATTAATCCAGGCCTACTTCATGCCATCCTGTTTCTTAGGAAGTAAGGAAGACTTATTCAGTGATCATAATAATTTTCAGAGGGTCACCAGGCGAGGCAACACACATGCAGTGCAAGGTTTCAGGGCATGCCCGAGTGGAACTTGGTCAAACCTTGGAAAGAGATATTGTTGTGTCTGTTACTGATGCTTATGGGAACCCAGTGCAGGTAAGTCTCATGGGCTGGGCTGCATGAACATTTGTACTTGCACTTCCAGCCATAAGAGAAAGCATAATGGCTATTTGCTTGTATATTTTAAGTGTCTTTTACATGTAAACAGGCATTAAGAATCCCCATGCAATCTGATGCTGGGGGTTAAAGTATATAGAAGAAAGAAAACTGACAACGCAGAAAAAACTTAAACAATACACTCCAGATTTGTACATCATTTGTCGTATTTACACCAAACAGGTGCCTTCTGTACACCAAAGCTTTGTGACTGCATTCCGTAATCAACTTTATTCTCATAAAAATTATATTGATAAAAGAAACTTAAGCCCTACTATATAGTATGTGTGAAAAATGATTTCATGAGTAAAACCAGTGAGAAAAAAAAACCTCAAAGGGTCTATGAGCTGAAACTTGGCATTTCTCTGCTCTTAGTTGTCTTTTGACCACCTTGTATTATCTTCAGAAAAAAGTACTTGGTTTTTATAATGAACTCAGGTTTTAGGTGGGTTCCAAAGTCACTCCTGAAATACAAAAGTTGTTTCAGCAAGAGGCCGTTTGCCTCCTTGTTCTTCCCCCATCTCAATCAGGGTGATCACCCTGGGTTCTGACCAGTAAGTCAGTCACTTTCTGCAATTCGGGTGTCTGAATACAGACAGTTTGAACTAAAAAAAACTATAAAGTTGCTGTGGAAGGAAGATTTTGGAAAGTGGAGACAAACAGCTAGCATGGTCTTGGCAGTCGTGAATTTCCAGCACAGTATTTAAGCTTTCTGTGTATTTGTGAGTTGCTGAATATCGGCACTTGCATATAGCAGGTTCGCAAATGCTGTGGGTGGGAAGTTGGGAGCAACTGTCGTTTAGCTTTAGCAGTTTCTGACTGCCAAAAATGATTATCATGTGGTCAGGCTGGTTCAGATGTGTGATCATTTCAACACATGTGGTGTGTTCCTGTCCAGAAGTTCCTCACTTTTTGGTACGGCAATGCCAGAATAACTGTGCTGGGCCTCTTTATGCCTTTATGGGAACCTGCTATAAGTAATGTTTGTTGTGCATGACATACTTCTTAAGAAAGGAGTTTTACCTGGAGCCTTTTCTGAGTGTGGTTTGTGTTTCTTAGATTCCACAATCGGCTGTGAAGGATTTATCAGTTACATCAGAAGATCTAATGAAGGACGAGTTGAAGATAACACTGGAAGAGGTAAGAGGCTTCAAGGCTAACTTTTCCTGATTTGTTCTGCAGGGCTTTTTTGAAACCTAAGCACATGACGTGGGAGTGAGTGAGATGGGAATATTCTTACTTTGTAGAGGGTGTCATGGAAATATTACTGTGACATGACTCCTAACATAAGCCTTGAATGCATACCTGGTAGACTGCAGTGTGCATGGAGTTGTAAGTTGACAAATTTATTAAAGTGGCTCCATGCAGGACAAGCAAGGAATCAGATTTGGAAATCAAGTGTTATTCGTTGGTGTTGTGATAACAGATAACCAGCATTTGTTGTGGTCATCCGAGATGTTGTTGATTATCTTGACAGAGAGACCTGGTTGCTTGTCATTGTTGAGCATTGGACTTGCCAAGCTGTTAGTACTGAACATGGTTTTTAAAAAAGTATGTAATTGCTATTTCATGCAGCATGTGTGTGTTACAGACAAAATTTGTAATCAGAAATGTGCGGTTTGACACTCAACGAGTGGGTCTCCATCGTCTGTCGCTGTCTTACCGTGGGCTTCAAGATATCATTCCTTGTGATATTGTCTCAGGGCCACCTGTATCTCTGGACATGCCTGACTGGAATCCAGAAATGGTTAGTCAATGAATCTGGATAGGTTTGTGGTTTGCTCTCTGCGCTCTTATAACAAATGGTTTATTCACACTGTCATGTTTTTAGTAGGGTTTTTTTTTCAATTACTTGGCAACCTTAGCTCATTTTTCGTAGAACTATTTACTAAAAGGGCCTGCAGTATTACAAATATAGGACATTTTTTAATGCAGCATAAAATTATGAAGGTTTTCATTTTTTTTTTTTTTTGTGCAGCCTGTCACAGTATACACAGACAATGAACTTCCTTTCCCAGTCAAAGCACATCTACTTGATGCTCAAGGCAATCCGTCTCACACCGCTGACATCAGAGTTCACATTACAAAGGATGCAAAATTTAAGGTAAGGTGAAGTTTGGTCGGCTAATACCCATGTGTATCCTAAGAGCTTATGACTAAATGAGCACTGTGCTGTGCCATTTCTTGTTGCAGGTTTTTCTTTGTGTGTTGGTTTTTGGGGGTTCTTTTTTCTGTTCTGTCTTAACGGCTATTTGTAAATTATCATGGTATGTGAGCTGTGCTAGAGCTTTTGACTGGGGAAGGCGCTCGCCTCACTTAATTGTTTCACTATGTTTTGTCGAGGATGCCTTTTGGTGGGGGGGGGGGTTGCTTAGCATCACGCCACAAACTAGGTGCATATCAGGACAATGCTGTTTAGACAAATATTATGTGCTGCCACACATGGGACTGCTGTCACAACACAGGCTTCTGCCCCAGCCAGTCACATACTGAGACCGGGCCAACCAGTCCTAAAGCTGTTTCCTGTAGTGCCAGGCATCTGGCAGGGTGGCTACTAGATTTCCAGTTTTTAAGTCTTAGGCATGACTCAGGTAGTGCACAAATCACTGATCTCCCGCCTCAGAAGGGGACACCTAGATGACCGAGGGGCTTTACATATTGTTGAGGTGATCTGTCTGTTTACCCATCAATCTGTTGGTGTGTCTGTCAGATAAAGGACAGTAGAGGAGATTGTCGTCACACTTCTTTCAATACTTTTAAAAAAATATCAGTACTTATCTCTGTGTATAATGTGAAGGGTCTAGACTAAAGTGTATGGTTTGATATTAAAGTCTGCATCATATGTATAGTGCTATATTTTTATCTATGTTCATTGCTGTCTTCTTAGCTTTTACCTGCACCCCAGCCAATCAAGACCAATCCAGAAGGCATTGCAGACTTTGGTAAACTGGCTGTTTCTGGGCCAACGTAAGTATATTTGTTCCTTTTATTTTTAACCCCCTCTTAAGTAGTGCCACACAGTTTCTGATGCTGAACAGTCTTCTTTCTTTTTTCATCTCTTTCTCTCTGTCTCTCTTACACACATACACATACAGAGCACAGACCACACAGTGGCTTTTCTATCAGTACTGGGCTCATGGTGAAGCAAGAACAGTTTCTTGAAAGCTGAAAATAGCTTACAATAAATGTGACATTATGTCTGCCTTTGAGACCCTGTCATGATATTTTGAACTTGTCGCAATATGATACATGTACTTATGTGTGTCACCATGATGATTTAAGGTTTGTGTTGTGTGGGATTAACCATAGCAGTTGGACCCCTCTTAACAAGTATGTGTGTGTGTGTGTGTGTGTGACCATGATGATTTAAGGTTTGTGTTGTGTGGGATTAACCATAGCAGTTGGGACCCTCTTAACAATTATTTAGCTATGCTTAAAGTTAGCGCAAAATTCTGAACAGAATGTGACAGTCTCTGATATTTTATTGCCTTGCTTGTTTTTGCAGAGGTGTGTTTGAATTTCAGCTCAAGGCCACGGTTGACCGCAACATCCTGTCAGGCCCCAAAATCAGAGTGTCCATTCAGCCAGATCCCTTGAAGCCTCGAGAACTGCAGGTTGATTATAGCAAAAATGCCAGCTTTGTTGCAGGGCAGACCCTGCCAGGTGAGCGAAGTCTTCTGCTTGGTTCCAGAAACTGTATAACAGATCAGATGACCAAACACATGTTTGGAACTGTCGTGTTAAAATCCACTAACTTTATCTAGCACCTGTCACCTTTAGCCAAAATGCACTAAAAATAGACTGTTTTGATCTTTGAGCATTACGCAGCCACCTGTTTGCTGTTCATAATTTAAAACATTACACGACACTCGCCAGTGCAATGATGGTATTAGAAATAATTCTCTTTTCATGCATCTCTGTGGTTTAGGGCTTTTGGTGAAAGTTCACATGCAGGATACACTGACCCTATGTATCTGGCACACTTTCTGTAGAAGATGGTCTGGAGTGAGCAGTTTTAAGTGATACATGATCGTGTTTACAGAGTTCACAGTGAAAGTGATTGCAGAAGATGACTCCCTGTTGAACACCACCACACCCTCCCACATCTCCATGAAAATGTGGAAGTCGGACAACGCTAAACAGGACACCCCACCTGCTATGGTAGGTCCTTGGTGAGGGATGTTCTTTGCAGGGATGCTGGCAAAAAATGGTTGCACGTACGATACATTAGCTTGGCCTCAGGTGCGGAGGCAGCTTTGTGCTAGTGAATTGTCCTCACAAGCTGGCTCGAGGTCGAGCGTGAATGAGAGTTTATCAGAATATTGGGTTTCCTTCTGTGCATCATTTGTATGTTGTTCAGTTATTTATTTTATTACTAACAGCGTTTGCCTTTCCCCTAACCTGCAATAATTAAAGACCTATTCAGCCATGACACAAGTGGTTTACCACTCAGGAACTGAAAGGAAGATATGCCTTGGTATAAGGAGGGTTTCTTGTCACAATACTGTACCATGACCCAAAGTGCTAAATTCTCATTTGGCGATCCCCAAATCGCACCCTAAAAACAAAATCCACCCAGGCAACCCTGGTAAGACCACTCCGCGCATGCGCACACGCTGAGCTCCCCGTGCGCACAGCTCACTGACAGGTTAAGCTGACTTTCTCTTGAGCGCTGCTGCCGACCGGTCATGCCTTGTGAGCTCCCGCTTACCGCCTGCCCGTCGGCTTCAGCGTTTGGCTTTGCCAGTGATCCCTACAATCAAACCTCTGCGGCCAGCTACGACGTTGCTTGAGGGAAGTGATATATATTTTTCCTCTGTGTCTGCCTTGTCTTACGCTCACTTTTGACGTTGATAAAAACTTAGCGCTTTTGCGCCCTTTGGTTGTCGTGCCGGCTAGCGGCCTAAAGAGGGGTACACGTCTCTGGGGTTCACCTTGCGTGTCCTACTTCCTTATACTCACGCTGCTTGCAACTGCCTTGTGTTATTGCTTACAGGTTGTGACGTTATTTAGTTTTGTAAACAAATACGTCGTCACCAGCCACGGAGTAGCTGATTTAGCTGTCCACCGGACTTGGGTTTCTTCAACTACCCCACCATGCCGCGTGAGTCCCTGCCTGCTTCCGGTTCAGATGGAACCTCCCGCCGGCACCGCAACTCAGACCGCCGTAAGCCAGACTCTGTTCGTCGGATACCTGCCGCTACAATTACCTCCAGCGGACCTTCCACCGTCACCGCCGCGTACCGTGACATCAGCTGCCGTGGTGTCTCTACCTATTCCTCTGCCAGACCTCTTCGGACCTTCGTCCCTCGCCTCCGCCTCCCCAACTTCCGGCCGCTCGGCGTCCAGCCGCCGTCATCACAACCGACGTTCCCAGCCGGGGATAGAGTGCGTCCTACCTCGCACTCTTCGTCGTGGTCAGAGGTTCCCTCCCACCGGGGAGAGCATGGTCGAAAGAGTAGCGCGGCGGCTACCACTGTGGGACCCGCTGGGGTGGTACAACCCCTGGCTCCTTCGGGACCAGCGGGACGTTCACTGGGTCTCGCGCCGCAGGGAGCGGACAAGCCGGCGCTTGCTCCCCCCCTTGGCAAATTGGTGTCTCGCTCACCGTCCAGAGGCGCGGACGTGCAGCCTGTGACACCACCCCTCGACCCACGGGTGCATCCACCAGTTGTCGATCCCCCTCCCGCTGCTCTCGGAGCGGGTGAGGGGGAGGCTGGGGCTGTTAGCCACCCCGGCGAGGGGCTGTCGGTGCTGACGGAAGAGGCGTTGGAACGTCTGTTTTCCCGCTGTCTGGAGAAACGGGAATCAACCTGTCGTCCCGCCCGCTCTGGCGGTTGACAGGCACAGGCACCAACTACCTCTGGCCACCCTCCAGAAGAAACCCGCGCTTCTGGAGTGCAGTCTCACCGACACCCCCATTCTAGTCTCCTCCTCACTCAGGAGCTTCGCCCTGACCGTGAGCAGACTAGTTGGGACGACGATCGCCCACCTCACCTCTCACCAACGGTCTCACCGGGTGAAGGACGTTACGACAACCACTCTTCCGTCTCCTCCCCAGAGCAGACTCCGGAAGAGTTGGTAGAGGAGCAGACCTCGGAACCCTCGTTCCCGAGACAACTGACGAGAAACGTGGCTCACTTTGCACGCCATCCTGGAACTAGCGGCCCTCCTACAGGAAACCGCCCCACAGTGTGTTGAGCAGGAACACCAAGAAACAGACCAAGAGGCCGCTTGGTTTTCCTCCGTCCACCTCCCGGGATCGCGCACGTAAGAACTACGCTTGCGCGGGTCACCGCTGGTACGATCCTCACTCCGTCACGCATGGCGGTGCTACCGCCATAGCCATAGGGCGTCTGCTCCCGCTCACGATCCGCCTCAAGACACGTCATCGTCTTTTCCCCAGG
>SMGT01007033.1:232810-276171 GCA_004794575.1 Lanistes nyassanus | reverse complement strand
AGATGTCTTGAGTTTATGTATATTTGTAGGCTGGTGTTAAAGGGAATGTACAAAGTAGTGAGTGCGACTGTCGGACGTCTAAGTGTTTATGCATTTTTTCTGTTGGGATTTCAAAGTCTCCCAAGAAGTTGTGACAGTTGTTCTGTTTGTGATTTTTGTAATCCAAGGAGTGAATCCTGTTGATTTAAAGAATTCCGGTAAATCCGGGCAGTTAAGAAATTATATCTGGCTGGGTCCTCGTTAATTTCACTGCCGGTCTTGTGTTGTTGTGTACGAGTGTTGGTTGAAAGAACACGCCCCCACAAACCCCTCCTGTCACTGATGAGTATGACTGCGGTGTGAGGGAGTGGGATGTGACAGATGAAAGAGAGAGAGAGAGAGAGAAAGGGTTGGGTAGGGGACGAGAAAGAGGAGGAAGTAAAATATAATCCATGTAATTGCCATCTCAAGACTGCCTAATGCGGTTGCGGCAGCAATCTGTCAACCACCGCCTTTCTAACCTCAAGCGGCGCCCATCAAATTCCCACCGTTCCCTCTCCCCACCATCTACAAGCCATCGCCCCTCTGACTCCCCTCCCTACGACACTCTGCGAACTACCGCTTCTCTCCACACCCCCACCCTCGTGACGTAGAGGGCCGATCTAGTGAAGCGGCGAGTTGCCAGTCGGCACACAATGGCCGCCCGTCTAAGCAGAAGGAAGTTCTGGCATTGGTCATCGGCGGTCAGCCAGACCGGTTCTGGCCCTCGCAATTAATTTCCGTAATTGCCTGCCCTTGCTGCCGCTTTGCTGCTAATTTGTGGCCCGCGGGCCAGCACAGTCCTTGGTCGCCTCTCGAGAAACTATGCCGGGGTCCTGATTTGCAGAGCAAGGCCCCCCACCCCACTTCGTGACTGTCCGGGACACAAAAAGACGATGCCATTCTCAGGGGGGCGGGATTTATTAGGAAGGAAGTGGAGGATACACTTTCGCATCTGGAAACATCTGCTGTGTTTACAAGCAGCACAAAGGTGTCCATCGAGAATTCTGGACTGTATCTGTGAATAGAGTAGATCAAAGGTTAAGGTTTCAACGCGTACACAAGCTGAGGTTAAACGGAAAGACGGTGGGGTGACGTAGGAGGGAGATTATATTTCCATTATGTGAGTCAGGACCAACTGTTTATCACTTAAACTCAGTCAAGTCAGCAATAAAGCCTATTTCGAGGAGTCTCAAAGGCTATGTGGGTTAGGGAAGACATGGGTTGAACAAAACACAGGTTGGAAAACGGTGAGTCATTTGACGCACGTCCGGAATTTCCGGCCTCTGCACGTAGCTGAGTGGTGGGGGAAAGGGTGGGAGGCCAAAGAACAAAACCATACAGTTTCAACTAGCCAGACCTTGACTGGTATGTTTCAACGCCATTATGAGCACAGATATGGCCATATAACATCGGTTTTATTAGTACATTCAAAGATTAAAGGATTCTGCTTATCTGCCTTCTTTAACTCTCTCTCTCTCTCTGCAGAAGTTTGCTTGCAGGTGTATAAAATAGATATTCATACGTTCGCCTTAAACTGCAAAATTATTGAGTCTGGAGGAAATGAATGGTTTACGAGAGTTGACACGTTCGGTCCAGCTACCGACGACAGGAAGGTAGTGGACATCTTAGGGTGCGGAGCAGGAGCTGGAGGGGGTGGGGTTCAAAACGGGGACATGGTGGAGGCATAGCTCCCAGAAGGCGAGGAGTTTGCTATTAGATTCCAGCGTCTCCTGTCCTTGGGCTAGAATCCATATTATATTCTCTAGATTACAGAGCTAGCCTCCTCCAACCACAAGGCTGTCGCCATCCTCGGCGTGCAGCGAGCCGTGCTTTACGGGAATAGAGTTGCCTTCCCCTTGAAACCCGGCAGAGGGCACGGCAAGTCATGACGTCTTCGCCGTTCTTTATCTCACTGTCGGCCTTTGGTACGTCACATAATGTGACGGAACGCACAGAATGATCCCTACGCTGTTGTTCTTCAGTCTTGTTTTACCATCTCGTCACTCTTTCGTTTGTTCTTCGATTTATTTTTTCATTTGCTCTTTTTTTCTTTTTTCTTTTCTTACTTTGAAATAGCTTTTGGTTGCTAAGGTCAAGATAAGCAACCCCACTTTTGTTTGTATCCCAGATCCTGGTTTGTGTAAACAACATCATTATTCTGATACCCTTTGGGGATAAGCAGCCGAGTAAGGAAAACAAAACAATAAAACATGTTAGTTTGCATCGTAATAATAAAAGAAGTCTTCACAGCCTATAGTACCACAATATGTTGGAGATATGTTTGTCTTGATATCCTGATAATACGATAAAGTGACAAGTAGCTTCTTAGTATTTTCACGGTTATAACCAGAGAGCTTTAACAGAACAGACAGTATTAGAAATCTTCGTGTGGTGTAATGAAGAAGGGAGAGCGGGGGGAGGTGAGAAAGATTGCCTCTGTATACACAGAAGATAAAACAGTTTTTAAAAGAGTTGGGAAACGTATACTGTTTATGACAGCTATTTTGTAGATACCCATCACTCCTATTTCTTCTAGGCTCTAGGCTCTTTTCTTCCTCCATCCATCTCATCTCCTTGTCTGTGGCCCGTGATTGTGACGTGCATACACTTGCTCATCTCTTTTCTTCTCTCTCTCATTCTGACACTCGCTACATGCCAGCACGATTTAAAAAAAAAAGTCATATTATCTTAATGCCATCTACGTTTCCTTTGCAGATCCCTTTGCGAGAAGAATGTTAGATCATTTTCTGTGCTCTGTATTATTCTTCTGTGCATTACCCGATGTACACGTTGCCAAAGGTGTATTGATAAATTAGTTGACTTAGTCCCTTCCATCTTGCTGGGTCCATGCCAACACTCTCTCTAAAGCTACGACGCTCGGATACTCGGATGGCATCACCCTGCTCCAAACTCTTCCTCCATTTTGTTGGCCGTAATCTGGTTGTAACATCACCAGAAGCGTCACAGCCAAGGATGAATTAATCCCTATCGACCACTGGCACCGATAAGGATTCTGTTTTATTCGCAGGCTTTCATTCCTAGTTGCTCCCCCCCCCCCATATATATATATATATATATTATTTATTAAGTGATTGGAAATCCCAATAGGAAAACTTTGACTTAATACTGAAACCAGTCTAATTCAAAAGATTTCCATTTGTTTGAAATCATTGTCTTCTTTTTAATGTTGTAATAAACACGGGATCGAAAAGCAACTCCATAACTTCACTGGTAAGCAAAAGCAACTTCAATGGAAAGTGGCAGTGCGGTAGCATATTTTGAGTGATGTATATCGTCTCATTCAATCTTTCATTTTCGATGGCGCAAATGAAATTAGGAATGCAGAGAGTAAACGGCACAGCTGCATTGGATAAATCGCACAGCAGCAAGTAAACCGCCCGGCTGCATTAGGTAACCGCACAGGTGCATTAGATAAATCACCCAGCTGCATTAGGTAACCGCACAGGTGCATTGGATCAATCACCCAGCTGCATTAGGTAAGCCGCCCAGCTGCATTAGGTAAACCGCCCAGCTGCATTGGGTAATCTGCACGGCTGCACTGGGTAACAAAATCTGTATCAGCTGGACGAGGGTAGCAATTGTTTGAGAAGCTTTATCGTCAAGTGTTATTTCATATTTGCTCAGACCATCCAAGATAATACTGGTATAAATAGAAAGTATTAATCAGCCACAGTTCACCTTCACGGTATTTGTTATTGTCCTTTTAAAACTTTTAAAATTCTTTCCCGTATTTTCAGTTAGGACTGCACTAGATCTTGTGATCGATGTTTTCACCAAGATCTGAATCAGGCTGAGCTGCCTCCGAGCAATCCAAGCTTAGTTTGCTAGTTTCGCTAGGGAGAAGTGAAATGCTAACGAAAGCTCAATGTCGCCAACCTGCTACTAAATCACAGTGATGAATATAACACACGTACGTTAACTGTCCAACAATTTCATGTTAAATGAAAGGATATGCTTTCTATTGTCACCAGACAACGGAGCTTGCTAGCTGTTTTAGCGAGATCTTAACGTATGTCGTATTAAACAGCGTGCCAAGACGTGTTGCCTAGGTCTCAAGCTGAGGGATTCCCAGACGAACTTGGTCCAGTGAAGGTGGAAGCTGGTCGCGGCCAGTCCTTATCCAGCAAGTTTATGCTTATACCCGAGATTTCACGAGATCCACCGAACAGATAGCGGTCCCCACGAGGCCCTGGCATGCTTTTGACAAATGGTTCCCCATTTAAACCTAATGGAATGAAACTCCAAAAAGGGAAGAAGCGGAAACTTTACGGAACTCTAGAAATCGTCATTTTGGGAATTGGAATGAAAAGCTACAGCAGTAAACAATCTGTAAGCGGTCCAGTGCAGGAGGCCGACAAACACGATTGCAGTAAGGAGTTCTCGCAAACTATCGCTGTCAACGAGCCGTGTTTCCTCAGGGAGAAAACGCAGGCTCTGCCTCCAGTCATATTCTGTGTTCCCTCCTTTCATTAACCTATCTTCCTCGGCACGAATGTTTGTTTCCCAGATGTCTCCGCATTCAGTTTGTATTTAAATTTTCACGGTAATGTGGTCACTTTTTTCCTTTCTTGAACTGTACCTCGAGAGCAATAGTGCTTAGACTGTTATGTTTAAACGAGAGCTATAGCAGCTGCATAAAATTACATTTTGCTCGAGCTAAATCTCACGAAAGTGTACAAAGAAAAGAAAGACTGGTATAACATAACAACACCTACAAGTTCTTGTTAAAATTCTGAGCATAGTGCTGCATCGCATATGTACAAAATATTTTGATAGCTCGGCTAGAGAACGTGCTCAGTCAGTTCCAGTTGTTTGTTGCTGTGGACCGTGAATGACTATTTTGGGGGGTTTTATTCACTCATTCTTGTTGTTGGCCGCCCAAGTAATGCAACCTTTCACCTTGAACCTCCTCTTTTCTTTAAAGGATGTAATCGTAACATTAATTTCCGTCTGCAGATTGGTGTATCCCTTATTTAAAAAATGTGTTCGTCTTTAGATTGTGAGTCGAAAGAAACCGCACCATGGGAACCTATTTTTTTTTATATCATCTCCCCTTTGTCGGCCTTGACCTTCTGTGTGTTGTCCAATCGTCATCACCTATAACGGTCAGTGCTTGTCCTTCTAGAAGGGCTCCCCCGTAATGCGAGGATAGCACTGTTTCAGTGTCACGTGACTGAGGATTGGACCTGCTCCAAGATTTATCAACAGAGGGAAGTCTGGCCAACTGCTTGGGGCCTGGATAGCTCAGTTAGGAGAGCTGCGGACTAGCAGATGGAAGTTGTTCGAATCCAAGGATTATTTCCTGGAGTTAAACATTGTGCAAACTCCCCGTACATTAAACTGCCTCTCTGCACTGACCATCTTACTGCAGCCATCAGTCTGGTGGTTCTTTCAGTGCATAGTTTAGTAATAGGACCCCATCCCCTATAGTGCGAAATCACCGCTAGGTGGAAGCACTGTCCCTCTAAATAAACACCACCACCACTGGTCAACTGCTGACGCGAGTGAACGCCACTATCTTCGTACATCAGCTGAAAACCTGCAAACTCGCTGTCAGTACACTTGCGGACTGTCTTTCGTTATTCAAACAGCACCTGAATATCTGCGAAAGTCACACGAGAAAGACTAGACTAGAAGCTGGGGGTGGGGGCGGAGTGATTGATGGAAGGAAGTAGAGGCAGAGGAAGGTAGACAAGAAGGGGAGGATAGCAACTACAAGAGGAAAAATGTAGAACGACTGAAAGTAGTGTGCGTGCGTACTTCTGTGTGTATGTGCGTGTGGGCGTGCGTGTGCATTTAGAAGGCGCTTAACATTTCCACTCCCAAATGTGTGATCGCAGCGCTGGGTGTGTTTTTACAAGCGAGGGCGCGTCCGCGTGCTATATATTAAAGTTTGAAACTGTCATATTTTCAGCGCTCGGAGATGTGTGCGCTTGTGTGGATGCCTATGAGTTTGCCGAGGCCGAGGCCGCGCCGACATACGGGATTGTAAACGCACACACCTGACAGTATTTTGTAAGCCCCATTGTACTCAACACGTGCCGAAGGTTGCCAGGGTTACAGGTCAGCCACATGAAGCGACCTGCAGGTTCTAACCTCAGAGGCGTGTTTTCCTGTGTTGGCGGTCTGATACATCCGTTGAACCCGGGGCGAAAAACAGAAACTCTCATCACAACTGGGCCGCTAGCCTCATCAGGAGTGTGTGTGTGTGCGTTAGCCTTAAAAGCGTCTTCGTTCGTCCCACGTCTTCCGGCAGAACTGGGCGACCCTGCATTGTCTCTCCGGCTTTCGCAAGAACTGGAACGATTCCAGACGATCTAGCCGTAGAGTGTTATCTGGAGTTTATCAATGGTTACCGGCCATACCTCTACTTCCTCCACTTTTGGCGTGTTCCGGATTTTGTCGAGAAACACTTGTCTTCGGGGGACCTTTCTTTGTTCTGGTGGAAGCGTTACACCCAGGTAAAAGAAAATGGTTTCCAGATCTGCTGTCGGAATGGCAAGAGGGGGTGTCATCTCGCTTGAAGTCAACTACTCCCAAAGGACGCGTGGCTAAAAACATTGCTGCACGAAGTTTGAACGAGCATGTATTTGTGTGATTCCGTTCGTGTGATTTCATTCCTGTCATTTGCGACTAGTATCAGTCACGTCACAAGCTCACTAGGGTATACAGCAGTCTCGGTTAGCCCGGCACCGTCCCTCGGGATTCTTTTCATGGTTGACGATCCGTGCAGCTAGCCCCCGGCGACCCATGTGATGAAACATCGAGTTTATCGCTAGCGTCTTCCGCCTCTTCTTCTCTCTTTTTCCTTGAATGTTTTCTCTTCTTCTGTTGGTCAAGTCTTCAGTGATTAAAACCTTCAAGAAACGAACATTTTAGAGTCGAGCGATTGTTGAAGATGTAAGAGATAAATAACAAAACGGAACTTTTAGAGTGAGAGAACGACCAAAGCCAAACGAACTTTTAGACTCACAGAACAACCAAAACCTTGAAGGGAAACCTTCAGCGCAGCCGAAGCTAGGATTTCACGTGAGACTATGATCAATTCTTTTAAAATTGTCTGTAAAAAAACAATCCAGAGATTACATTTGTAATTTTCGTCTTCATATCCAAGTAGCAGCAGGGGCGACAATAAACTAACTTTACAGTTTGGAGAGGCAAAATAGAAGATTAGCGAATTCGTTTGAAAGCAGATTCGAGCAACCCACCGGACAGACTGAAACAATGATATATGGGTCAGGAGGGCAGAACACCAGCATCTCTGGCATCGCAAAGAATAAAATCCGCCTCCACATATTGATAAACCCGTTTCGAACCTCTCACAAACTGTGCTGGAATATTTAAGAATGAATCAGTTTTCTATGATTCATCTCATAAAAACAGACGTTTGATGCATTCTACCCTTCGAACCTTTCATTTTAATTTGACAAGAAATTTTAAAAAATGAAAACAAAAATGCAGAAAAAGAGAAGACAAAAAGACAGTAAAAAAGAAGTAAAGAAGAATGACAAAGTTGATGATAATGATGACACTTGACAAGAAAAAGATACTCAGTCTATCTTTAGACAAGGATATAAACACATATGTGTAAACTTTGTAACTATTTTACTATTTTGCAGTTACATGACAGTCTTGTCCCCTTGTCATGGGAATCTCACTTCCTGCACAATTTCAGTTTCAAGCAATTTCCCTCCATTCATCACCAGCAGACGCGGCAATGATAGATCGAAAGCTGAGCAGTGAGTGCAAATCAATGTCTCAACAAGACTTTCTTGAACAGGTCTTGGCTCGGAACTCCAGCGTCAGGTTTCTGTTTAATTTTCGAAAGAAAAACTTGTGCTGGATACTGTTCCTCATTAGCTAGACGACGCCAGACACGTTCCGTCAGATCTGTGGCAGGAGATGATAACGGATAGGTACAGGAATTCCTCTCAACGCACACACGCACACGGGCGCACGCACACGTACAGAAATATAAGACTGCTGCTTCTCCGATTGTGAAAGAATGCTCGCCTCTAAGCTGCCACAGCTTATAAATGAAATCGGGATATTTGTTTCCAGATGCAGGACAGAAACTTTCTGGGAGGGTGGGCATTGCGTCAGCATGATGGATGAAAGGGCAACTCAACAAGTACACTTACATTTTATGTCAATAAGCGCTAATATAATTGTGTAGATGGGAGAGGGGCGTGTGTGTGTGCGTGTGTGCGTGCGTGCATGTGTGTGTGTGTGTGCTTTCACGGTATAAATATATTCCTGTATTAAGTTTACTTTTTATTTTATTTACATTATGTTTTGCTTAGTTTATCTTCCCCGTTAATAAATCCCAAGCAAAAATTAAAAAATATACTCCGCTTATTAATTGTGAGTTTTTAAGGTTAATGCAACACCAGTAAATGTTAAAAGTCAGAAAACGTCAAACGCCGGGACATCACAATTATGGCTTTTCGCTTGGTGGACGCACAGACAGAGCGACCAAAGATGCGTACAGAAAGATATACACGAAGACCGACATATAGACGGACAGACATATATGTGCATACAGAAACAGATATAGGCATACATATTTACACACAGGAACATAAAAACCTGATTTCCGCGCAATAAAGTGTTGGGGGAAAAAACAAACAAGAAGACAGGCACCTTATAACACTTCTTTTTTAACTGTGAGTTGTCTAAAAGCAGTAGTAACTGATAGAAGTTAGATATTTGGTTTTGTGAGTTTGTGCAAAACTTGCTGTACACTAATTGCTTCGAATTCAATGTTAATATTCTAGACGGGAGACGATCTCACGTCTTTCATTAGCAGCTGCCATGAGTCAGAGATGCTGGTTAAATCAAGCGAGAAGCAGACTAAGTTTAGACAACAGATGAGTGGAATGCTTGGACGGACAGAGAAAAAGACCATAGAAGATGCATACCTGTATGCATATATACAGACAGACATTACGGACTGATAGAGGGGTAGACAGACATGCATGAAGACGTACATGCGTACGATAACAGTCTGTGATTAAACACCTTTCGGCTAAGATCCTCAACAAGGGCGATATACTAATTCTCACACGCCTCTTGTTATCTGCGCTGATAAAGATCTTTACGCACGCACGCACACAGATGCCAAAACGCCATAGCAATACGCATGTAAACACCATACGCAGTAGGGAAGAAATGTCAGAGAGCGAAAGGTACGGTAAACGCTGGGTCTTATTCATAGAGGGTAATCAGTCTGTTAATAACCCTCATGCATGTCAAAAATTTCAGGTTGAAAGGAGTTACACCAAGCTTTCTGAACGTAGAACCGACCAAGATATTTCCACGAAAGCACTCTTTGGTGGAATGTTTTCTAGGTGATTGTGACGAAAAGACTTCAGTGGCAGTGCCCGTTCCTTTCGGAGTCCCACAGGGCTCCGTCCTAGGACCCATACTGTTCACTATGTTCACAAAACCCTTGGCCGAGGTAATTAAATCTCATGCAGTGTCAAGTCAGTCTTACGCAGATGAAACGCAGTTGATTGGCACAACTTCCCCTCAAAATGCTATCTCCACCCTTCGCAACATGTAATTCTGTATATCGGATGTACGTGACTGGATGGAAAACAACAGACTAAAACTAAACGATGATAAAGCTGAACCCGTATTGTTTAAGAAAAACTGTCCGACCTTTTCCTGGTTCCATGCGTGTAGGCGATGTTGATATCTGCTATGCGACTACAGCTAGAAGCCTCGGCTTTATTATATCCTGGGACATGTCACTGGACAAACGTTTCAAACATTTGCGGATCAGCATATTTTGAACTACGTAAAATTAGTTATTTTCGCCAGCATCTCTCAGTGCAGGCCGTTAATACCCTTGTCTGTGCAATCATTCTGACTACTGACTAGGCTTGACTACTGGGATGCTTTGTTCGTGGGATGCTCTCAGCAGCTTCTTGAGAAACTCCAGAGAGTTCAGAGCTCGGCTGCGCGACTTGTTCTTCGGGCAAGGGCACGTGATCACGCGAAGCCATTGCTTCGTGTGCTTCACTGGCTACCGGTTGGAGCACGTATGGAATTCAAGTTGTCCAATGATCTCCTCACTCCTTACACACCAGGGAGACAACTCCGGTCATCGGCAGGCACTCGCATTCTCTCAGTGGCAAAGGTGAAGACCAAATCACACGGGGAACGTGCGTTCAGCTATTGAGCATTAACACAGTGGAACTCACTGGCTCACAACATCCGCCATGCGCAATCACTGGATTCATTTAAACGCGCCTTAAAAACGTACCTCTTCCAGAAACATTTATAATCTCATCAAATTATTCTGGAACTAATGCTGCTGTGATCACTTTTTGGGATAATAAATGTGTGTGAATGCAGGATGTATGTAGGCGGGGAGTTCTTTCGCTCTTTTGTCCTGTTTTGCTTGTACATATATATATATATATTTCATACGTTTCTCAGTAGCTTAATCTTCTGCTCTTGTATTTTTGCTGTAGTTTCTGTTTGTATAGCTTGTATAGTTGGTATTTTCTGTACGGTTTATGTCTATACATGCTTGTGAATCTAGCACACGGAGCACGTTTTCTGAACGCAGTGATGCTCTATATAAATGTTAATAATAATAATAATAATAATAATAATAATAATAATAATAATCATCATCATCATCATAAATGCGGGGTTTGCAAGAAGAGCCAGTTTAGTGACATGCAGGCTGTATTCACACGTTATTTCTCCCCTGCAGAAGAGTGTGCAACCTGACAGCAGGAGCCTCCCGCGTCCTGAATACAATGCACGGCGCAAAAGCTTTGCCTCTGGTATTCTTAACGCCTAATCATTCAAACGACTCTGTAATAAACCAATTGCTATAAAACTTTGCGATTATGGGCCCTCGCGTTTCTCTCGTGATAGCTGGAGACGATCAGTATACAATCATAATTATGAGGAGGAGGGGGAGGAAGAGGAAGAAGACGAGGAGGACAATGACGATGGAAACGTCTTTAGATGGCGATGATGATGACGACGACGATGATGGTGATGATCAGCAGCAACAACAACAGCCTGCAACTCTTCTACATGCTGACGCGAGGAAACTTATGAAAGGTTTTTGTGTAGATAGCTTTTTAATGCTACATCTCATTTTCGTGCTTCACTTGACATGCATCATCCCACAGATGGTTTTTCTTTTCTCCTCCTGCCACCCTCTTGCCAAGCTGTAGTAAATCAAAGAGTCTTGTTCTTCCACAACCCACTCCATTCTTTCTGTTTTCCCTCTTCCTCCCTCCTCCAGCTTCATCGTTACTCCCTCCTCTCAGTCCCTGAGATCAAGAGCAAAGCGAAGGCTTTGGAAACACAGAGATACGCCAACGAGATCACACCCTTAGTGTTTAGCAACGCAAACAGCACAGCTACACAGATAGCAATCTGCCTATTCACCATTTGATGCCGAGGGCCGCAAGGCGTCTCTTTCTTTACCTAGTCCTGGAGGCACATACATTTTTTACCTTTCCCCGTGCGGTCCACAGAGTTGTAGACGTGCCTGTTGTTATCGTAAGAATCTATTATTCCAGCGTTCCACGGGATATTAGCCTGTTTTGCTGTGTTAGAGGAGCTGACACCATATGAACTGCAAAGAGCACACTGAGGTAATGGAAAGACGGCCCAAAAAATAGGGATTTCCGACTGGAGTGGGGGTGGGGGAAGAGCATAGGAATAATTTAGAAATGTAGAAAATGTCCATTGGTCTGCAGCAGACGTATTTACTAACCAACTTTTGACATTTTGTTGTCGAGCCGGGTTTTTTTTTTTTTTGCCTTTTTATGGCTTTCAGGAATGATACCATGCGAAGACATGGGTCTCCTCCCACCTACCCACAATGTTTCATTTATTTCTGGGAATAATATTTGTGGTCAAAGTTTATGACCACTGTAGCCGATTTTTATTCTTGCCAAAATTAAGCTGTATGCATCTTTGTTCGTTGTTTGTTTATCGTCTTGCTTGTTTACCTTCTTGTTTGACATAAAATTTAGTTTGCAGTCTTGTTAATGCTTTTATCTTCTCCTCTCAAAAATAGCAGTTGTACTCTGATGCCTAGAAGCTCTAACCCCTGTGGTGTGAAGGAGGAAAACAGCTGCACACACCTGTTACCCTAGAGGCATGTATCTGTCTAGTTACCTGCAGCCCGTGTTTAACATACTAACAGTCTGGATCTAGCAAACGCGCTCCTCAAAACATTGTGTCTCTTATCCTCTTGTTTAATAGAGACATTATTTCGCATAGATGCAGATATGAAGGTGCGATCAGAGATAGAATCTATCTCCATGATTACGTTCATCCCCCTTCCACCCGTCTGTTCACCCATCCTTCCCATTTGTCCACCTCATCACCAACCATCCTACTTACCTACCTACCCACGTACCCACCCATCCAACCGTCTACCTGACGTATTCACATTCTGGAGATGCCAGTAATACTAAACAGGATCTTTGCGAGGATCGAAGGTCGTAAAAACACAGGCGTTATGTTAAATGGAGCAGATAAAATCTCAGTACATCGAGGGTTAAATGGCACCTCGGGGGTAAGTTCTGGGCATGGCGCACCCACACTGTGAATGGAAAGAAAACCTGATGCGAGTGGTTGAAGGAACATTCATCAAAAGCTTCCATCCCTCAACAGCTTTCAAGTTTCAGTGACTGTTGTCTGAGAATTGACTGTTTCCAAAGGACAAAATATGCTATAAACGTGTCTGGATTGATGCAGCCCGAACCTTTAGGAAGACCGCCCATTGTTCCAGTAGTCGTTGAGTGTGTCAGCTCGCTGCGTGCATCTGTTCAGCGCCCCGGTCACCTGATCAAGGTATGCGATACAATACCACAGCACTCAATGATTAAAAATTCCCAGGCAGAGACTCGAGACTAGCACTTTCTAACCTTCGGCCAGGTACGCCAGAAGCTTTGGTAATCTACAGCAAATCAGGTTTCGCCTCTCAGAGAGCGGTAAGGCTGCGCAGAAGCAGTCCATAAAGCAAGCCGCAGAATGCGCATGAAGAATGTTCTGGAACACTGATCAGGGAGCCCAGCAGTTCTCCAGGCTCCTGCCACATCCGTTGTGTTCATAGCCGTACACTCAGGCCATGTTGCGTGCCTGCAAATCCGTTTCTCTGGCACTCTCCGAAAGTCTGCATGTAAGCGCAGAGGAAATGCATGTTTGTCATGCGTAGATGTCTAATTCTGACATGTGCACAGGATATAAGAACGTTCCATCACTATCGAACACCCATTTTCTGGCTCTCTGCACCCAGGCATCGTGTTTGTATGACGCTTGTTGCGACTACTACCCTCTCTCCATCCCATCCTTCAATATCCCCCTCTTGTACCCGCCGTATTGTCCTCTCTGTTCCCCAAGTCTCTCGTGCATATGAGTATGTTCGTGCATGTGAGCGTGTGCGTGTTCTTGTGCGTGCGTGCGTGCGTGCGTGCGTGCAACCCTCACTCGCTCTCGTTTCACTCACCAGACGAACAAGAGGTGGGCGTGTTCAGCTGTCACTCGACTCCACACAACACCATAAACACGAGACGAGACAGTGACAAGTTCTCTATAAAAAAAAGGACCCCACATCCTTTTATTCAACTATTCTACTAAACATTCTGTCTCACACACACTCCAGTTACTATATTCCTTATATCCATATATTCGCGGAAACTTCCACTCATCACACCTCGTGCATCACTACTCTAATTTTTACTATCTCTATGACCAATTTGCACAATTAACTGCGATAATTTCTCAGTTCGTCCTTATGACAGTTACTGTTACTTCATTAATCACTTATTAGTCACTACAGTCAACAGTCAATGTTTCTTCATCATCGTCTTCGTACCATAGGTTAATTAGACAGTTCTTTCACCAGCGTCCCCCACGCTCGGGTGACGCATCAAGTTTTTCCCCATAAAGTCTGAGGTGATATCTTCACATCTATAGTTACATCAATGCATCAGTTAGCTTCGCACCATAACACCTTACCTCTGTCGAGTCATCGCTCGTTCACTCACATCAAGGTCAAAGTATCGTACTCACACATGCATCTACAGTCACGTTCCTTCTTCAACAGTGAAATACATTCACATCATACTGTTACTACCATTTCACTGATACGTGACAATGACAGACAGACAGACAGACAGACAGACAGACAGACAGACAGACAGACAGACAGACAGACAGACAGACAGACAGACAGACAGTAGTGAAGAAGTTGGTGTGGGCAAAACAGTGAGGTAGTTGTATGTTTTCTAGTATCCAGTATTTATACCTGTGAGCATCCGTGGACGAGCTCGTCTGTTAGATACCATGCGTGTGCATGCATCGGGTTATGGACTAACTCTTGAGAAAGCAAGCAAGCAAACATACAAACAAAACCAAGAACTGGAGTTATCGTGCAACGAAACTTTTTCAATCAATCCTGTCGCCTTTACTTTTGTAAGCAGTTGCCTTTCCTTACTAAGAGGACCGCCAAGATTTGAGATCTTAATCTCACCTAAAATAATTTCTTATTACTGAAAAGGCGACACCAAATGAAACAATCGTAAAAATTGCCTGGTACGTTGCGAACACTCGATCCGAGCGATCAAGTAACGCGCGCCTAATCACCGGCACAGGTGGCGCCACGAGAAGCTTTCAAAAATTTCGTTATCTCTAGCAACAGAACGTCCACGTGTTTGGCTCGGCACAGGTAAAGCGAAAAACTAGGTCCTTACACAAAGCTGGAGATAACTCTTATTATCCGCCAAACCTTTCTCGCTTTGAAGGATGAGGGGAGTTGGCGGGGGCTGGCAAAAGCTACAGCTGCTATTGTTACTCATCAGCGCCTGGCTCCAACACGTTCTAGCGCCAAATGCTGTTTTGTTTTAATTCTCGGAGTGTTTGTTGCAGGCTGGTCTAAATAGAGCGGCAATAACTGCGTTTGCTGTTGATATTTGGCCCGCTGTTTGGAACTCGGGATCAAATAAAAGTTACGCACGTCGGGCATCTTCGGGAAGGAAACAAGTAAATCGTGGATGTTCTGCCCCCGGGGAGCGAAAAGGGCTCACTTTTATCGCGGTTATGTGTTGCTAAGCAGCCTGAGCGCAGGTCTGCCATCTTTGGGCAGGTGAAGAACGGCAGATTAAAAAAAAAAGAATCTGAGCGACTTTAAAGGAAGGAGATGTAATTGAAGAGAGAGAGAAAAGAGGTGGGGGAGGAGGAGGAAAGAGTGCCAAGGTCTTGGAAGCTAATGGCAGAGAGCCTGGCGTTTGTTTTTTCAGTTAATGTCCAAGAAGGGAAAAGGCGGTTCATGTGAGAACATCAATCAGTCCAGGTGTAAACCTACTTAGGTTTTCCCTTTGTTCATTCCAGATGTGTTTATTCACTAGCTTCTTTGATCGATACGCAGTTATACCACACCTTCGTTTTCGCGATGGTTATCTCCGACTGCCATTAGTAAGCCCCCGAAGGGGAAAGCAGGCAAGAAAAAGGGGGAACCAATGGAAAGACGTCATGTTCTCTGCTGACGGCTGACCAGATAACATTCCAACCCTCGTTCACCGGTTTGTTTTTCGTCATGTAGCGGCAGCGTGTTTGATCTGTCGGGACACGATAGTGTACGCGTGTAAGCGTGTACGGCAACTGACTAGAATTTATTTCCCTGCATGTTTCAGTGTAACCTGAACGATCTTAGATGTTGCATATTTCGTTGAAGATGCCAGGGCTGATGGATGTTGTAGGTACGGGAACTTTTCAAACTAGTACTAAAGGGGGTTGGCATTGCTATGCGCAAATCGCACACCGACGCAGGGTTTTAGATTGCAAGAGCAGTAAGACCCTCACAACCAATGTTTGGAACGTCTTATTACCTGATACTTAGGCACGCTGTGTTCTCGGCATGACTAATAATGGCAATTACATTTTCCTCGTGTTGTATTCTTCTTGCGCACTGAGGTAAACTTAGGCCGTTCAACATGATAAAATGCGTGGTAGATACGCTGCGCGAATGCCATTGCATTGTGCGAAGCACACCTTGTGTCCGCGATAAACAAATTGTCGTCCTGTGACTAGAGCTACGCACGGAGAGGCAGAGCAAGTAAAATATAAAGGACGTAAATTGTTGGCTGTAATGGGCAAGATGGAGGAGAGGAGTACAGGAGGAGGAGTTCAAGAGCAGGACAATGGTTAAAGCAAAGGGAGCAAGGAGGAGGAGAAGAAGAACGCGAAAGAAGGAAGAGAAAGAAGACAACAGAAAAGAGACGACAAAAGTCATAATGATGCAGACTATTACATTTTATAAAATGTGTTTGCCTACAGCTGGTTCTGTTTCGTCCAACTTCACTTGCCTGTTTTTTTCTTCTCTCTCAGCTCTCTCTCTCTCTCTTCTCCACCCCCGTCTCCAATCTCTATTTTTGTCTTACTATACAAGTCTTCATTCTTCAGTCCATTCCTCTCTCCCCTGCCGACATGAGTGAGAGAGAGAGAGAGAGAAGGCGGAAAAAGAGGAGGAAGAAAGAATGCCTTCTTCTCTTTGTCAGTTTTCTCGTTCTTGTCGCAGTGAGCAGTTGACAGAAACTGAATGGCCTACCAAAAGAGGTCACTTGCACCGTGACAATGGCGACTTTAACGTGATTAACCGACTGAACAATATGCTTGTCAGTCCAAGTCTCGCACGGTCTCACGGGATCGCGGCTCTCGTGTCTCCCAGGCCAGTGCCCCCCCCCCCCACCCTACCCACCCAGCCGCGAAGGTACTGTCACCAGCTACTGAGACGGAATCGTCGACGTGCTGCGGCAATCGACAATGAATTAAGTTATCTGCACGCGCGTTGCACGTGCAGGCTTCCCCTCCCCCTCCGCCATCGCATGCACGTGGATGTCTGTCCGTCCCTTGGGGGTATCTAAAGGACAGAGAACTTGTAACATGGAACGTTTCACGGACGCCTGACCCTACTGAGGAATAAAACTCTAACGGCCTGAAGCTGTTGGGGCTTTTCTCTGATTGACTTGCAGCTACTGTCGAGTGTTTGGTGGGGTAGTTGTAATTGATTTGTCAACACCTCTGATTTTTTTCGGGGGTGTGGGTGGGGTGATGGGTCAGTGATCTCCTTTTGTCGTTGATTTCCTTTGAGTGCATAGAGTATATTATAATTCAGCAAAAAACGTAAACACGTACAGCGGAGAGAAATCGAGAGAGAGAGAGAGAAGATGGATAGGTGTAAGAACAGCAGGGGAGACCACCCACCGTTAATAATATTTCTGGAATGTACGGAGAGAAAGGAAGAAGTGTAAGTGTGAGACATCTTTTTTTTTAATTTTCCGACTTTTCTTTGGTGTTTCTTTCTCTCTCTCTCTCTCTTCATGTGTGATATAACTACAAAGACGAAAATACCGACCGTGTTTTCTCGGTCTGTCACACGTATACACACGAGCGCGCACTCATACGCACCCACGTGCACACATGAGCGCAGACACGCTCTCTCTCTTTCTCTCCTCTCTCTCTTACTTCACACACACACACACACAGAGGCAGACAAGCAGACGCCAGCATGTCGCGTCAGATACAGATCACACGAACACTGCACAAGCACGAGAGACTGTGAACGCAACGCGCCGGTAATTTGTCATGGTCAAGATAATGCCGACAGTATTGCTAAGGCAGGCGGGCAGGCCGCTGGTCTTGAACAGCTCACGTAACGCCGAAGCACGTGCGTAACCCTGCAAGTGCTTTTGGCAAGCATGAATGTATGCTCACTAGCGAGACCCTGTAAACAAGTTCAGGATGGAGCCTACACACCAACTCATATTTACAATAGCAACACTGTGTGCATCAACACATATCGATTAGCGGCACTGTTTCAGGGAAGCGGGGATGCGCGAGAGGAACCCATGAACACATACACACACACAAAAGACATCTTTGTTTCTGTAGGAAAATTCGGTTTTAAGTCCTAGTTTATGTACGGATTAAGCCACTGCGAATGTGTACGAACTAATCATTTTTCATGACCGAAACGATGTTGTGAATGTATAGAAATTCAACTTCTTGTTGTTGCTGCTGCTGCTGCAGTGCGATTTCGATAGGTAATTTCTCGTCGCGAAGTGCCAAAGGAGGAAGAATTCAAAATTCTGGTTCTTGATTTTTCTCCTTACCCTTCTTTTTTTTCGATTGCTCGTATTTCCTTCTTTCTTTCTTTCTTTGTCGCGATGTAGAAGTTGAGAGTTGAGCAATGTCTTAATTCCTTGTCGTCGTCGTCGTCGTTGTTGTTGTAGTTGTTGTTGTTCTAAACCTAAGAACTCACAAATCATCTACGCTCCTATCAAACCACCACAATCACCAATGGTCTCGTGTACGAATGCTCCCCCACCCCCTGAACACAAGTAAGTTTTCTTCAGGTCGCTGCACACACACCTTGCAGCCTCTGATAATGCTAATTGAATTCCAAACTTTGTAGAGCTTACGTTGGGGTTTAGGGACTTTCACTCCTGATGTCTTGGCCCGAAATGTAACACCTTGATAAATGGTTTTCTCTCACTTCTTGCCATACTGTAAACTGCCAGAATGAGGAACAATCGACATGAGGTAGGTGGGGCGTTCAGCCGATACCCCCCAACAGGACCAGTGCCAACGTTTCGTTTTACAGTTTATGCGACGCTATAAGAAGTTAAGAGAAAAGTTTTTTTCCCGGCAACTGAACTTACTTCCACCCCCCACCCACACGCACCAACGCCTCTTTCGTACGGTTACCTACGTAGATGTGGGGGTGGGGTGGGGTGTGGAGAATGTCAGAGACAAAGTGTAATGTCGTAGTTAAGAACAACACAGAAACCATTACAAAACTTGAAAGTCAGATGTATTCCGAGTTAAGTCGTTTTAACTTACCAGGTAATGAAGAACTTTGGCGCATTGGTAGGACCCTGCACAGCGGGCAAACGCAAGCTAACCAGGGACTCTCTCAACTACTAACTCTTAACGTCAAACCTCGTCGGCGTAATGGAGATTTTGCAAAAGAGGGCACTGCTTTTGTCGTTCTGACTTTAGCTTCCCTTTCCTGTATGGATATTGTCCCAGACAGGATAAGAATTTTAAAAGGCATTAAAATCAGTTGGGGAACGTTGTACAGGCCCAGGGGACGAGACGGAACGCTGTTTAACGTCAGGCTAGAGACGAGTGATAAAGTTGTAGGTATAAAACGTACCCATTGACCTGAAGTTAAGAGCACACCAACCTGTTGAGGGAAGGGCTCTATGGATACTTATGAATACTTTCTGTCACACCTGTGTTGGGGTGCGCTCGCGTGTGTGTGCGTGCGTGCGTGACGCGTGCGAGGGTGTGTTCGCGCTTGAGCGTATATGCGGGGGTGTGCTTGTATGTATGTACGCACTTACATACGTAAAAGCGTAAACATATGCGCTGTTTGTTTCTACGAACGTGTTTATCTTTTTCTTTCTTTTTGTTTGCTTACATTTTTCTGTATTTCTTGCGGCAGGTAATATGAACGTTACAGGTGGATGTAGCCTCGCACCACCAGCACACATCGATAGCTGTGACTCAGCTGTCAAAATGAAAACACTGCATTGGTGTCATGAGTGGAAATAGGAAATGGACCAAAAATTTGACCAGGACATACAGCATAGCACCATCCACCCTTCCAAGGGCGACAGAGTACATTGATATGCTAACACCTCAGCCAGTCAAATATTCCAAGAAGCAGTTTGTAGGCCGGGATAAATAATGTGCATATTTTCAGGCTTTCGTTGTTCCAAATGGAAAATGACAATACATCTCAAAGAGCCAATGGCACCTAAAAAGACATTTCATGTGTCGCAAACGAAATCCGAAAGTTCACTCGGCCAAGCTGTAGGAAAGCTGACATGTGGTGAGTTGCAGTTGCGGTCTTATCTGCCCTTCCTGTCATAAGTGGTCGTAATGCTATTCACCCTGTTTATTTTATGTTATGGTCAGGAGATAAGAGTATCCATGCACCCCAAACCTGGGCTGGCTTGCATTGGCGTGTGTAGCTGCCTTTCCCGTCATACAAGTGGTCGTAAGGCCCGTTCTGTATTTTACGTGCACCTTTACGAATGAACAGGGGATAAGAAGGAATTAGGCAAGCCAACCCAGGACGAAAAGAAACATCTGTGGTCTGCGTACGTCAGCAATTCTTCAGCCTAAGAAAAAGTGTAATGCCGCAGGTGAGAACAGCACAGACACTCGCACAAAACTCGTATAAATTTAAATTATCTTAAGAAGAATGAACCAGTCTTTTTTTGTTTTTGATCTTCAAAGGCAGATATATTCCGAACTGTGTTTTAACGTGCATTTGCGTTGTCCTTCTGTGCCACAACAGTTTTGGAAGCGTTGAGGTACAGCTTTCAATAACTCAGTATCTCTGGCCTTTTACACTGTTGTCTCGTGTTACGTCACTTTGGTACCTGAGACAGTGAATTTCTGCTCACCTTTTTGCTGTTTTGTTGTACTGTTGCATATGTCTTGTCTTCATACTCCATTGAGGGTGAAGGAAGAATAAATAAAATGTAAAATGACAGATCATACTGTAATCTGCTGTAAACAGATTTTCCTGCCTCAAGATTAACTATATAGTACACTAGATGTATACCACTTTCAAAACCCTTTAAAACCTTTTGGGCAGGGTACTAGGGTTGGAATTTTCTCACAGTTATGTACAGATGCACACGCTAACCATACGTGCTCACTCACACCACAGATATATGCACGGATGCACAATGTTACATAAACACATGCGCGCACTTACGCACATATACGTACAAAATACGTCTAAGTGCACACACAAGCGTAAACACATAAACAGGCAAACACATGCACGGAGTCTCACACGCGTGCACGCACACACATACATGCACCCAAGCACGGGTGCGCGTCCACACAAACATGCAGTCATACACATGCAGACACATAGACATAAACACAAGCACATGGTCCAAGTGCTTTTGCTTGCTGTAACGCGAAGATCTTTTTACGGTGGCCATTTGATGAACAGGGAATCTGCTGTGGCCAACAGATGCACGCCCAGCGTACGGGCGCCAGTTTTTCTTTACACACAGAACTCTAATCCACTTTATCGTAATGCTATGCAAATTGGAAATCGGAGACAGCCGCACGCGTGCAGCCAAGGTAATTCTGAAATCGCCTTGCAAGATTTGTTTGATTATAAAGTCGTTATTGTTGGCATTGTATAATGGTGTCTGTTTATTTCTAGCGTTTGGCGAGACCCAGCCGGCCGCCGGTAGCCACGATAGCGCAGCTGACGCAGCCTCTTGTTTCAGACACAATGGTTGTGCTTTTGCAATTTATTGCAGACATAATAAAATTCTATGACAACTGTATGCCCTGCTTAATTTGTTAATGTTGCAAGGCTTTCTGTTCTTTAAAAAAACATGCACGATTCATCCATAAACCTAAAAAATTACCAGCACAATATCAATTACTGTTGTTCCTCAATAGATAATATTCAATAAGCATTATTTATTCAGTAAGCATTATTTATTCCTCGAAAAAGTAAATCACCTTCAGGATGACATTTCAGATGACACTGTTTTTGTTTTGCTTACTAATGCCTTGTATTATATCTCTGACAGAACGTTTTTGCAACCACTGCATAAACAAGAGTATCTTTTTTCCAGAAACAAAAAGCAACATAACTTTGACTGAAACTAAATTGATTTTTTTCAAAGCAGGTGATATATAATGTTGTGCAACCTTTGTTTCCAAGCAGACAGGATGCTCAAGTCTATAACTATGACACAAAAAGAAAAAAGAATTAGACCAGAAATGTTTCAAGAAATAGAAAAGAAACCAGGAGAAAATCAGCGAAAAGTCTCTTTCTCCATCTCTCTGCCTCTCTTGATAGAATTATCTAATTCATGTAGATTGTCAGTAAGGAGGTCTAGGGCTACACAGGGCCATGCACGCAGCTCCCGAGCCGTGCGGCTGCCCATAAAGTAACGACGGTAATGTAATGATAAGTACAAAGGTAGCCACGATGGCTCACAATGGATTCTAGATAAGGTCTGGGAGCTTCAGTTCAACGTGAAAGCATTCTTCATTTCTCCTGGGGCTCGTTCGAGGAATCCTGCTCCTTGCAATTCCGTCTGCGACCGAAAGGGACGCAACCCTATTGTCGCTACGAGCGTGGGAGACTTGAATCCCAGTCCGAGATGGCTGTGGGTTTGCAAATAAGCTTTCAGACTCTATCTCAGTATAACTTCCATATCCACATCCTTCCCACCACTTCCACCCCCTCCTCCTCAATAAATGAAAGGAAGAAATGTCTTCGCGATGAAATTGCGGAAAAGATGAAGAAGGGAGAAGGAGAAGTTACTTTTAGCTTGAGCTTCAGTGTTACTGGCGGACACAGTATTTCGCGCAAACACTCTCGGGAATTATGTGTCTTTCCAGTGTCTGACACTTAGACGTAGTGGTGATTAGATTTTTAGACCAATCTTCAAGAAACGTTTTCAGCCTGCCTGTGTACAGCAGCGTCAGCTGCTTGTAGGCATAAAAAATTTCCTTAAGTAATAAAACACACAAGCATGCATGGACATACACACGCACGGACATACACATGCACGCACGCACCCCCCCCCCACACACACACACGGGCATACATAAGCCCATACTCGCATAAACCATTTGCTGGACACTGTTGATCCTGCGTGGACGCAGGTACTCATATGCACTCACGCACCTTAATTTTCAGATTTTAAGACATGAAGGGGTTCCGAAAATCCTGTTTGATATGCATCACTCAGTAAAGGCAGCTATATTTTCAGACGAAACAATTCCTAATTTATTTAACATCTAAAAATATGAAGAAACATTTCCTCCAGATCCTGCTGGCGCCTGTGAGCCATAGCCTCACAAGTCCAGAGCGAGGCTGCGTTATATGTTGCCACAGTCCAGGGGAGACAATGAAGAACAAGTCAGTAAAGCTCCGTGTCTTTTGTACGTTCGCAGCCACCTTTCCTGTTCACAATCTTGTCCACGCCCGTCTGCTCATCTGCTTCGCGGAGCATGTCTCAGTGCCGTGCTCGTCACTTAAAACATCCAATAGGATCAATTTCAAGATGGCGTGTCGGCAGTCTACCCCCTGTCTCTCGGTAATTTCCTTTTTTTCTGCCCCAAATGGCTGTGTCGAGCTCTCTCTTAACACAGGGATAATCTAATCTTGGAGATCCGTACTATTCCCGTGGTAGAGTCATAACGATTTTAAGGTCACACTGAGGGAACCACATAAGAGGTACTAAAGACGGACCTCGAATTATTTCCCAATATCGCCGTGGGATTTGTGGGAATTGGATGGTCGCTTACTAATTTACCCGACGCTAGGCATAAAAACACCTTTTGGCAGTGGTAAAGGTGGGGGACATCTTACTGAAAATTACCCATCTTTACTTCATCTACCGTGTTTGTAACGCTGGGGTTTCCAGAGGCGGGCAGCACATTTTTTAGTCCTAACTTCTACTTCAGCACCCCGTCTGGCTTCTCGTGGAGATAAAAATCCACGGGATCTCTGTCCAGTCCAATCTGAGAACACTCCTCAGGGCCGGATTTGGGGTGGGTGGGGGGAAGCAAGAGGGTCATACCCCCATCCCCAGCAGAGCGAGGGGAGACAGAAAGAGAGGGAGGTGGACGTTATATTGTGGCTTTGTGTCGGCAGCCAGAAAGGGCCAAGTTACATTCGAACATTTCTTACTGCCGCTCAGGTGTTTCCTCTTATCATTTTCTTGCCCTCCACCCCCCAGGGAACCATGATCCAGTACTGCTCCTCTAACCGCTCCCCACTCATGATTCCATCCGTGCTACCTCCCCCCACTGCTACACCTGCTCACATCTTTACCGCATCACAACAGTACACACGCCCAACATCAATTTTACCATCACACGTCATTTTACCTGCACCAGCAGAAACATAACGTACGCCATCTCTTGTTGTTTTGTTTTTTGTTGTTGTTGTTGATTTGTAAAGGGCGGTTATTTCGCACTGTGGGGGAGGGGGAATGGGTTTGGGAGAAGGAAGGGAAGGAAGGGAAGGAGGATGGGGAAGGGATCTACCGTTGGGTGTTCTGCACTGATGGCGGCTACGTGAAGTCCTTGTTGGTCACTGTTCCTGGCGCTGTCGCTGGTGGTGGCTACGTGAAGTCCTTGTTGGTCACTGTTCCTGGCGCTGTCGCTGGTGCTGGCTACGTGAAATCCTTGTGTGATGGGGGCAGCCATCACGGAGACGGTTTTGGCCATCACGCCCACAGCCACAGCGTCGCCGGAGGCGGTACCCAGGTCGAGTACTGCCAGCAGACCGTGGCTGTGACGCGCTGTGTCATCTTACCGCGTGCTGTGCTAGGCTCACCCTCTTTAAACGTCTCTATATCCTTCTAGGACAGTTGCAGATACTAACAACTAACATCTTCGGATTCTACTCGATATATTCTTTCGGTAGATACTAAACTCATCCAACGTCTTAATAGATTAGGTTAGGTTGTAGGCATATTTCTTATCTTTATCTATTCACCTTAGCTAGTTAAACTACCTTTTAAAGTAATTATCTTTATTTCCTTCTCACTCTACTTAACTTTCCTTAACACTAACAGGAAGAGCAAAGCGCACACTATTCATCACTTAATTTTAATGTTTTTGCAGATCTATTCTTGGGTCTTTTATTTTGAGGTTTGTGCGTGTAAGAAACACAAAATTCGGCCTCTGCGCGTGTTCGCCGGCATGCTGCTGCTCGCCCGGACAGTGGCACCGTTGTGGTTCGCGCCCCACCCGATAAAAGCAGGGTGCGGGCCGGACAAAGACACGCCTCAGAGTAGTGGTGAAGCGAGGAGAGACGCAGTACAGACAATGTCACGCGCCACGTCACGAGAGCCGAGACTGGGCAGTAGAGGCAGGGAGGTGGGCAGAAGAGAAGGTATGCAGGAGCAGCGGTGGCCTCAAATAAACATGTAGAAGGCCTGTGACGAGTTCTTTTCCTTGGTTTGGAGAGAAAGAGAGAGAGACGAAGGTTTACAGGAGCGAACCCGCTCCATCACACTTGTTGGTCACTGTTCCTGGCGCTGTCGCTGATGGCGGCGGTACGTGGCTGGAGTGGTAGAGGTGTTGCTGGTCAGTCCTACTGCCCCCCTGTTCCTACATTTTATTTTTCTCTGCCGTTAAGGTCTTACAGGTGATTCTGTTTACTTTGATATGTTCTGCTGTTGCTTTTAATGCTCTACAATTTACATTTGTTCTATAGCTTACTTGGTTTTTTTACAATGTGGTTTTACTTCATTTTAAATTTTGGATTATTTAAATATATCTAAGATCCAGATGGGCGTTTACTACCTGGCTTGTCAGTTTCATTACGTATTGCCTTATCCGTTTTGGAGGGTTCAGAGACGATTTTAAAGTTAGGTCAAGGTTGAAACTGTTCATAGCCTTTTTAAGTTGATCCCTTTCCTGGCTGTTTAGACTACAGTTTACTAGCAGGACGCGGTGTGCTAAGTCACTCCTCGCAACTACAGGTCACTTGGTCTGTACTAATCAGATGGCATTATCCATTTAGTCTCATTCTGGCTATTCTACTTTGGTTGGTTCTGTTGGAGTGAAACAGTGTGAGCTCGTTACTCGGAAATTCTTCTAGCTCTCTCCTGGTGCCTTTGGCTTCCTTTTTATACTTTTCATCCCATTGTATTTTCATAGCTGGTTTAATGGCTATTTTCCTCTCTTCCGCTGAATGGGTACATTTCTCTGGATGACGTTGTTGGTTGGATTGTCTTTAATTGCTAGCTTAGCCAGTCTATCCGCTTCCTCGTTTCCTTTGATTCCTACATGTGATGGCACCCAGAGAAAGTTTCATTCCTATGTTATGAAGCTTGTTTAGAAAGGTTAGGATTTCATATATTATGTCCATTCCTTGAGAAGACTGGTTTTGAAGTGCCTGAAGTGCTGACAGTGAATCAGAGACAACTAGGAAGGATTTGTCTGATGTAAGTCTTCTGTTTTGTAGTGCTGTCAGCCTGGACAGTACGTATTGCTATGAGCTTCTGCAACGAATGTGGATGTGTGGTTAGGAAGTTTGACTGGATTGCTGGTGTCTTTAGGGGCATAAACTCCTATTCCTGTCGTGTAGATGGTCGGGTCATGCAAGCCGCCTGTAAATATCTGCGAGTGGTCTTTGTAGGTAGTACTGAGTTTTTGTCTGAATTCTTTTACTATTTTCATAAGCTGAGTTTATTATATTCGGTGAGGTCTGTGTCGATCCGTGGTGGGTGTAGAGTCCAGGGAGCTACTTGTGCGCCTGTGCCTGGGTATGAATCTTCGATGTTAATGTCTGCCCCTGGCGTGCTTTGTTTCCTGAGCATTTCTCTGCATGCTTAGTTGAGGTGTGGGTTGTCCTGTGCGCTGTTGTGTGGATTTGTTTTACTGGATGATCTGCAGGTAAACACTGTATTTTGTAATAGTAATTTGTTGCCCTTTCCTTAATTATTAATTCTATAGGATTTTTGTCCTGTCTCTGCCACCACTGCTAGATTTGGCGTGTTCGTCGGGACTCCTTTTACTACTTTTAGTGCCCTAGCCTGTACAGATTGAAACTGTGACTAAGGTGAACTAGCACTATCTGGCTTAATATACTCTATATTGGGGAGACAGAATACATACTCACAGAGGTTCAAGGAGCATCTAGCTGACACCAAGCAGTTCAGAAACACACCAGTAGAACAACATTTCAACAGCGCTCTCCACACCAGAGACCACTGAAAAGTCTACTATTTAGCAAATGAAAAGGGACTCAATAGATGGAAAAAATACAGAGCACTGTTTCATATCCAATTTGGCACTAAGGCTCCTTAGGGCCTAAACTTCAAGGACTCGCCATCTACTCCCTGTTCCGACCCGCTGTACTTTACTATTTTGCATTACCCTCTCACTTCCATTCCCCACTTTTCACCCCAGAAACGTTGACTGTTATTATCTGTTGTTGTCCTTTTACTTAGTTCAGATAATCTGTTGTTACCTCTCTACTTCTAGCCACTTTGCGTTTTCAAGGACCAATCCCCATCTCAGACAATCTGTGTACTTACCTGATGCCCTGATTTAAGAAAGTATCGTATGAATTCTTCTGCTGAACATCTGAACGCAGAAGAAAGTTTCTTTCCTCGAAGACAATGATGGCAATAGAGCAATTCCTTTGTTTTGACATGCCTTTGTTTTGTTGAGATGTATTACAGATGCACATTTCCCAAGCTTCACCAAAGGTCTTGCCCATTTTTTAAGAGAAGAAGTCTAAAGCTTTACAGAAGAGTTGATCTGCATGTGGGATTAGATTATGACCCATACCTTTCAAAAACAGTTTATTGCCGTCATGTCTTGGCCTCTTCACATAGTATCGAATGCACTTGTCGTTGTCTGAAGGAGAAGTTCTGTGTATGACAAGAAAAAAAAACCCACCCGTTTCTTTGCTGGTTGTTTACTTTCTGCTTCTTTAGCGAAGCGGAAGGCCGAGTGTTTAGAGCGCTGGCCTCCCAACCCCAACGAGCGCCACACTTCCCCCAGTTGGCCAATCTGGGTACGGGTATCATGGGTCAGAGAAGGTAAGGCAGCGATAGAGAGGAGATGGGCACTGCCCTCATGATGCTGGTCTACAGAAAAGTGGGGAGGTCTCACACACCCCGACTCCCCTACGACCCAAACACGGGCCACAAGACCTTTTTCTTTAGTTTCAGTAGATCGAGTTTTGTTCAGCTACATGCTGATCTGTACGAAATACACCTCTTAACGCACTCACGTCATCAAAAGCTGTGAACACATCCGCAGCTTTGGGCGGTACAGTGAAACTTGATCTTGTTAACCCATTCGCTGTTGGGTTTGCCTGTGTACATTTCTGACTTGAACCCGTCACCCCTGTCGCCTTTCTTAGCACAGGGAGGGTTAAGCCAGTACTAGCGCTTGTGAGTTTTGAATAATCACAAACAAAATTTTTCCATATTGTGAAGTGACAGTAAAACGTCAGATGAAGATAACTATTATGTTACTGTATTTTTGTTTATTTCTTTGTCATAGCCTTAAAGGGGACTTTAAAAAGACACTTACGCGTGGTAAGAAGGGGTTCATAATGACATTCAGAGATGTTTTCAAGCTGTAGGTGATCATTATATCTGTCAATAAACAGAGCAGTTAGCAATGTAAGCCTCGTTTATTGCGCCAGCTACGTAAAATTGCCACCACTTCTAGCTAAACCAGTCAGTATGTTTATATGGAGATAGGGGGTTTGGGGGTGGGGGGGGCGGGGGGGGGGCTAGAGCCACCTATAAAATTATCGCCCTTTAGACCAAGTTTTCACTTACGCTGTGCAGCAGGGCTTGGGGCACAGTTGCCATGTTTTCAGCAGAAGAACACCCTGCGTTGAATAATAGGGGTTTCTAAGAAATTTTACTCCACTTGTGCTTGCAGCGTAGTCCTCTTCACAGCTTGAAAAAACATTGTCAGATGGGTGCTTTAGAGGCCTGTTTTCGGACAGTAAATGCCGGAAGTGTGTATGGGTGAGGGGGTGACAGAACAGAACAGAACAGCAACAGAACGGCTTCTCGCGACCACAAAGAAAGCCAGTGGACGGCAGTCCTTCGAGAGTAACTAGTTGACATGTAAAGTGTTTGGCCGTCAGAGACAAGGAGAGCAGAGCTCCCCACTCCGGTGTGTGGTGAATTCATTTAGTAACAATCGTCTCTGTTTGTGACCGCCATCAAGTGGAGCAAGGGTCCCGCCTTTGTTGGTATTGACAACACTCCAGCTCGCGCGCTTTGTGCCCGGATGTGGCGACGTGCCGCCATGTTTGTCCTGGAGAAACATCTGCACGGGGCAAATGGTTATGAATACAGGCGTGATTCCACTGTCCCCTCAGATTGACACTTGTGGCAGCACGGGGACAGCTCGGGACATGGTCATTACTGAAAGTTCTTTCCACTGTTAACATTACTTTCGAGCGTAGTCGTGTAAATATCAATAGGAAAAAATGAGCGAAGACAACTCGTCTACATAACACCAGAAAATTTACCTAAATGTCAAACCTGAAATATCCTTGTGCGTCCCGCGTGCTTAGATAGAATCTAAATATAAACGTCATATTTGTTTTCAAGAAAAGCAGAACAGGTTAAATTTCTGCAGAGGGTTCGTTCCGAAGTGCTCAACATTACACTGATTATCTTTGTCTAGTTTCTGAATTTTATGCTTGCATTACAAATTACTCTCGAACATGTGAAAGTTAAATCTGATGTCTGTTTCGCAAAATCATGTGTATAAGCTTGTTGAGGTAAATTAAATGTTTTTTAACCACGAAAATATTAATCAAACATATTTCTTGTTATACGACCACATTTATCAAGACATTAACCTCAAAAGCAACCAGCAGAACGATTGAACTCTGACTAAAAATGTCTTTATTTACACTGCATAATTAAGCTTATTTCTAGCCGGCCGCGAAACTTAGTCCAGTCTGTAATCGACCACGCGGTCTTGTATCCTAGACAACACCAGGAATGCACGGCTTCCCGCTGCCAGCATGTCTGACCGGACTGTTATCTTTACTCGACATCATTGACCAAAGATCGATTTCACCCGATTTGCGAATCGATAACAGGAGCACGTTTATTGGCATGCTGTTAAAGGGAAGCAGACAAATCGCCAAATGAACCGAGATCCAGAAATAGCGCTAGTCCGGAGTTTTACGCAGTTTCCGATCTAGGTCTTTTCCAACTGAAACCTCTTCCGCTTAGAAATCGTTCTCTTTCTGTAGACTGATTCTCTATGATCGAAGAGATTTGGTTTAGAGGATGTCGGGTGATGGGTTGGGTAGGGAAAGAAAGATCGACTGCGTGTTGACAGGGGTCGCCCGGCGGTATATACCCTGTGTGTACTCAGGGAAGTTGGTGTCGTCTGCTGTGAGGTTTGCTCGGGTCAAATGCATGTATTTTACCCTTGTGAATTACGCAAGTGGTCTCAAACAACCGGACCGTGTGTAGCGCCACTCGCGGGCTAGAGTCTGTCCCTTGCAGAAGACCCAGACAGGAACTGCTTTGGTTCTGTCGATCGACGGTGAGCAGACTTCCAGTGTTTGTTTTGCCTCGAACAGCTAAGAACGGCAACTCCAGCGACAGGGAAAGTAAAAGAGCAGATCGTGCTTCCCGGCACGCATGCGTGGGAATGACGTCAGATTTTTTGAAAGCTGGTGTGGAGAACAGCCATCTGTATCCGTTAACCAGATTAATCAGCTACAGTACGCTTGTATTATCTGCTGCGTGACTTTGAGATGACATTTTATTGACATTTTAAAATACACATCAAGTTCGATCTAGATAAAGTTAAGAGGAAGTGAAAGATTATGTATACAGACCTGATGCCAATCAGTTTCTATATATAAAGACAGACAAGTTCAGTGGGCAGTTGCAATATCTTTCCGTCTCTCTCTCTCTACTCTGTCTGTCATACTCATTCCACGTCCTCAATCAGATGCGAGCGCACATTTTGTTTGTTTGGGGGATGCAGAAAGGAAGGGCTTCATGCAAAAGAATCCAAAAAATAAAAAAGCGGCATGAAGCACTACTGGAATTCTGCCCTAAAATGGCCGCTAAAAATTGCATAAAGCGTGATCTTTGAACAGACGTCACCCATGTACTGTTCGGAAGAAAAAAAAAAACAGAAAAAGAGGAGGAAGAAAAAAACAGAAAAAGAAACTGTGGTACTTCTGATGCCAAGTAACATGCCAAGTAAAATGCCAAGTAAAATGCCAAGTAAAATGCCAAGTAACATGCCAAGTAAAATGCCAAGTAACATGCCAAGTCTATGAAATTTTTGGCAAAGACCAGGCCTCGCTGAAGCAGTTCTTTTTTAAGTCGAAAGAAAAACAGAGCAAATTATGTTTCGTTGTGTCACGGAAACTAATGACCTTACTGTAAGCGGCTTGGCCTTCCGCGAGCTGCTGACAGGGGACAAAACCAAGAAAAAATGATAATAACAAAGGGGACGAAACAAGGACACGATTTTTGCCAACGTGATTAGCACCGAAGCTTGATTTTTCAGAACGACAGTAATGCTACTTGACACTTTTTGCAACATTGCTCTGTCATGTCGAATTAGTTTGGGGGATTTTTGTGTCCTTTCGCGTGCCATCTTTCGTCGAGAACTAGAGGGACATGAAGCGGGGAAGACTGCAGTCACCAGAAGATTCACAAAGCACGCTGATGGGGCTACAGGCTTGTAATTAGTCACTTCTAAAAGCAGTCAGAAAAGAAGCGACCCAATTGATGATGAGGATGATGAGGATGATGATGATGAGGAGGAGGAGGATGACGACGATGACGAACGGAATGGCGGTGATGGTGACAACACTGGAAACGGTAGTGACAAATAAAGTAATGCCTGTGGATGGAATTCAGATCGTTTTGATCGTGGTGATGGTGGCTGCGGTTGTGGTGGTGGGCAAGAGGAAGAAGAAGAAGACATGGACATAAAGTTTCCCAGAATTCTGCGCATAAAACGCGGAAGGGACTATATATAGTTCGAGCTTTTTCAGATTTGTGGTGAGTCTTGAAGAGATTCACACTTGGTACTGGCGAGCACGCACGCACGCGCGCGCGCGCGCGCGCACACACACACAAAACTTCTGTCGAATGGTTACTCACTTGGGCAGAAATTCCTTCACTCCCCTAGGCCAGTACAAACCCCTTTACACCGAAGACGGAAACTTTTTCTCATTGGTAAAAGATAAAAGTACAGAAGCCACGTAAGACCCTTGAAGACTAGCTTTCCTTCCATCAACACGATACGTTTGTAGCAGTTATCTCGGCATTGGACATGTCGCTTATTCAATACTTTTTCACATCCTGAATTTTCCTTATTTAATACCGAGTACATTATCTAGCCTGTAGAAAAATCGTTTTCAAGATTGAACTAAGCCTCTGATCAGGGCGCAAATAGATTCTCCGATCTGCCAGAAAACGTGCTGAAAAGGATGGGGGGACTGGGAGTAAGCTATAAGCCTATTACTGTGATCTCTGAGTAGGGAAGGGGATTGAGTCAATCAAAAACTGCTTCTTCTGCAAATGATTTTCTTTTTCTGACTGGCGATGGCTGACGCCTGACGATTTTTATGTCTTCCTTAATGCAAGAATCGATAGAGATTTCCCCAATCTCTACTGCTGCGGTCCCATCCGCCTTTCTCTTGCTTCGCACACACTAACACACTCAGCCTCCAGCATGCAGGCGCACCTATACACACGCAAATACCCACGCACACACACACACACAGAGCCCCTTCCTCTCACCTACATATCTGCATGAAAAAGCATGCACGCGTGCAAGCGGTATGCCTGAACTCCCACTTGCATATTGTCTACATCATTCACTGCTCCACCCCCACCCACATTCAAACTGCTTCTGTGTATCTCTTCTTCCGCTACTCTGGGCCCCTCTTTCGTTTTTTTCTAACCCCCCCCCCCCCCCACACACACACACACACACGCCTTACTTCCGTCCAACCACTCACAATTTCCGTCAAATTCCAGATCTTGTGTATTTCGAAAGCTGCTTGTTCCTGCACCGCAGTCCCTGATCCGTGCACTTAAAATATGCCGTTACTGACACGTGCGCAAAGCTTCTGAAATTTCGCTTTCAATGAAACTTAACCATGTAGCTCTAATTCGTGTGTAAAGACGTCCTTATAATGTGTGTGTGTGGGGGGGGGGTGGTTCACAGCCTATGGGAACAAGCAGGTGTGCGAAGGCATTTCACAGCTGGTTCTGGTTGTGAACGACGTTGTGGATGAATTTTTGAACGGACAGCGAAGGAAACATACTTCTATTTCTGCGTATCGTAACGAGTTTAGATACTGCAACAGTAAACGTGTGTCTCCAAGCTACTGAAGGAATTTTACGGCCGTCGTCAACAAACACATCAGGGAAGGACCCGCACTGTGCGCCGGCATGGTTTGATTACGTCAGCTGCGCTCTTAGGGAGGAGTGTCAGTTGGGCTGCCACAGCCTCACCTACTGGCTGTCTGTCCTTGAAATTCAGGCTTGCCTGAAAGTGCCATCATTGCTAAGACTTTCAACGGTCCAGTATACGTGGTCTTCTGTTGTCCACTGGAAAATGGCCTTGAATTGTTTGATAGAAGAACGTTTTTCAATTTATATTACATTTCTCTTTTTTTGTTGTTGTTGTCTATTTCTATAGCTGACAAAGTATTTCACCCTAATTGGCGTGGAATCATAATTTAACACAAATCCATGTTAACCTTACGAAAGTCACTCTGAAATAATTCCATTTATGGCCTCACGTGGGCGCGCGTGCCTGAAGGCGTTTTGTTGGTATGTTGCATGCAGCGCGCTAGGCAGGACTGCTGCACATCATTGGCTAGTTGCAACACTGACTCAATCCTGGTTCCGCCGGCCACGTATTTTTGCCCTCACTTGTGCAGTTGATACTAACATCCGATGGCAGGCGTGCAGAAAAGAGTTCAACTACTTACCAGACAGGTTCAGTAGAGTATAATTCTACTTTGGCAGATGTGTTCAGTAGATTCCAGCTTCGTCATTCACCAGATCTTCCAACTACATTTTGCGGCAACCACAATCGAGCTTTCTCGCCAGCCACCTCTGTCCACAGGTAACTAAAGAAGAAGCATCTTTTGTCCATCCATGGCACCCCCTTGCGACCGGTGATGGAGTCAGTATTTCTGCGTTCACTTACAGGTCAACGAACCTCCCTCCTTTTTCGGACAAACGAGGGAGATCACTCTCGAACAAACTCTTGTAACTGAAGACCAGTTTTAGTCGGTGTCTACACGCAGATCGCAATGCAGATATAACCATCCTAGTGTATTCCTTAACTGGTTGCAGGAACAGTACTGTAGGACAAGATTAATTTCTCGAAAATCACCAACAATCTCGTGCGAATGAATGACATAAATATTATCGTGACCAGTCAGAGACGTCGTTAGGCAGACTTCGTGCATCTTTTGCTTATTGGGTGGTTTACATCCAGTCCTAAACGAGGTTCGTATCAGGACGGTGTTGCTTAGACAAGTTACGTGCTGCCACACGTGGGACCGCTGTCACAACACGGGCCTCAGTCCCACCCAGTCACATTATACTGACACTGGGCCAACCAGTCCTAGTACTGTTCCCTATAGTGCCATGCGTCTGGCAGGGCAGCTACTAGATTACCAATTTTTATGTCTTAGGTTTGACTCGGCCGGGGTGCGAACTACCGACCTCCCGCCTCGGACCCTCAATCCCAGAAAATTTTTTCTTCTGCGTGTTGGGTAACAGTTTTACGTAATAAGTTCGATCTAAAAATAGTTCCAAGGCAGCAACCACACACAAAGTATTTCAGTATCGCGTGTAGGGCCGCTTTTTCAAGAGCTCAGCATGCCGCAAGTGTCAGAGGCAGCTCTAATACAACAGTGTCTTCGTGGCGGCTGTGTTGACACAGGCCCTGACGCCGCGCAGACTCGCCGACAAGGTGTTTGGTGGACCAATAGTCACTGCAATTTGCGGCAAATTTAGGCCTCCCATGACACTGCCGACCTGGATTTGTGCTACATATTTTGGAGTTTCTGCGCATGCGTAAGAACTTTGTCTTGGCCATGTGACATTGTCCATCTAAGGGGAGAGGAAAAGGATAGTGCCAAGGGATCTGGGTGGGGCGAGATATAGAACGGAGGGGTAGCAAAGGATGTAAACAGGGCGGGACTGCAGCAGTCAGGTTGCGTGCATGCTGTTCAGAACCCGAACGTCTTTTAAAAACAAAAGGCTGGGCTGAGTGGGAAGGGGCTCCTCTATCAAGACGACAATTTTTATAGCTACGGGTTATCGAGCTATTTTGGGAAGGAAAATTTCAACACAAACAATAAAAATAATGAAGAGGATGTAATTATATATATATAAGGTCACTGACATCTCACAGTTGTAAACATTCCCTTAATGAACATGTGTTATTTCACACTTAATTGATCTTACATTTACAGTCAAAATAACAGATTCTCTGTACCAAGTTGGAACAAAAACAGACACAGACACAGTACAGAAAGTTTTTTTTTAAATTCTTACTGCTTTCTTTTCGAGTAGCAGTCATTCGTTGTACTTGTTCTGGCATTAAAATTTTCTCCGAAAGACCTGTGCCCCATGGAGTCGAAATTTGGCTATCAGCACCTGAAATACATTGGTATGCATATTTTTTTCTAAGGTACTCTCAAGGTTTTAGAAATTTTGTCAAGGGGATTTAATTCTCATGCATCCCTGCTATGTACATGTCCTTGCTTGTGGTCCAGACAGACCCACGCAGCGAATGCTTAGGTACACCGCATTTCCTTGGAGAACGGCAGGGGCTGCAACTGCAACTGTGAGGGGTGGGTAAGAGGATTTGCAAAAGCAGGGGAGACAATTGTTGCTGTGTTTGCAAGCGAGAAGAAACAGCAAATCGTGGTGATTCATTTCAAGCAGCTAAGGGCAGGTAAACACAGGTTCCTGTGAAGGCGAGGGAGATGGTGTTTGACTGAGCGATTCCCCTGGGAGCAGATTTCTTGCCCTGGGGAGGGTTGAGGCATAGGCAGGTTAAAACAAAACAAAACAAAGAAAAAATGAAGGAAAAACAGGATAAGAGACCCCGGGGGTTAGGATCAGTCTTGCGGAAATGTTATAAAACCGTGTCTAGTTCGCTACCACTGTGCGGTCTGGAGACGTTTGCATTCAATCCAAGAGTATGAAGAGCTGTGGAGTAACTTGGTGGTTATGAAATCCTACCCTATGAACTTATGTCAGCTACTGTAATATTCCGTAAGCATCAGCCGACAGTTTGAAATTATTACCAGACTTACTGAGATTAGCTCTCTTAAAATTATATATCCTCTGACTGAAAAATCCTGTCTTCTGAAAAACCTGGAGAATTATAGCAATCTATTGCAGTAATACTGCCAGAAAGAGATGGTTACAACATTGAAAACTGATCGGGAAACAAGTATTGATATCTTTGGTGCTGGCCCGTGGAGTGTCCAGTAACTCTCATTGATGTCGCTGGTCACCCACCGAGTTGACTGAAAGTCTTTGTGGACGTCCGGGGTGAAAGTTGGGGTGAGGAAAGACATTGTTTCGAAGATTTGGACCAGCACTCCCGCAAAAAATAAATAAATAAAACAAAGGAGATACTGATAGGCGCGGCTGCAGAAAAAAATGCATAGAAAATCTCAGACAGGAACGCGGTTAGCCAGACAACCACACATGCAGACATACATACCAATATGCTGTTAACTATTTCGCTGTTGGAGGTGTATCTATTGCTACCAAAGTGGTCCGCGACGGAATTTAGAAACAAAGTAAACAAAGCAACAGAAATATTAAATTTGAAACACAAACAAGTGAAGACTCATCCAACCCCATTCCCAGATGAAGAATGTAAAATCTTTCTCTAAATGCAAAATGAATAAACGAACAAAGTAAAGCATGTCAGCGAACGAAGTGCAGCTGAAAGAAGTAATTAGTAGCACAAACTAAGAACAAATAGCATAAACGGAAGAACGAATAAATCAATCAACCAATCTGTGAATAGGCCCAACCCCCCCCCCCCACCAATCCATAATCCATCCATCTCTATCTATCGTTTAATCAACACACGGACATATAAAATGTAAGAAGACAGGCGCTCGATTTCTGTAGGACAGGGAGACCACTCTCGGGAGACACAACGTCTGGCATACCTTTGGAAGAAAACTGTGGGAAAATACCTGCCCTGGGGATCGGGCTGGGTCAGGTGAGACCATCCCCACGGGCAGTGGTGGGGGTCGGGTCGGTGTTTGGTGGGGGAGGGGGTGGGGGCTATGGGGAGTCGGCATGTTGGTAAACCGGTTGGGAAGTGGCGGGGTGGGTGGGCAGACACAATAAAAAAAACCAGCCCTGACTGACCGGAGAGGACCAGACTGTAGACGTTTGGCAGCCAAGGGTGGCACGGTTGGAGGAAGCCATTGAGGATGACAGCAGCGCTCAGAGTCCCACATTCCAGGGCACGGTTCTGCCCCCTTCATCCTAGGTTTCTTGAGACTAGCGTCGAGAATTTGTTTGTGATTGCTGTTGGTAAAGAGCAAAACAAATTGTTTAGCAAGATTCTGCCCTTCCCCAACCCCCATCCCTTTTCACCACCACCTCGACAAACTCTCGGCCGGGATTCGAATTTTCCCCCCTTATAAGGACAAGAACAAACACGACGAGGTGCGGAATGTGCACACGGAGGAGGGCTGCTGGCCATGACAGGCTCTTGAGACCTGCACGTTCTACGCAGCTGCCAGAAGTGAAACAAAGCTAAACACAGACAGGAAATTTAACTCTGGCCCATTGTGTTATTTTTTTTTAAATCAAGCTCGTATCGATGATTTAATATTTCATTCGTGCAAATGACAGCTCATTCATTCATTCATTCATTCATTCATTCATTCATTCATTCATTCATTCATTCATTCGTTGTTCACTAGTAATTTCTATCTTCGAAATGCAGACGAGTTTGTGCGCCTTGAATTATTTATATAATAGTTGACACCTTGTAGACACTCTTATTATTATTATCATCATTGTCATTGCTGTTGTTGTGAGCAGATCATCTGAGATCTGATACAACGAATGGGTTTAAGAGTGTTTATAGTAGGGAATAATGAAGTTTAAACTACAGGACACTGAACGCAGAATCATTTTAAATCTTATCAAACTCTACCCTCAGCTCGTCCCATGAACTGTAATCATTCCCTAAACTGACACCTTAAATTCCTATATCCCCTACCTTTCACTCTAACGGCTGATCTTAATCAGGCGATCCTTCAAGGGACGAAGTTTGCGGTTCCACGCAGTCGTGCGCCTGACAAGGGCAAATGTTTTTGTTGGTTGTACGTGTCTGTACTTCGTAAGTGAACTTCCTGGAGCAAGAAAAAATCACGCGATTTATAGAGGAAACCTTCAAATTCTTTGCTGATCCTTGCACTCTGCCGGCAGTAGCCAGACATATATCTATTACCATAACCCATTCCAATCGCTTGGAGAAGGTACTCCAGTGGAAATTTCTTCGGTTGCCGTCGCTTTGGAGAGGATTTTACAATGACTTTAAGAAGTTTTGTAGTAAAAAAAAAAAGGAAAGGGGGGGGGGGGTCGCCAGTGTTTTCTTATAGTGGAATCATTTCTTCTATCGAGTTCCTTCCTTTAGACCACACAACACACGACTTTAAACTTTGCTCTGGAAACCAGCTGATCTTGTTTAGCAGTTGCTGTATGCACTTTGATACTTTTCTTTTTACACAGAATTATATTCATACTGCATGGATTTCAGGTATGAATCATTTTTTAAAAAAAATTCTTTTGCCTGAATTAGAATGATGCTTTTATTACTCAAAGTTTTTTCTACATTTTTTGTAAAATACCAAGATAGAGACCAAGGGAAATCATGTCATTATTACATGCGTCATCTGACAAAACCTTCTAGGCGCGTAAAGTACATACAGTGACTCAATCTAACACTAAAAAGTAAGTACCATTTAACAGATTTTCATTACAATTCTATAATTATTTTGATGTTCAAAAATTGATCTTTCGAAATACCTAAGTAGATTACTGCACTTGTGGTAGTTTGCAAGCAGCATTATTATCTACTATATCAAGGTTTTAAAAACCATGATAGGCAGACTTTTGGTTGTGGAACTTACATGTAACCTTCTGTTGGTCACTGTAGTTCCGGGTGCATTTAAGTTCCAGAAAAAAATACTTCACTCTCCGATTTGTTTGTTTGTTTGCTTGTTTCCTTGCTTGTTTGTCGAGTACAAGGATCGATGAAGAACTCGTAGGCTTCCACAAAGTGTCGTGCGAACTTTCTTGGCCGGGGGCGGGGGGGGGGGGTCGTCCACTCTGCTTCCAGTTGAATCCATCCATGTAACACGAAGTGCACGGAAAATATGTACCATTGCCGTGTAACGAAGGCTAATCGCCCTTAGCGGGCGGACGCATTATGGAACACAGGGTGCAGGTCGTCTAAGTTTGTCCCTCCAAATATTGTTCAGTTAAGATCAGTACTTGCGTCCCAAAGCGATGAGCACACGTTAGGGAAGGTAGACATGTGGCCGCCAAAGTTTGTCCCTCCAAAGATCGTTCAGTTAAGATCAGGCTTGAAGCTTTGCCTTCAACCTTATCCCTTTATTACCAGACACCGACACTAAGATCAAAACGAAATGACCAGGCAAGCTATAGAAAAATAGCTTTGTGATTAAAATGATGGATTTTCTGAGAAAATGATAACAAGTCACTCTCTTGTTATGTTGTTACTTTAAAATTTCTTTCAATTAATTTTGCCTAGCTGTCACTCCTTTGACACAATAGTCATGCCTCTATCCTGTTATGTTACCCTTTGACTTGCCACAGTTTTTAAGTCATTAAAGTCTCAGTATTTCTTGACGCCTGTACTGCAAAAGAGAGATAATCAGGTACCGGTCTGTGGCAAATATAAAAAATATGTGTTTTGCTTTCAGCCAGAAATTGTGTAGGACCAAAAGCTCTGGGGACTTGTGAGTTATTTGTCAAAGAGGGTTTCTGGTTTTTCGCTATGACTTCAGTCAGAGAAGCGCCCTCTGAAAAAAAAAGTGGCGAGCCGGCGGAAGCGACGCGAATAAGGAAAAGTTCAGAGGAAATGGCAGCCGACTGTTGTGAAGAGCGCTCCGCCAGCTGAAGTCGGTGTGCAAATGGTATGTGTGCCTCGACATGAAAGTCATCATCTGCTTTCTGGCGAAACGTTATTGAAGAACCCGCTGATTGAAAGCACTCAGCGTGATAGATATGGCGTCTGTGGCAGTAATGGTTCACGTGTGGATGTTACAGCAAACTCAGAATCCTCTACTCCCTGCCTCTTCTCTATAAGGTCATCTTGTTCAGGTTTACATGGTTCGCCATCCTATTTCTTTTGGTTTTTCTTGAAGGTAATCAGATATACGCTGTCGTGGTTTTCAGGCGAGTTTCATAGACACGAGGAGAAGCCGATGATAGGTAATGACAGTCGACCCTTGGTGGTCTGACGTCGCTTACGGAAGTTACTTGCCGTCGCGGAAACTCACATCAAATCAAGGGATTTCTCTGGAACAGCGTGAAACACTCTTCATCTACCTCAGTCCCTCGAGGGTCCCTCGTAACCATTCAGCATAGATTTTTACAGTACCATTGAAATGCGAAGTTAATTAGGCTAAAAAAAATTAAGTAAATTCATCAGCTATTCTTCTTGACATTGATAATAAAGTGGCTCAATGCGTCTCTTCTAACTGCCATTAAAGATAAGAAAATTACGCATGCGTTTTGTCAAAATCTCTTTGTTCAGAGGAAAGTGACAGGTTTCTTGGTCTCGTTAAGGATAATACACCGACATTCATCTCGTATCAAAAATGAATTCGAAATTATCCGTCACACGGACCTACGCCCACTCATCCTTTTTTCAAATTGGAGGCTGGGGGGGTCCCTCTTTCTTTCCTCTTCCTCCTCCTTCTCCTCTTTTTCTTCTTTCTCCACAAAATCTTCCTACGCCTTTCCTTCTTTCCCTCTTTCTCTACTACTCCCCCACTCCCTGCCCTCTCCCATCTTCCCCTCCCCCTCCTTTCCCACTCCTTTCTCTGCTGTTTGCACCTCCTCACACACGACTCCCCCCACCTCCCTCCCTACATTTGTCTTCCTTCCTTACCTAGCTTTCTTCATCCCACCCTCACACACTCTTTCTCACACACATATCTCTATCTCTATCTCTACCTCTCTGATCACCCAGGCATCCATAACTTTTCTCTGGCATTACTTCTGGTGGTAGATACATCCTTCCTACCTCAGAAAAAAGTTCCCCACAAATGACAGCCACAATGTTTATACGTCAGCAATCACGGGAAACTACTCTCGGTACAAGAGAATACACTCGGGTGCCTTTCAAGTAATTGTTGAGGAGATGAACTCCCATCAACAAGGATTTTTCTTTCAGGGTTATTAAGAGTTGCTCCCCGTTACTCACATCCTGCCGACATTCTTTTACCGTTTTCCTTCTCGTCTTTTCTTGACAAAGCGTCGAAGAGACGAAACACAAAACAACCTTTCTGCAAATGACTCGCCTTTACTGTGTTTCCATTTATCATAGCTCCATCGGCATCAGACAGGACGCCTGTAGTATATTACTGACGGCACCGCGAGGTTTTGTTCTGAATAGGAATAGCCAGAAAATGCGAATACTGAGAGGGCTGCTTCGCAAGTGGGAACCTTAACCCTTTCTGGGGTAAAAGAAATGGAAATCGCATCGGGCTGAAACATGGCTAATGTTTTCTGCTACTTGTATAAACTTACTGCATCATCGGCTGTTGTTTAATGACGTCTGACACGGACGAATGATAAGATTCTATCGATTACAAATGTCTGCTCATGATTCCTGGAAAGGACTCTACTTCTCTATAGAGCAAACTGACGAGTTGCACCCTCTTTCGGAGAATGTTTATTCAAGTGTCTCAAAAGAAAGAAAGATCTCGTTGAGTTTACGAGGAGACCAGTGTCCATTTGCTTCACTAGCAAATAACCTAGTGTGTCATGTATCTTTCAGGGCTTTCCGACCACGGAACTCTTGTCAGCTTACACGTTTTCGTAAGTACGAAACAATCTCAGTACTGAGATATTACCGGAACACAACCTGCGCTATCCTACACATGGTCGTCTTCTTTTTCCAAAAATTTTGCTTGAATTGCCTAGCGTCGGCTTTAAATGGTTATTCTGGCAAGGACTTCTCTGCCGTAGGACAGGAGCTGGGAGTTATGGACGAAATCCTTGGCTGGATGGAGCTGAGGCAGCGTCAGCAGGAACTGCGGGCACACTGTGAAGTACATAATTGACTTTTACTTCTCGTCTGGTCTTGTTCAAAGGAGCTGTATGCTAGACAGTTCGGCCATATTTCTTTTCTCTCCGGACTGCCCTTGCTCTTCTGGGGAGTGGGCGAGTTTTTGCTTTTCTGTCATTTTTGAGAAAAATAAATGGGTCTGCTCGCCGGCATGGGCGCCGAGGAAGAGCCCAGGAAATTTTATTCCTCCCAAGGTCTGTGAGTGCCTGAAATGCTGACTTATTTTGACGGATGCACTTTTGTCAGACTTCTTAATGCCCCGTAGCATGAACATGCAAATTGGTCCCTTTACATTTTTGTACATCGTGTCTATTTCTTTCTGTCTTTCTTTCTTTTGTTTTCCTTCTGTCTGTCTTTCCCTCTTTTTCTCTTTTTTTGTTTCCTTCTTTCTTGCTCTTTTCTTTCTTTCCTTCTTTCTTTCGTTTTCTTTCTTTCTTTCATTATTTCGATCTTCTTCCTGTTATTATCCTTCCCTGTCATTCTCCCCTCTGGTGTTTTTTCTGCTTTGCTTCTTGCTAGGAATCTCTGCTTCTGTTCATCTTTCAACATCAGAAGGGGTCCCTTTGTCCCGTGTCCTTTCATCTTGTGCAAGCTACCTGACAAATATAATACGATCAGCAACGACAAGAAAGATCACTGACAAATACATAGCCCCGGCTTATCTCCCTTCGCTAAACGGAACCAGACAAGCAAAACAAAGCGCGCAAAAGGCCAGTCTGAAGTGGTCAGTGTAGCGACAGCTTTTCAGCCGCACGAGATCAATTTTATCAGCTTTCAGAAAAGCTCTTCAGGAGCCAAGACCTTTTGAAGGCAGGCCTGCTGGCCGCGGACTGGAAGGACCTGAAAATGGTATCCGCAATCAGCTTTGCGGTCCAGGAAAATTATTAGGTGAATAGAACGATGAGTGTTTGGGTGTTATTCTGCATCGTCCTTCTCGTCTTCCTGTACTCTCATCCCACCCCCTCATGTCGTCGCTGCCATATGTCTCATGCCCTCTATCTCTCCTTTATTGTCACATCAGAGGCAGAACCCAGCTAGGGATCGGATGAAGATGGGGAGGAGGTCAAAAACTATTAAGGACCCTCCCCTCTCCCTAAAATATAGTACAACTATAAGATGTGTCTTTCCCGTTTCCCATTTCCCATTTCCTTTTCCCTCCTACTGTTTCCACTTTTATACTACATTTTACTTACTGTGTTTGTGTGTTGTTTGTGTGTTATGTCTGGTGAAGGGGTAATGCACCAAAACTTTGTCTAATTATTTAAATTGACGCTGAGTCAGTTCCGTGTTGTCACCACATGTTTTAGTCCAAGCTGCAGCCACTTGTTTTCTTAAAAATCCCTTTTCCGCGTGACTCGCTGGTACCCATGTACCCC
>SMGT01007033.1:193476-232796 GCA_004794575.1 Lanistes nyassanus | reverse complement strand
CCCCCCCCCCCCCCACCTACTCCACCTTTATCTTTAGCGTGTATGCACACGAGCACGTTCTCTGGGTCGAACCATCTGTGAAAAACCACTCAAAACAAAATTCACACACTTCCAAGTAGACGCTTGACTTTCACCTGCAAAATAAATCTCGTCTCCGTTAATAAAGCAAAGCCCGAACTTGGCTCATGGTGAAAGGTTCTATCTATTAATTAAGAACCTCCATATTTCAGCGACCAACCGATCAAGAACAAAATTTGACATGATTTAAAAGTAGCGTAGCCGCAGAGAGAAAAAGTCTTCGTCGGCGTTTAGTTTTCCTTGGTCTGTGAGGAAAACGGCGGACTGGGTTAAGATTTAGTCTGGAGGGGTTAAATATTCTCTGCTCGACTTGTGCTCGTTATGTGTCACAGAAATGAGATAAAGGGGTTAAAACGTGTCTTTTTTACCTTGGGCATTGGATGTGACTGAAACGATTAAAGCTAAAAAGACTTTGTCACTTCGCCTTCTTGCAAACAGCGCCAAGCAAATAAACAGCAACCACAGCTGTATTGTCCTGAAGCGCTGCTGTGTTTTACCCTGTACAGTTTTACATAAAGTCTTTCTTCGCTGCCTATTCACTGGGATAGTTTTGTTTTCTGCGACGATGTCATGCGGAGGTAAATTGACGAAGATGGAATGGTCATCACCAGCAGACGACACAGCAATAGCGGCAGCTCAAGGACAGGCCCGTGGACACAAACAGGCGGCAGACGCCACCTCCTGCCTACCTGGGAGGTCTGCCTACCTCGGAGGAAGGAGGAAAGGCCTTCGTGAGAGGGGAGGAGAAAAGAGGTCTGGATGGAAAACCCGCAAAGAGCCAGAGTGCTTTTCTTTAGTTCCATTAGGGTAATCATGGATGTTTCAAATCAGGTGTGCAAAGGGATCAAAAAGGTAGGGAGACAGAAAACAAGAGGGTGAGAAGGTCAGAGAGACAGAAACAGAGGGAAGAAATAGAAACAGACGTAGAGACAGAAACAGACAGAGAGACAGAAACAGACAGAGAGACAGAAATAGAGAGACAGAAACAGAGAGACAGAATGAAAAAGAGAAACAGAGAGTCGAAGAGATGTATAGCTAAATCAAGAGAGAGGGAGAGAAAGAGATGCCTCAGCGAGAGAAGAATAAAGGGAGAAATGAGAATGGCCAGTAAGCCGGTAAGAAAAGAAAACAGGAATGGAGTGTAAGGGAGCAGAACAAATGTAGACAAACAAATAAAAGAAAATAACAAAAATTTAAAGCAACCATCTTAACCTTTATTCCACTGCTAACAGAAGACACGAAAAAGGGCAGCTTATCTATACAAAAAAAAACCCCTGTTTTCCTGTGGGAATCCGATCTACCTGGGGTGATAGCAGTTGTTATGAGTTTATTTATAAATTTTGTTTTTCCTGAAATGGGAATTTTTGTTACAAGATTTGAACTGGAATTTCTCCTGTATCCTCAGTCTTTTTGTATTTTATCGTTATATTTAGTGTTGTTTGGCATTTGTTTCTGCTGCGTGTTAGTATCATTTTTCTCTTTCTGTTAGTGTATCTTTATAACGTTCGCACTTCACGACAAATTACAGACGTCTGCTGTCTTTTTTCTCTCCATAGCTAGCAAAAACAAATGCAGGAGAAATACGCATTCCCGCTTGCACGCATCTACAGACATACGCGCACGCCTTGACAACTTGCAGAAAACAATTCAAGCACATACACTGGCGCACGCACGCCTGCTCCTGCACGCCACCCACTCACGCGCGCCCGAGCCTTTGCACAAATGACATATGCTTCAACCTGACGATGCTTTTCTTTCCTTTACGCAGAGCAGATTATTAAATATGAAGTTCCTTCCTTTCATTCATGCATGCATTCTTTCTTTTTCTTTCTTTCTTTCTTTCTTTCTTTCTTTCTTTCTTTCTTTCTTTCTTTCTTTCTTTCTTTCTTTCTTTCTTTCTTTCTTTCTTTCCTTCTTTCTTTCTGAATCATTGTGTGTTCGTGCCAGCGCAGATTATAAAACACGAAGTCTCGTTACCGAACGATGCTTGTAGCAGTGCTTGGCTGTATGAGTACTTTTGGAACGTATCCTCTTTCTCTTAACCTCACTCCTTCCCGCCCTTCTTCCTCCCCTCCCCTTTCCTGGATCCCTGTCTCCTTGAGTGAGTGAGTGAGTGAGTGAGTGAGTGAGTGAGTGAGTGAGTGAGTGAGTGAGTGAGTGAGTGAGTGAGTGAGTGAGTGAGTGAGTGAGTGAGTTTGCATATATTGTTTATTTCTTTGTTATCTGAGTCCTTTTGTCCCCTTCCTTTGAAAATGCCTCGGTGCATATACAACTCACCAGTATACACAGTAGAACAATTGGCTGGAAAAAAGACGGGAACACGCTTGTAGAAAAATGAAGTGATGTTTGGCTCCTCTGGATACAGTCGGTGCGTAAACACTGCTCACGTTGTCTGTATCTAAATTTGTTCCTCTCCTCTCGGCGCTCCGGTCTAGGTGCCCTGTCCCTTTTCTCACTGACTACTGACTAAATCGTCGCTGCCCACATTGCCTATTTCATCGATCGCTCACCGCCTTTCCTTCAGACGGCGACAATGAGATGTCCGCTGACGTGACAGATGACCCGGGCGACAATGAAATCGGCAGAGACGATGATCGACGAGTGAGAAAGCATTTTCAGTCAGCCTGGGGGTGGGGTGATTTAGGAGGCATTTCCTGCAAGCGTCCTTTTGTAACTTCTACCTTCCATGGAAGAATAGCAGACAGACTTGCAAAAGATTTATCGAAAGGCGGTTTTTATTTTACTTTTAAATTATTCAACCATGAATGACCTGAGCAATTATTGATTCAACTTCGTAGTGTTCGTTACCTCCACCCCCAGCCCACCACCACAACAACATTCGGTTTATCCCCCAGTTCCCCGCCCTCTTAAACCCATTTCCTCCGGCTTATCGCTTTCTGACACCTAAGTATCGAATGTTAGAGAGACAGACAGATCGGCTGACCGACAGACTTAAATACAAACGGATGGATGGGTGGATAGAGCCAAAACGAACTAAATCTTGCAGATTTCCTTTGCAAATCCTGCGCCACAATATGAAGGCCGAGGCTCGATTTCTCACATCATGCTGTCTCAACGTTGAATTAAGTACTCCATCTCTAAATATGAGGTTTTTGCTCTTATCAAATCGGCAAAGGCTGGGACCTCTTTGTGTTCAACTTTGTTTAAATATTAAGGCTGTATAGATCCAAAAATGCTAAGGTAACATTCAGCTTCAGTTCGTGGACTGTGGGCTGTGGGCAGAGGGCTGTGGGCTGTGGGCAGAGGGCTGTGGGCTGTGGGGGTGAGGTTATCATGACTTACATGTACAGACTTTGGCCACTTCGACGACAGAGCTGTCAACCTCCTGAAATCCTTTTCTCGACACATCACACTGACACAGGGTTCCGTCTGAGATCAGGGTAGTCTATAGGAACATCTTTTCTCTTTCTAACCCCCCCCCCCCCCAGTAGAAAGGTTGCATAACCCCTCCTTGCAGCCCCCTGCCAAACAGGAAACGAGTTTGTAACACGTCCTCGTGAAATGCTGGGCTGGAGGTCTCCCTTTTCATTTGCCAGTAGCATACCCTCCACGCCTGTGGGATTGAATTTTTGCAGCTTTTCGCAGAGTTGTGTCCAGGGCTTCTCCATGTCCCATCTGGAACGGAGCCAGCGCAATTTTTTCGTCGCCGTATTAGGAAGCAGAAACACTTTACAGATCTTGTCTCCAATACTAAACATGGTGTTGGCAGTCATCGCGATATTCCTGGCGTAAACACCACATTCTCAAATGGCCAGGCATTTTGGAGTCCTACAATGTTTCATTTTCAGGAGGAATTTTTCCCCTGATTTAATGTTCCTAGCTGAGCGCATCTAGGTTATTTTACCATCTTTAGTTCTACTGATATTTCATTATCTGTTGAGAGACGTTCTATGTAAACAATTTAGGCACTGATTCATTCTTTTGTTCCTCTCGGGCTTTAATGCTGAACCTTCTGTCAAGCAGAAAATTTGCGGGTTTTTTTTAGTGGTCGTTGTATGTTTGTTGCCAAATCTGACAACTTTGTATGTTTCTTCTTTCACTGTTACTGAGATAAGAAGAATTTTTTAAAAAAATAGCTTAGGGTCAGGCATTTTTAACGTATAAATACCAACTCGGAAAATGCTCTGTAACAAATAGGAAGGTAAGTTGATAAATACATACCTTTTTACGTCAATCCTGTTGAAATCCATCAACAGTGTCGTAAGAGTACAGCACAAGTATCATTATCTAGTTAACCAATGGCAGCCCCTCATCCTTTCTCCCTTTGCCCAGGAATTTCCTATTATGGAAGAAAGGAACGTAACTCCCAAAAGGATTGCCAGAAACTTGTGGAGAACAGGCGATTTTAAGGCCAAACCAATTAATAAATGAATCAATAAATGCTGAGATTGCTTGTGCTATTCTCACATACGCTGCAGGTCAGAGGTCGGGACAGCACAATGTCTGGGAAATTTGGTGGTGCATGTTCTTGCGCCAGCACGCGCTGGAGACTTTCCACTGGTGGCCTGTAATGCCAGCAATTCAGCGAGGGACAGATGCGTCGCAGTTCGAATCCCAAATTTAGACGAAAACCAGAAGTGTAAAGAAAATGCGTGCGTGCGTGCGTGGGTGCGTGCGTGCGTGCGTGCGTGCGTGCGTGCGTGCGTGCGTGCGTGCGTGCGTGCGTATGAGAACGAACGATTTTATTGGTTAGGCCTTCGGGGGTGACAATACCATACACAGTTTTACCCATTAAAGCGATACATGCCTATCAAGAAACAAGAATACTCACGTGGTCGTCTAAGTATATCTGCCTCCCTCCGTTGTAATGCCTTATACAGGAAACAAACCAGGCTTCATGTAAGTCTTGGGCTGCTATCGGCCATGAGCACAGAGAATCGAAACATGGAAGAATATCGATAACATTTCATAGGGATGTACTGCTTCCGCAAGTCGTCATAACGGAGACAAACAAATAAAAATGCAATTCAGTTTCATCAGAATCACAATATGGACATTTTTATGACAATTCCAACTGGTAATTCCTAGCCTAAATTTGCTCAGAGCATCCTTAAAGCCTACACCTAGGCTTGCGTGTGAGAGTGTAGTGTGTCATACAGCGCGTGCGTGTGATCGTGCCTGCGTCTGTCCATACCTATCCAGATTTCTAGTTCTACCTCCGTGGTATTTATAGTTCTCTGCGCTCCACAGCTGCCCTTGAGGTGCCCGACCTGGTGGTCCCCGGCTACCTCCGAGGTGTCTAGATGTCGGCTGACAACAAAAGAACTCTGATGACGTCAGAGCTTTAAGCCTCGCGTGTTGCAGACCCAGGGAGTTTGCACAACGATTAAATTCCCTTCAAAGATGACGGAAGCCGGCTTGGAGGTGGGTTTGGGTAAGTATTTCAGCCTGGTTTAATCTGAAACTCTGTGTGCACGCCTAGTTTTTGAGAGGCATTCAACCCGGGGCGATGATGTTTCTCTGCTTACAACGGAAAAAAAGGCGCAAGGATCGTGTAGCAGGAAAAACAGGATGCTGGCTAGTTAGGTTTACCATGCACCGAAAGTTGATCAGTAGACAAATCAGTTTAATGAAACAAAAACATAGATCAGTGCGGTAACCAGACTTTTGGGAAAGAAAATCTAATCAGTGGTGTACTTTGGAATGAAAATAAACTTCGTTCATGGATGAAATTAAAGTCGTCTGCTTGACAAGACGTCGTGGTCTGAATCACTGGAGAGATTCCCTTACTGCAAGAGTCATTTTAGCCTTCGGTGGTTGTCCCTAGCTACACACCACAGACACCACACAAGCAGGGCCAACACATACATGCCCGCGCACTTACGTTATCAACATACTGGTGCGTGCACGCACGAGTACGTGCGCATGCACGCACATACATGCATAGACTTTGAAAGCTTGGACACAAGAGAGAACGATAGGCGGGAAAGAGAAGTTATCATAGCAGGGAAGGGACGGGTCGAAACACGCATGTACGTAAGCAGACGACTATTGTCTACAGTTATATTACACGCGATAAATCCTTTTTTCCTGTGCACTGGTTTCTCGGAAAGAAACTAACAAAGTACGATAAACAACGAAAGCGAGAAGGTTCCCGAGAAAGACTTCTGTTTAGACTGATCGAATTCTAAATCAGCTCGGTCATTTCATTTACTGCCCACATGCAAAACTAACAGCAGACCCACGTCCCTGCCCGACACCGACGCAAAGTAGGGTCCTGGATTTCTTAGCATTCGCTGCCCAATTTTCTTGGGTCGCGAGAATGACAGTGTTACTGGCTTTCTTCCGAAAAACCATTCCTCACTTGTGTAGACCTTTCCCTTTGCTTATGTAGTCTTGTCTTTTTTAAGCGAGGTCATATTCAAAAGTAGACACAATATTTTTTCTTTAACATAGTATAGATGCACGGTGTACGGCATATGCCTTTCTTTCTTTATTTTTATTTATTAATTTTTTTGCCTTCCTTTCTCCTTTATAGCTGGGCACTGTTGCTGCTGTTTTGAGCTACAGCGGTGAAAAAAAGCTGGGTGATGGGGCAGGAAACGACACCAGATAATGTTCAGCATACCAAGCTGTGGGCAGGAACTCTACCTCCCAATTTTAATCAGTTCTCGGCATGCACGTGCCGTGTGCTCCAGTCCGTGTTTGCCTTTAATTGTTCTTTTGAAGCCTCCGGTTAACTGCTGTCAAAGGATGGTTTCCATTATTCAAAGTAAAATAGCACAGCTTGGCAATACAAACAAACATCGGGAAGCGAGGCTGAGAGGAAACCAGTGGGCCACAGGAACAGAGAGCGTGTGCGCATGCGCAAAGGATAAAACGTGTGTACTGCTCGCAGCTGCTGTGTTGACATTAGTAAACGAAGGCCTGAGAGTCGTGGTTCATATTTTAGGGCAGCTTTTGTTTGAACTTTGTTTGCAATCTTGCTGTGCGCAATAGAGTTCTAGATTGAATTCCGTTTTCATTTTCTCCAGAGAAAAAAAAGGAAAAAATAAAAATAAAACGATAGATGCCTCCACCAGGCAACTGCCACGCAGATTTCATTTAAGTTTCGCAGCGATTTGCAGATCATGAGCGAGATTCAGCGTGTATAGCAGATCGATGCTAATAAGAGATGAGGCTGGTTTGTTTGCCGCCTGCATGCTGGCCAAAGGATATAGAAATAATGTAGGTGTAATGAATAATTACAGAAGAGTGAAAGGTTTCCATAACTTTTGCTGAGTATGAGACTTCGGAAATGTTCAGATCTCGCAGACATTGTTTACTTCAACGTAACTAGAAGTCTCGGATCATTTTAAGTTATAAACTTAGGTGGTACAACTTGACAAAGCGCTGACATGCTCTGAACAGACGCTACTGTAGGAACTGTTGTTCACATAAGGTCAAAGAACAGAAAAAAGATTGTCTATTCGCTGTTGTAATCACAAAGCGATAATGACAAAATATTTGTGTGCCTCTATGTGCGAATGCTTGCATACGTGCGCTTTTGCAGTTCTTGTGCATTTATATCTGTGCGCACAAGGGCCAAATTTTGGGGGAGGCGGGGGGTCTTTTCCGATAGCCATGAATATGCATCGCAAACATAAAAATTACTATAATTGTGAAGCCTTTCATCTTGCACAGACATTTCTGAACATAAATCTACCACGGCTGCTGATTTTAACGCCTGTTGCTAAGAATCGAATTGTTTGATGCCTGGCCACTAAAGGAATGTACGCTTCACTGACAGAGCTTTGCATCCTGGGACAAAAATGGGTCTTGACAGTTGACATAACTCCAGAGGACTCCAAATGGTGTTCGCCTATCGATGTTTGCAGCTTTCTCCTTTCTTCGTTATATTTTTGTGTTTTCTCTCTTTTATTCTCTCCATCTTGGCCATGCTGAAGAATAGCGGGGTTTCAGAAAATACTGATGTTATTCGCATTAAAGACTTCGCACATTTTCTTCTATTGCATCCTCGAGCCACTGGGTTGTCAGGAAGCTCAGTTCCTCATCTTCAATTCATCACGTCCTCAGTCTGTCACCCTCTCAGCATCATTTCGATGGGCAAACGTTTTCAGAGAACCACGCCCATTTCAAAAACAATACCAGGGCTTCTAACACAGAACCTCCTTAGACAGATGAAATTCCCAGTCTATCGTTACTTATTAACTAGCTTACTATATATAGTTTCTAAACTTCCAAGGTCACACCTTTTAATATAAAAAGATAGATTATGCCAAAAATAAACAAAAAACAAAGCATGTTATGTTATCTAATCGAGTTGTGACAAGTATCATATTCATAAGATGGTTTTTTTTATTATTTTGCCCATATAAGATAAATATCTAAGTTTGTTTGTTATCTAGCTACTACCCAAACCTCGTGGGTTTGGGGGTATAGCTGTTTATTTGCAAACACCTCAAATTTCCTCTGCAGCTGTGAAGCGACACGCCTGTGGCTCATGAGAGCTTCTCGTTATATCCAGCGTCTCTCACAAGATGGGCGCCGGGCGGATTTCCCATCTCCTGCAAATCAGCTGTATAAGCAAGACGATAAACCAAGGGCCCCAGTGTCGGGTAAATCAGATCCAATGTCTAGTAATGGATCAGTCGGAAGCCTGAATCACAGAAAGAGAACCGCCTTCTCGTATCCCGGCCTCCTGTTTTGAAACGAAAATGGCCTAGTCGGGAATGGAAAGCTGTAGAGGAAAGTTCGGAAGAGATGCTGTAGGAGAACCATCTGAAATACTAAACGTCTGTCTAGACCTGCTGTACGTGCGGGCCGGTCAGGGAGGCCAGTTTCAAACCACAGCATTGAGAGACGCAGGAACTGAGAGAGAAGCTGACACCTGGACTTTAAGAGAGGAGTTCTTTAGTCGTCGGGAGAGGGGTAACTCGCAACCTCTTGGGATTATCTTTTCTTACTTTTGATCATGACTCCGGTCTTGCTGCTGGAAACTTGTGCTTTGCCGCTGCTGATTCTTTGTCTTCTAGTTCGTGTTTTTTTCATCGTTAATTTCCTTTAAGCGTTGGTTAGACATTAAGCGTTTCTTCCTTCATTCTTTAGTCCTTCTAGTATTCCCACCTGTCCACACATAAGCACGTGCATGTGTGTGCAAACACTAATTCACAAAAGCATGCACACGTAATTCTCCGCCCCTTACCCACTCCATCACACACACACAGAGAGAGAGAAGAGTAAAGAGGAGATGGAGAGAGAGCAGGAGTACTATGAACGGAATTGTTTTATACCAATACCTACCAAGGGTTAACAGTACATGTACACTTTTCTTTTTAAAAAAACTACTCAACCAGCATTACTCACATGCCTGATATTTAAAACTCAAGAAAGAAATACTATCATTGTCGTTCTCGTCATCACCTTCATTGCCACCACCACCATGAAGTGTCAATTACAGCAAGTTCGCTCCAAGCATCATAATATTATCAAACGCCCCTGACACCTGTGTCAGATGATGGGGGTGACAAAAGTATCAAGTCTCGAGGCATTACAGTCAGGGTTCAAACAGATTTTCTCCGTGAGTTTGTCACGCCAGTTGTGACGCAAAAAATCTATACCGGGAATGTCATGCATGACAGGATTAAAACAGCAAAAGTGCAAAAGAAAGGCAGTGACCTAAAACACTGCGAAATATTAATGGCCCCAGCACAAAGCCATGAGTCACGGGAGAAGTTTGCCGAACTCACCGTCTCTGTCTATACCCACAGGAACTCCACCCTCGCTACATCTCCTGACACGTCAACAGATCGTCAGCTCAGTTCTTGGAGTGAAGTTTTCGTGTCATAAGGTAAACTGAGGTCATTTGATAATTTTTTCTTTATATTTTGTTTAATTTTGACATATATATATATATAAATCGTTTCTTTGATTTTACTAATCTTATAATGAAGTTGAAGATTAATTACTAAAATAAATATTTGCTTGGACAGTACCTGTAAAAACAAAGGCTGGGATATAAACACTCAAGATTTTTTTTAAACACCCAAATGACGAGGCTTTGATGTAAACCAATTTGTAGAATATGCAAAACACCGACAGGGCATGTCGGTAGGCACGTGCAATTCTGAAACGTTTAAAAAAAGTGGTCAGGACACACCATCATGAAAGAAATTTTGGATTGCCAAAAGACAGAAATGTGTATCATGTCTTAAGTGACGTAAATTAAAATATGTGCTTTCAACCATCCACACATTCGCACTCACACGCATGGGCGCACACGCATATGGATGCACACATGCGCTGGCGATTCCACGCTGATGAGAAAAGGATGAACTATGACTAGCAACTTAGGGAGTTGGCTTTGACGCAACCAATTCCTTAAATTTTCAGCACCACCCCCACCCCCCATTTTACGGTCTGTTTCCTGTCCTTTCTTTCCTCCAAGCATTTCTTTCTCAGCCCCTCCCCCCCTCGCACTTTTTTCCCCTTTGTCACATTTGCCTGGTCCCCACGGTCGAAGTTCTGTTTCCAGTCAGGTCTAGGAAGAAGCCCTGGTGCCAAACCTACACGAGGGTTTTAATCGGACGTGACATTGCCTGGGCACAGCCATCTGTCCAACGATGGAGACTTTCCAAAACTTCTGATTTTAATCAGTGTGAATTTCATTTTGTTTTTCTCTCATCAGCGTCTTCCACCCTTTCTCTTTCGGAATGAATGAAAACCAAACTCGAATTTCCCCCGGCCTGCCTTTTTTTCCTGCCCCTCCCTCGATCTCTGGTCGAGACCTCGTCCAGTTTAACTGCCGTCATTTTTCCATCTCCCCTGTCTTGCATGATCGCAGAGAATCCTTTCTCCTTCCGACCCCTCCAACCTGTCCCGTCCCTTCTGCGTCGGGTTCACACGCCCTTCTTTGTCTTTCTGGCGCGGCTCTATCATCATTCCATTAAACGAAATGTTGGGGAAAGGCAAATTTCATTGCTGTCTGCTCGCGTGTCGAGGTTGGGAGAACAACGCGCGTGCACGACGCGCTGCACTCAGTTTAGGAGCTGCTCGGGGTGCTGGACGACATCGGCCGAGTGTCGCCAACGATTGCTGACTCTCGTGGTGGCTGAAGGAGCGCTGTAGTCGAATAGGGGCTGTGCGCGGGGCAGAAGATCCCTCGCATCTACATGACAGATAGGATCACACTTCTAGTGGCAGCTTCGCAAGTTGTTTGTGTGGACTGAAATGTCAGTGGTAATTCTAGACTTTCCAGATTCCAGATCGTTCTCCTTGATCAGTAAACTTTCTTCTTCCCTCTCCTTCTCATGTGTTATTTTGTCATCAACTGTTTATTCTTTCTTTCCTTTCTTCTTTATGTTTCTTTCTTTCGTTCTTTCTTTCTCTTCTCGATTCTGTAAGTCCATTTTATTTCGTATGGTATGATTTCGGACAGTTTAGTTTTATCCAACCTCTTGGTAATATACCTATCTTTCTCCTTTTTTTTTTCTCTGTCTCTCTCTCTCTCTCGGCAGTAGGGGGAGTCTGCGGTTGAGCGAATAAAAAAAAGACGAGCCACCCAAGGTCGTAATCATTGTGGCTGGGTGTGTGTGACGGCTGTAGCAGTACTCGGAGAAGAAATAGCGGACAAGGATTATCGACTGATGCGTCTAGTCACTGCAAGAGTTGTCCTCCTTGTCTTCTGCTACCGGGAAGACGCTTCCATCTGACGTCGTCGAGGCCGCTCGGAGGGTTACGTCCCTTGCTTTGCTTTCGGCACAGCAGACGACAGTTTGTCGTGACGCGGCTAATTTCCATGGAAATTCTGCGCTCGCGGATTTATCAATTAATTTGATGGACTTGGCTGCTAATTCAGTTGACAGTCGCAGCAGACGTGCAGTAGCGAGACAGCAGACAGCTCGCAGCACGATCGCCTTGCGAGGGACAGTGAGCGAAAGACACTGTGACCAAGGGTTTGTCATGTCCCGTAGTAATTGCTCGTTGTTATCCTGTGGTTTGTCCCGCACTTCTCGAAGATCACCTCATAATCAGGTGACTTCCAATACTGACCGCTTACCCACATCAGTTTTTAAGAGGCACATAACTGTTTTCATAGTCAATAGGCAGTCTTCATTCGTTCTGCGAAATTCTATTAAAAGAATGTTATTGAATGACAGAAAGCTTTCCGTTCAAACTTCCATTTCACTTAGACAAGTCACCTGTCTCAAAGTCACATGACAGTGCAGTTTCATTGCCGCATATAGTTGCCCTACAGGGTCTGTGGATATCACTTCTCTGTTTAGTGGTAAGTTCGATGACTCAAAGTCAGGCCGAATAATGTTGTTCTGGTTGCTAGAGAGAAGTGTGGGTTTTTTGGTGAGAGTAGATTTGATATGAAAACCTCTATCTCTTGGTCTGCTATTTGATTAAATAGTTATAGGTTAACATTTTAAATTATTCATACATTTTACTCTAATCTCGTATCGCCTTCTCATTTCCAGCGTTGCTTAAATAGTCTTCCTGTCATTTTCGCGGTATTTTTGTTTGGGTCCCTTGTGTATTCCGGTATTCTTTTCTGCATATGTGTTCGGCCGCGTGCGCTTTTAAAGACGCACCCATGCGTGTGCTTGGCAGCTTGCGTTGGCGAAAATTTCTCATGTTGTTTGTTTCACTATGGGCATTCGTTTTTTAATGAGTAAATAAAATTTAGCATTTTCATTTTATTTCTGTACAGTTGAAGATTAAAAAGACTTTAGAGAAAACTATCGGAGAAAGTTATTAGAACAGTTTAGAACAAAAAAAATAAAACATTTGTTATTTGTAAACAGCTTTGGTATCTCGTGCATACAATAACAAAATCAATAACAGTAGTCCGTTTCTAAAACGACAGCAGTAACCCGGTAAATGAAATGCAATGGCACATGTAAAGTGTAGGGGAAAATAGCTTTAAGCCTGAATACTTTTCCACATAGGCGGGTTGGGGTTTTGGGGTATTTTCACAGTCCAACAAGTGTAATCTGCCTATAGTTTTATACTGAACTGTATAAGAGTTCTCCGCGACACGAAAGAGATCCCATTGTGCTGGTAGAGGTTAAAAAGGAGGCGTGAGTGGGGATTAAGATGCCTGCTCTTTCGGAACATGTCATATTAACCCATAAAAACGGTGTGTTCGAAGCCGACTCAGAGTGACCTAATCGGTGTTAAGAAACTTTGATTGCCGCCAAGCACGTTGCGACCCGTCACCTACACGAAATTTGTGCCTCTTGACAGCTCCATTTCTTTTCACAAGTTCTGTAGACGACTGTCTAGATGATTGTAACTCTCAGCAGAAGTCCAACACTCTTCAAAAAACTGTACAAGGTTAAACAAAACAACAGCAACAGACTGTATAAGGTTAAACACAACAACAACAGCATGCATAAGGTTTATCACAACAGCAACAGAAAAAGAACCTTATGTAACAGCAATCGCAGAAAATTGACAATGAGGCTATAAATCGGTAACTGTCTGTGATAGGATCGGACATTTCTACCCTTCTAGCATCATAAATGCTTATTATAGACAATTTTAGTCGGCAGCTTCGATGCTGGGATCAGTTGTAGTGGTGCTATATATTTCGCTATGTCAGACGAGTTTGCCGTAAACAGGATAGGGCCTAAAAAGGGCCATAACTCTGACAGTCAGATGCTTCGATCAAATGAATACTTTTCGCTAATCGTTTCGTCGGCGACAAACCAACGTGTGCAGGGTGCAGCGAGACAGGCGGGCTTACATCCGGGAACCTGAAGGAGTGATGGAATATAAACACTGTAGGCTTTTCCGCTAAAACCAGCGATTGGCCTCAATTTTCACAATGCTGTTGGTGGTTAATGAAAGTGCCAGGGGCCACCACGCTTGTTCATCGATCGCTAAACCTTTGCACCGGAAACTCTTGCTGAAAAAACATGGCGGGTTCGAAACAACAGGGATCATGGCCGTTCTTGGTCAGTAATCTGACTTTCTGATACGCGAAACGAGCGGATGAAAAGGGGAGAGAAAAGGGAAAGGGAGGATAACCAAAAGAACGAATCATTGCTTTGACTTCCAGTTCATAAAAACGTACATAAATATTTTTCAGAAAGGGGCGAATATTTTTTTTAATACCACCTTAGTTGAAAACAATTTAATTAAAATATGAACTAAAATAATTCTACAGTACAGATGTAGACGGATGTAAAAGAAAGAAAATTAATTTGAAGACAAATGTAAATTAAGCAATACTTAAACCTTTTCTTAGTCTTGAAAGTGAGGGAGGGTCAGGCGGCAGGAAGTGGGCGGAGGGGAGGAACGTGACATACAAGACGAAGAGAGAGAGAGGAAATTGAAACCAAGGGGAGGGGGGTATAGGTGAGGAAGATAAAGGGGGGGGGTGGAAAAGAAAGGCGGGATCGCCTTCAGCCAAAGGTCAGATGGTTACCGCGAAAACAGTCCGCCTGGAACAAAAACAAAATATATTAATGGATCAAGATTGCCTGGACATTTTGTGTTTGTTTCTCTAAGGATCAACTTGTTGGAATGCGGAGCCGCCACTTCCGGTAGTATCAAATGCCAGCTTCGTGTCACATTACACGGCCTGGGGATCGCGGCGCTTTGTTGGTATTTTCAGACAGATGAAAATCATGAGGTGCTGACGGACAGGAGCGTGCTGAAGATGACATCGGGGTCTCTGCTTTTGATGGCGATCAGAAAAGAAGGCGAGAAATCGAAGAACACTTTTGATTTCCTTGCGCGCCGTCTTTGATGGGCGGGAAATGGACTCAGTCAGGTATGAATCCTAGTCCAAGATGTAACTTCTGTCTGAACCATTCCTCCATCGTTCCCCGGATGTGGTTTCCAAAGCAAGAAGGATAAGCCAGAGACTGGTCAGACAGTGATTCCAGTGATACAGGCGCACAATGTGTCCGCACGAGACGAAAATAAACTAAGCTTGGGTACTGAGAAATAATGGTTGTAGGCAAGCAACATAGTCTGTCGTCATTAACGCTGTCTGTCTGTCTGTCTGTCTGTCTGTCTGTCTGTCTGTCTGTCTGTCTGTCTGTCTGTCCGTCTTTCTGTCTGTCTGTCTGTCTGTCTGTCTGTCTGTCTGTCTGTCTGTCTGTCTGTCTGTCTGTCCTTCCCTACATCCTTTCCTCCATCCATCCCTCTATCTACGCATTCCTTCCTTCTTCTCCATCGATCCATCCAGCCACCCAGCTATCCATCCAGCTATCCGTCTACATCTGGCCATCTACCTTCGTACCTTTTTATCTACTTACCTAGGGCGGTCCGTAGCATAGTGGTTACCCTTGCTTACCACAGATACAGAGGGCTGTGGGCTCGGATCTCGTGTGCACCACGTGTGGTCCCTGTTTCCAGCGCTTGGTGTCACGTTTTCGCTGCCCACTCCCGCCTTTCCCTTCCTCTCCCCAGTACCCTTCATCACCGGTTACCCTCACACCCGCTTTCATGCGATAGCATTCGTTGGAGACCTGAAGTCAAACAACAAACAACTATTTACCTGCCTACATGCCTACCTGTTTATTCACCTACGTAGGAACGTGCCAGTCTGCTCCGTTCCCACCTTACCGTCTGAATAAATAAAGGGAGATCGTGGTCAGCAAGATTTGTTGCGAACTTCGGAAACCAGAGGGATTCTCCAAATGACCAACATCGCGTGCACTGCTCTGGTCTCACCTCTGATCTCAGCCAGCATCCGTTGTCATTTTCTTTACAGTGTCCGCTCTGCGAGAAATGGATGCCAGTGGCTTAACTTCCTGTCCGGTCATGAACGAGCAGGACTTAACATAGTCCGCGTCTTCCTTCTACCTTGTCTAGTCAGAGGACTTGGCCTCTTGGCAGAAACCCCAGATATATTAATCCTCTACAACAACCCCATCCTCCGGGGATGTTTTCTGCCTGTTCATATGGAAATATGCGCGCTAACCCAACACAATAATTAACCGGTCATGAGCAGACGAGCGGAGAGCTAGCTGAGATACTGCGTGTACAGGTGTGATTCGAGGGCGCGTTTGAAGGATCGGACTGTGTTAGCGTGTCTCAGATGGTAGGGAAGCGAGTTCCATACCGTTGCAGCCTGAAAGGAAAAAGCGCGTTCGCCATGTCTTTGTTCATATGCGGGGTACAATCAGTAGGCGATCATCAGAGGCTTAACGGAGTTGTCTGGATGGAGAGTAAAGTGAGAGCAGATCGGAGAAGTATATTGAAGAAGAGCCAGAAAGTTGTAGCTCGGGGTTGAAATTTATAGTCGATGCCTGCCTGAATGGGGAGCCAGTGAAGAGTCTTTAGAAGAGGAGTAACCTGGTCATGTTTACGAGGTTTGAGAAAAGGTCGGGCAGCGGAGTTTTGAACCTGCTGCAGTTTTTGAATGAAATAGTGTGAGTAGCCAACAAGCAAGGAGCGTTGCAGTAATCTAGTCTGGACAATAACGCACGGACAAGGATGTTGGAGGTTTTTACAGAAAGATGTTTGCGGATCTGACTAATCTGATACAGTTCGAAGTAGGCGGCGCTACAGGTATTGGACACCTGATTGTCTAGAACATGTCATCAGTAATTATAAACTCTAAGTTACGGGCACAAGGAGCAAGAGGTATGGTTGCAGTTCCTACCTTCATGTTCAGGGTTACTGTTTTCTTGCAAACTAGGAAAGCCTCGGATTTATCATCGTTAAGTTTCAGTCTGTTTTCAGCCATCCAGTGTTTGATATCAGAAATGCATATCTTCATGGTCTGTACAGTGGCATGTATCTGTATAACGTAACACTTAATAAGATCCAAGTTTACACCGCTGACATTCGACGGATGGTGATATGGACAGGTTCAAACCACGCATGCGCGTGCAAATCAAGCATCCTGAGACATGTATTCCACAGAAGAAAACATCATTCGACTGTCATCCATATTTGGAAACAGGGCAATATTAAGCAAACTGGTAGTTTTCAAATCCTAACTTCTGAGTAGGTGAGTAAGTGTTGTGACTAAAGGTCATGGCTGTTTGATTTCGTCACACAGAACACTCGACTAAGGTTCCGAGCTGCATGGTCATTCCATCTGGTCCTTCGGGCTTACTGTAAGCCCGTAAGGCCCGTTCGCTCTGTGTATTTTACGTGCATTCTTATGTGTGGAGAAAAAATACGAATGCCTGTGCGATTCGCCCCAGACTGTCTTTGATTTGAGCTGCGCACTGTGAACATAACCAAGATTGCTGAAGTTTGTTCTCCGCGTTTTCTGATTCTATTGAACTCCGCTCTCTAAATAGTAATTTTAATACACCTGACAGTATTAATTTGAATACAGATGACACTGTGTTAACGACAACAATCATTTGAAGCCTGACAGAAATCTTATGGTCGTGGTGTAGAGCAGCTAATCATGAACAACTGATGCGTTGTGGTACCATGTCTCTGTGGGGGGAAAATGTGTTTCGTCTACGTGACTTGTATCCGCATGACCGGAAAAGATTCAAGGCAGAGGTAAGCTCGGTAGGCGAGGGGGGAATGTTAGACAGTGAGGTACCCACCCCGAAGATGTTGAGAACAGACGGGTGTTGCCGACACCTCCCCCCCCCCCAGAATGATGCAAAGACCCTTTAAGCCAGACTTGTGTCAATTTCCGCCTCTCGACCCAGCCGCCTACACGCAGCCAACTGATGACGACGTCTGTTCCGCCAGCAACGATTGTAATGCACAGAACGACATACTGTCGGAGAGACATCTGTCAGACCCTCACCATACCGTTCCCGTAGGGAGTAGAGGCTGGCCGGCCCGGTCTTGCCGTGTTGACATGTCCAATTGATGGACAAACACCAGGGTGCACCAGTCGGCAACCACCCGCGACCCGATCTGTGCAGCTTGGCCGGATCAGTGGGTGGCCTGTTGTGGACGCCACAGCTGGACGAGCTGATGTGTGTGCAGAGAGGCTGTTGCTGACGCAAGAACTCAATTCCCTGCGCACCACTCTGTCATCCCAAGCTCTCCAGATCCAGTCCGTGACTGGAGCACACTGACATGAAGCAGTTATAAGTCAGCGTGCGAAGCAAAATCAATCAATCAATCAATCAATCAATCAATCAATCAATCAATCAATCGATCGATCAATCCGGACGAGCGAACGAACGAAAGAATGTAAATAAATAAACAAGAAGTGATCAAAAAGAGAGGTAGTAGCTCAAATTGAATTCACTACTTAGCATTGCAATATCCTATTATGCTTTGTTTACCTTTAACAATAATACATCTGAAAAATTAGACTATTTCTTCTCCATCTCTTTCATTTCATTTGTTTTCCCTTTAGGTTTTATTTGCCTCCGGATTTTTTTCTAGGTTTTTCATATTTTTTCTTTGATTCTGTTAATTTTTGCTTTGGGCGGAGCTGAGATAGGGCACAAGCACATCTCCATCTCACGTCTTCGTTTCTCTGACACTATCACGTAACCAGTGGGTACTGGTGGAAGTGTGGGGTAAAGATGAGAAAAGCCAAAGTGGGTTTCACCCATCCCCATGCCCCTAGCGATCTTGCAAAAGTCACGTTTTATGCGATTAGCGAGAAAGGGCTGGCTTTGTTTTTGCTGCTTCTCACGGCAACGCAGCAAGGTAAGATCAAAGGTTAAATATCTGTCATGTCAGTATAATACAGGCCGGCGATTGGCGGCACGTACCAGCCTGGACTTTTCTCGGAAGGAAGGGGGGGGTGCTAGGAGGTGGGTCTACGGAGAGAATGTGGTGGAAGCCACAGGACAACCCCATCTCCCTGCTGGTCGTGATTCACATGATGACGGAGTCTTCTCTCATGGTGATAGGAGTTACTTTTCATGTCATTCTTCGCAAAGTGTATTTGGCAAGCGGAAGGACAACTTTAATCAAATGTTAAGCTATCTGTTATTATTCGACGGAATTTCATTTGTTTTGCAAGACCTGCAAAAGACAAACTTTCCTAGGCTTTGCAGACTGGTTCCTGGTTTGCGAACAAAGAATAAGAAAAAACAGCTTAGTTCTTGAATGACGTGGAAGAAAGCTATCTGTTAGTGTTAGTCTGTTAATCTGTAACTGTTTATCTGTAGCTAAATCTGTTGATATTTATCTGTGTATCTCAGTTTTCATCTCAGTGTTTAATGAACTTTCTTCTGTCTTTACGTGTTTTCACATATGAACTTTCTTCTCTCTTTACATATTGTCACATATGAACTTTTCAACAAGAGAAAATCACATCTATTCTGTAATTCTGTAAGTTGAATGTGACAGATGGCTTACAGATTGAGGGCCTATCAGAAACAGATGCGTACCAAACTAGCCGTGGACATTACAACACACGACTAACAACACTCTAAAAATATCTCGCCATAATTACAATAGAAATTATATTTGTCGGAAAATAATTGGCAAGTCAGATTTCTAGCCAGATTTTCATTCATCATTCTGTGATTATTGACTGATAGAAGGAGAGATACTGTCCCAAACACGAGGCATAAAGCGTGTCTTGTAATATCTGAGAGCCAGCCCACGTCTTGTTGATTCTTTCTATCTTTTTATCTGTCCCCGTTATGTAATGTTTTTGGTTCCTTGGGAAAGAAATTGATTCTAGCTTAGAACTCAAACGACAGAAAAATGCACAATTGAATCTATAGCAGGTGGAGCTGTATAGTAGATTGAACTATTTCCTCTTCCGTGTAGTCAATCTGCCCGTTTCGCCAACAAACGTTTTGTATTACCTTCACTGATGTTTATCTCCCCTTTCTCCCAGTAGCCGCCTCTTCATCTCACAAGGTTCGGGTTTTATTTCCCTTGGATTTCTCCGCTAGATTGATGCTGGGTTTTATGTTATGCAGATCTATGTGTGTTACCGTGGCTTCCCAGGCCGTTTTATTTGCCAATTTTAAGTGGTCCGAGTACCGGGGTACAAGTTTGCACGACTGATTTCCCTGATTGTGTGCACTCAGCAAAAAGCTTTAGCAGGATTGCAATTGCACTCTGCCTTTGAGTCTTATTTTCTCCTTTCTTTCTCTCTTTTTAATTCTCTTCCCTTTCAAACGCTGTCCTTTTCACGTTCTCAGGGGGTACTTTTGCGAGTTGCGTGAGCAGTTTTTCGGGTCTTTACTTCGGACTCATCATTCTCCTCAATTCTTTCTTTCTTTTCTCTTTTCTTTCTTTCTTCTTTCCTTGTTTGTTCTCTCGTCCATTCGTTTCTGAGTCCAGTCGCGCATTTCTTCGTTTATCCAGTCGGTTTTTCTGTCTTCTTTCATTGGTTACACCACCTCTGCAACTCAGCCGCTACAGCTTTCAAGAAAGTAGTGCCCCCCACCCCCACCGCCCCCCAGACCAACAAGGGATGTCTTTGATCTCAAAGGGCTGTTAAGCAGAAGGAATTGCCGCTGCTACATAAAAGCACGACACACAGACAATACTCACTCACTGTTTAACTCCCGCTCGCAGAGAAATTACAGGTTGACGAAACATCTGCTATGTCAAGGACAGCTTCACCTGAAATGTGCAAGGTTGTCCGTGAGTGCACCTTAAGGTGCATACGCCTTTTCGGACAAATACCAGAGGCATTTTAGAATTTTAAACACGATTGCGACTTTCTGTTCTCTTTTTTTAATATTTTACTGAAAATGTCTCTTAAAATTGAAATTGTATGTTGTTGGAGTAATTTTCCATAGATTGGCGACACAAGGAGACAGCATTTCATTTAGACACAAATTGACGCTGTGTCTATGATATATATATATATATTAGATATAGATATGGTTCCCATTGCAAAATGTCTTCAGCACACCATCCATGTGCACAATACTTTTTTTAAATAGAAAAACATATTTAAATAGATCTATTACGAAAAATGTTTATCCTGTTGTGCCACTTGGGGGAAATGTTTGATTCCGAGTCGCGCCGTACAGGGAAGTACGTGTGTCGAAGACAAGATGGGGTTTGAACCCACGACGCTTGATTTCTGCCGTTTGGTGACAGCAGACTGCGTCACGGGATCCGCAGTTCACATCTATGGCTAACAGATCTGGAACAAGACATCTGAATAAGAAACGTCCAGAAAATCTTAACACTAAAAGCATCGCATGTTGAAATGTTTGGAGGAAATTATACATTAGTTAGCTTCCTTTTTGGCAATACTAACTAGGAAGTAGTCGTCTTCAAAAGTAATGCGCCTGCATGTGATTCTTTTAACGATTCCTGCACCAGTCGACTTGAATCCTGAGGCTAAACTAGAATCGACTTACGGTTTATCTAGGTCGCAGTCGCTGTCCTTCAGGGATGTGCAGGATCTGAAATGGCTTTGATCTTTTTGATTCGAAGACAGGACGGACTGAAATATCAGAGCTGTAATAATAGGAACTTTTAAAAATATAAGGTCAGCAGCGTGTTCTCGGGTAAAATGAATGGCATAGAGGAAGGAGCAAGAACAGTTTTTGAAATGTACAACAACAACAATAATAACAACAACGATAACATCAACAATAATAATAACAACAACAAAGACAAGTGGAGTCCTCTTCAGGGGGTAAGGATGTCTTACGTCGTCATATCTGTGTGGCAGAGCGCTACTTCCCCCGTTAGCTTTCATGCTCAGAGTTATGTACAGCAGTACTATTTAGGCTACTTGATTAAACCCATAGAGAAATAAGACACTTGGCTGTACAATAAGCTTATTTACATAGAAAGTACAACAGGACTTCTAACAAAGAAATATGGTTAAGTAGGAAGAATATATTTTCTCCAAACCGTTTCTTTCTTTCTTTCTGTTTTTCTTTCTTTTTCTCTCTCTCAATCCATTTCTTTCGTCATTAGTCCCTCCCTCGCTTCCTTCTCTTTTTGTCGTTGGTGGGGGTGGGAGATTAATGTAGAGCGTCTGGATTCAACGAAACTCTCACAAAAAACAGCAGGGTAGCCTCCCTTGGCAGGTGGCGTGTCAGCCGACCTTGATGCCAACAAGCAGTTGCATGCGGACAGATGGCCGGATCTTGCCATGGTGACCACGCGCTGGTTCCCGTATTTCCGTGAATGGGAAGCGATAGTTGCCTCTTTGTCCGCCATAACTTGACTTTGTCCTCTTATTTCGGACAAAGGTCAGGGGCCATACCGCTCTTAAGCTTTCTGTAAAGAGTTGTCTGCAAGTCTGCAACATTGTTAAGCAGTAACTTTTCTCTCTTTTCCTCTTTTCATTTTTCTTTTCCTTCTTTCCTTTTTGTTCTTTCTTTGTCTCCTTTTTTGTTTTCTCTTCTTGTCTTCTTTTACTATTTTTTTTAAATCTCTCTTTATTTTCTGCTTCCTGTTTTACTTCTGTTTATTCGCCCATCTGTATCCCCCCTGTGGGTTGACCTTCTCCGTTTTATTTATGTCTTCCTTTCTTTCATCCATCCCCATCTCCTTTCCATCCATTCCTCATTCCATCCCTGCCGTCCTTACTTCCCTCCGCTGCTTTTTACACATTCTTTCCAAATCATTATTTTTATTTCAATGTTTAACCAGTATTGTCTTCTCAGCTTGTACCACGCCTCATTTCTCTCCCACCTCCCACTGAGACATTACACTAATAATGTTTTCTGAGACCTGCCCCCTCCCCTCGGGCATTTGAAAGCCGTTATGATAATGCGGCAGATGCCATAGCACGGACAAGTTTGCCTTTTCCTAGATTTGTGCGATAGACTGCTAATTTTCTTCTACTTTCATTGGCATAAATGTTTATCTCTCCTTCTGCCTTTGGCTCCTGTCTTATTGAACGATTTTAATTTCACATGTGAAATATAAGATGTATGACATAATGTAAGCAGTAAACAGATCTGACATTAACTTTGTATGCTTTGATTTTACGACTGTGGGCAGTAAGTCATTTTTAGACGGCTGTGTTGTCGGCTTTGTTATTAGCTAGTGTTCACATGAGCGTAGATCTAATCTAGTATGAGCACGCCTTGGCAGCTCCTGTCAAGACCCTGCCGGGTCAATGGGTGTGAGGAGCTGCATCGTCCAATGGAACAGGGGGGAAAATCGTTTCTCTTTACTCGCTTAGACACGCAGCTGAAAACACAGAACTGCTGCTGATTGCTTCTAGGCCGCGAATGTTGTCTAGCGTGATCGATTTAGTTAGAGACGCCGTGAAGGGGTCAAAGGGTGCTTGCTTTTAAAAGATCTTCTAACCAAGCTGTTTACCTCCATTTGCTGTCTTCACGTAGGCGTATCACGTAATAGAAACAATTTAGCAGAACCAATCAAATACAGTCTTACATAAACAAACGTCTATGCGCATGCGTCCTTCGTGGAAAACAGCCAAGTATTTTTGTGGTGAGAGTTTTAATACGCTGTGTTTATTATCGTTTTGTAATTTTTGTTTCGCAAGAAAGAATTGTTGTGAGATAGGGTTAGGGTTAAATATTGCTCTGATGATAATTTGAAGTGGAGATGATAGAGATGTTTTGCCAAATCGTGACGTTTTTATGCTCGATATTGTTTGGTTGCTTCTTTTGATTTCATTATTTGCCTCCCTATAGTCTCGTTGCCATTATCTTTGCGTACCAACCAGCAATGGCGCGTGCAAGTGATTTCTGTCGTACTGCTTTGGGCAGCTGCTCTCGTTCACTGTTTGTTTGAATCCCGTTGACTACTGTAAGATGTCAAATCCGTGACATCGCGATAACGTCATGCAGGGGATATTTTTTCATTTTAGTTTTGCCGGGCAGGAAAACACTAAGATGAAACCATGAGATATCAAGCATTTGCCTGTCTAATACATGTTTAACATGCACTAAAATGATGCGGGGTGAGATGTAGTTCCTTCTTATTGCAGGTAGAACACATGAAAAGAACGGACTGTCAGATCGCTTTAACAGAAAGAAGAGGATATATGAAGTCTCATGCAAAGCACAAGATCAGGGATCCTGAGGGGAGGGGGTCACATTTTCTTTTCATATGTAAGCAACCCGAAAAATTTCAGTGGGTGAGTGCGCCTCGAGATTATTTTTTCACTAGATATCCTGGCGAAGGCTTAATTTCGCAATGCCGCACAGATTTCGTCACCGTTTCAATCATTTTGATGAGCAATGTTTAGAAGCTCAAAATCGCACGTTAACCTAACCCTAGTTCCCTCCCTATCTGTAACACCACCTAAATTTAACCCCTCCTTAATAACCAAGTTTCTTTCCCCTAAGCACGTCTGAACAAAAAACCAAACCCAGCCCTTAAAATGGATGGGCATTGGGAAAGGTACAATGGGGAAATCCACAGGGATTTCAACCATTTACCTTAACATCCCTAACCGCGATGTTAAAAGAACAGTGCATTTTGGATAATCTAATTAGAAATTCACAAAAACAAAAAACCTGTGGTCGAAACAAAAGTGTAAAAAAAATGAGCGAACAGGCCCTAGTACTGCGCGGAATATGCTTTAACCCAAAGAGGAAAGGGGTGTATAACTCCAGTAAATGTCTAACACCATAGATACAGGCTACACCTGGTCAGCTTCATGTCGAGTCCGCTTCATTACTATCTCTGCGTTTATTTAGAAACAGACTTCGACTAGTGGTTATAATTGTTATGGACACTTAGAGTAACCAAAAGCACCTTTGCCTCGACTCTTTTTTTCCCCTTTTTTCCAGAATGGTAGTCCTGCGTTCTTGGTTCTGCTACCACAAGGGACTGAAAACATAAGCAGACGACGCAATCAACAGTTCGTGTTTGACTGCAGCTCTCTGCCACTGTGGCGCTGCATCCCCTGAACTCCCCCGAGCGCGTGGGAAGAATATTTATAGAGCGTTATGGAGCTGTTTCTTCGCTGGTATTAGCCTCCCTTCGTTCTAGAGAGTTCCGGTGCGATGATGTTTGATTATCTTCCCGTTTTCCGGCGGGGTATATTGAGGTAGGATATGTTTCTTTGTTTCCTTGATGTTCTGTTTATATTTTTATTAAGCGTTTAAAATTAATTTGTTACACAAGCAAATCACTTTAAACCAGCAACGACAACACAAAAAGCAAATTAAATACATTTTTTTTGCTCCCAAAAATGACAGATGTTCGGGAAATCGAAACAAGAGATTTAAAACAAAGTTTAAAACAAAAATCATCTTGATAACGCTACTTGGGAATTGCAGGGATGTCTATTACCGCAGAATGATAAGGAAAAACTAAAGAAATAATACAAACACTATATGAAGTTTTAAAAAACAGAACCAGAACCAAAAAGCAAATCGAAACGAACTAAAGCACGAATTTGAAGACAAACAAAAACAAAGACAAAAACAAAACCACGGCTAAAACTTGAAGACAAAAATGATAAAAAGGAAATATGTACAGAAAATATCACCAAATTTGCATTTTAAATACAAAGTATCACAGAGATCTGACGAATACATCATGATTTCTGCGACACGTTATGTGATGCAGGGTTTCAGTAACGTAGAAGTAACTGCTTACGTATTAGCAGTACTAATTCTTTTACGCCAAATCTAATTTAAAACACGGTTTTTCACAGTCGTAGCAAAACACAGACACAGTAAATAACGAGGGTACCAATGTCATAATGGTTAGATATAAATAATATTGTTAGATATAAACCTGACTTCCTGAGCGCAGACAGTATCTTGAAAACGAAAGAGTTTACACGAGAGCCAAATTTCTGTTTTAGTGCTGCCATTTCATACTTTTGAAGAGCACCACAGACAGTAGCACATAGGCCTGTCTGTTAAAAATGCTGAAGCAATTGTGAAGAAACAGTCTTCTTCGGTACGAAAGCGACCCTGATCCTTTTGTGCTAGAGAATCTTTGGCCCCGGCCCTCCACAAAGCCTCCAGCAGGATAGAAATGCCGCAGAAGCTCTAGTCAGACTTTCCTCTCTCGCCATCTTTCATCCCGATGATAGATCACGTGATCTCGCCCAGCAGCCCCAGCTAAGTAAACACAGAGTCCATTCTTCATCCGTTCGACACAAAGACCAGGACGGCGAGATGAAGGCATGTGTTTTACTCATCCACTGTACGCGAGATTGAGACTGATTGATGCAGAAGTCGTTTGTCCTTTGGAGGTCCAACAGAAAAAAAGGGACCGGTCTTCCGATGAAGCTCTTCCGAGAAACAATAAGCGCACAGGGACAGACAACCAGATAAAAGACTGGTACTCTCTCCCCGTTGGATTACCTCCTCTTGACGACGATGGAGACGAGCAATATTTGATAACACGGGGCTCGATGGGGGATCAAGACGAAACGAAACCTGACAAGCAAAAACGGATTTCTGATAAGAGTGTGATCGAGTTGGCGTGGCTTTAGCCGCCGATGAAATTGTTCCCTCAAGACTCGAGTTCTTCTGAGAGAGACTTGGGTAGGGAGATAAAATCAAACAGGAAGTGGGTTGTATTTGTGTGAGGAGAGACATGTACCCACTTTTGAGTGTTGCAAACAACAAAACAGCACGTGGCGACGTAATCGTGATCATTAGACAGATAAAAGAAAAACAAGTAAGCGCAAATTAATTGAAGGTACCCCTGGCACAATAAAGGTTAGAAGGTTAGAAGGTTAGACAGCCGAAACCAGAACATACAAGAATACACACGCAAGCAAGCACGCACATATTCACGCACGCACGCCCCCCCCCCCCCCACCACACACAGACTAAAGCAAAAGTCGCACTAAAGAAATGTCTCCTTTTTGGGGGCGGTGGGCGGGGGGGGGGTAGCGACAAGATGGACGGAGGAGCTTTGGATTAGCGCTTAAATCAAAACGGACAGCTCTTCAATCCAAGGACGGGAAGGGGAGTAACTCGGTCGTGGCCAGCGAGAGGGTCACCCTACTCCGCAAGAACGTGAGATTCTTTGTTGGTGTTGATGAATGCTGCCCGTCAGTCAAGCTCAGCTAGCTTGGCTTGTTGCTACGTCACTTGCGCGCTGACGAATAGAAGCAATAATAAGATTTTTTTGTAATTTTAAACCTTTAAAAACATACCTGTAGCTAGGGCCCTTTAATAAAATTGTCTTATCCCCTTTCATTTAGTTTCTGCCACGGGGGACACCGGCCCACGTGACAGTTTGTATAATTGATCATTCCAATACTGCGTTATTGGGTGACGTTCATTTTTGTACTTGTTTCCTGAGACTAGAAAAACTAGACACCGCGCATCTCTCTTCGTTGAACTGAAATAAAAGCTGACTGCAGCTTCTTTGGATGAACAAGTTCTTTTCTCGCGACTCACCTTGAATGTCTTTGGACAAGGCTGCCTGCCAAGCTTGTAACAGATTTAGACGTCATTCAGAAACATGAACAATTCCACAAGCAAATTAGTACCCAACCGTGCTGTATATAGCAAGACAGTGAAGAAATTAGTATTATATTAAATACAGATTTTACCGCTAAATCATAAAATTGTCATTTAGCTCCGAATGTTACTATGTGTGACAAGTATCGCTGAAACATTTTGGAAAAGTTCTTTGCTGTTGACTGTCTACGGCATTGTAATAAAGGGATTCTTTGATATAGAGTAACAACAAAGTTTTAAGTAATTCTTTTATTTTACAAATAAAAGGGTATATGTGTGTGTGCGTGTGTGTGGTGGGGGGGAGGGGGGCAGGAAATTTCATAAATCCCGTGTGAAAGAAATGGAATTCTGTGGAGGTGGTGGTGGTTGGGGGAAGGTAGAATGAAATTCTGTATCTTTCTTCCTCCCCGACATCCCCACTCGAACGCACGCATGCACGCATGCACACACTCATTCACTCACTCAAACAGACGCTTAAAAACACAGGTTCCATTCAAAACCCTCAGTGCTGGAAACTATTCACTTACACGTAAATCCGAAATGATGGGGAGTGGGGTAGTGCTTTGTATGGCACCGGCAAAGAACTTCAAAAGGTGAAGAAGCACAGAAGCGCACTTTCATTTCAGAAAAGAAAAAAAACACACCAGAACAGACAATATAGATCGTGCACAGGCAGGCCAGCCACACCTCGTCTGCACAATCGGATTAAAATCCGGAGCACGGAAACACGATGAAGCCGACACGGCTTGGAAAAGCAATACGTCTTCTGGGGGTCGCAGCGGGGGATGGGGTGGGGGTAAGCGATTAGCCCGGAAAACGGTCGTGCGCGACGCATGCCGGGAAGGCGAGAGAAAATCAAGACAGCCAATCAATGAAAGCCACGTCGTGTCAAGCAGTCTCCGTGTTTAGCTGATGGAAGCTCCAACGTTTGGAGAATCCGCTTGGAGAGGGTGCGGATGGGGTATCAGGGCTGGGTTAGTTGCTGCCGAAGCTAGCTTGTCTGGAGGGTGAGTTGACTTGGTGGAGAGAAATCTGCTGTTCGTTTTCCACGATATCTCCTCCCCCACCTCTCCCCCAAGAGTCCATTGACTGTTTAGAGTTACTTTAGGGGAAACTTAAAATGATGAGAAAAAAAAGCTATTTAGGACGTCTCGCAGATGAAGAATTGTAGAGAACTGCATTACTTTGGGCACGGTTTCATTCAAAACAAGAACAAACTGTGTTAACAAGCACAACAATGCATCACAACTAGGTTAACAAGCAGTGGTAGAGACTGCACAGGATATCGTCGAGACAGACAATCTGCAGTCCTGGGGCAGGCGATAACCAGAATGCTAATAGACTTAATTTAAAATATGTCAGCAGAAGATTTTCCCACACGGCAGTGTTAAGGAAACTAGAGCTTGGGTACACGCGGTCAACAAGGTGTTCGCTGTTGGGAAGCTGCAATGACTGAGCAATGGCAAAGCCCGAAAATTCCGCCCATTGTTTCACGCTGGTATGTCAAGCGGTGACACACTTTTGAGATTTTATAAGTGTGGTCAAACTTGAGCCGTGAGCATTTTGTGCAACGTTGATGAAACCCAGGGAATTAGGAATTGGCTGAAACAGAAACAGAAGCCTCGTCAGAGAGAAACAGAGGCATGCGCACACCAAGACTTCGGCGTTGACACTTTATGGGAAAAAACCCAATGGTTTGTGTTAAAGGGAGAATATACAGCATCCACAGTTATTGAGTACAATGAGTACGTAAATAATGAAAATAAACACATAAGCCATACATTTGCTATCATAATAGTGATCATTAAGGAATTCATTCATTTCTTCTGACAGATTTCGGGCAATTTGTTTACCAGTTGCCTCTGTATTATCTTCCAGTACTTGCGTGACATCATCATTTCCCTGCCTGGATGGCGCTCTACATTTAAGTACATCCACTTTTTATCCGACATCGCTATATGCAGCACAGTCAAACAGCACGTGTTCCTCGTTTTCAATCGCTGCTTTACATTGAGGACAGACCAGCTGATTAGGTAATATATCGTCTCTGTGACGCAGTTAGTGTACTACAATTGGGGATATCCCAAATCTAAACTTAATATATGCATCTTTAAAACAATGGGCCTTTAAAATATCTAAGTATCGCTCTGGATGCACATAGCTTTAAACTATAATACAAGTCTAGTCTTTGTAGACATGTCACTGTGCCAGTTTTGTCAAAACAGTCGACAAGGTGTTGTCAAAAAATTCTCACACACGTGTTCTTGTTGCCAACACCTTGCTGTAACCACACATACCCAATCCACTGACACAAGTTCCTTTACAAAAAGAAGTTCAGATAGGCTTGCCATCTTCTTGCAAATACTACAGCATATTACAGGTCTTTGGGGTAGTCTAACTTCCTTCAGACACAACAGACCAAGCCAGTATTTTACACAGTGGGTTGCTGACGTTACATTTAATAGCGGTCATGATCTCCAGACACTACTTTGTTCGGCGTTTGGGTGCCAAGATTAAGAGGTCGCTTGCTGCAAAACGTTTACTTTCTAGACCACATCATATCTTTGGAAAACCCAGATTTAAGAGCCGTAAGTAAGTATTAGAACTATCTGGACATCAAACGTTTTGAGAAATATATTCAATGGGACATCTCCAAGCTTCCAAAGACATTTTAACAGCTGGCATGTTCTGATTTTGGCTTTAGCTGAAAGGTCCTCAACAGCGGGCGTGAATGAAAGTTTCGTTGTAAAGCATTGATTGTACAGCACAAACCTAGGTCTTCATAACGTTCACAATTTCAATCTTTTCTCCCCCATAGTCCAAAATTCTTTCATGCGCCCACACAGAGAGAGTTAGAGAGAGAGACAGAGAGAGAGAGAGAGAACTGAACCCAACTGAACTAAACTGAACTTACCCAGAAAACGTGAATATCTAACAGTTACGTCAGTCAGAATGACCAGTGCTAATTTCGTGATTTTCTAAAACTCCATTTTCTCTGACTTTCGATGAAACACGCAGAACCCGTTCAATGTCCATAATTATAATGTTGTTCTTGTTTCCCTTTTTCCTCAGAAAAATGCTTATTTTAGAACTTTAGAAAGATTGTTAGGGAGAGACATCACTGGACCCGTGTATCTTGAAAGAGTCCCACCACTTTGAAAAGTGAAATTCAGGATTCCTCTGTGCTTAAACTGCATTGTTATAACTTTGCACCCTTTGCACTTTCACTAAAAGCATTTAGATATTAGAGATTTACCGGAAAATCATCTTTCAAAACACGCTTTGTATTACTTTGTCTTTTGGTGTATATTCCTAGTTTAATTTTGAATGTCTACGTAAATTGTTCATGCATGCGCAAGCGTGTTCGTTTGCACGCGCGAAGTAGGCGTATGTCACTTCGCTTACGTTTGTCTGTTCAATGTCACATGCACCTTATTCATGTTCAAACTGTCACACGCAGATTACTTTGTCTAGTTCTCCATGACAATGTGACACGTGGACATATAAACTCCATTACTTGTCTGTCGATTTCGCTTGCTCCTCTCTTAAGCCTGGTCCCTCACTTCCTCAAAGAGAGATCACCGCAAATTCGACCTACGTAGCATTCACGCCGACAGCACAAATCATCATATGCAACACGTTCGCGATCTGGTTATTTCCGAATGTGTCGGAAACTCTATAGCATATGTCAGAAGTGACGCGCATTGATTTTCCGGCTCTCCACATTTCGGGCGCATGACTGCGTGCTTGGCACGCGAAAGATGAGCTGCAGCTAATGTTTGTATAATCTGTGGCTCCCAGTAAACAGGCGGACATTTCCATTCTATTATAACACTGCGGCCCTGCCACTGAGTGAAGGACAGATCATGTCTGTCGCTCTCTCTACTATCCTCAAGATGCATAGCCACGGCTATACCGAGCGAACAGTACATACAATGTAAGGGCTTCTCTTAGCTAGATAGACTGCTGTATCGGCAGTCTATTGGCTGTACTGCGATAGAGTGAGGATTCGGACAGTTTGGTAAACAGTTGTTTATGCTGATACTTGACTGTCCTGGCAAATATTATAAGAACAATTACCAGTAGGAGAAAGCTTGTCTGCACTGCCGTCTTACTGCACCAATCACTCTGGAAGTTGCTTCGATGTACAGTTTGGTAACAGGAGCCTCACATTCAGTCCATAGAGCGACATCACCGCGAACTCCAAGTATGGTTCCATGAAGTGATGGATCTGTTGGTGCGTCTAAAAGTTCAATACGTACTTAGCGGAAGTTGTGAAAATAATTGGCTTCTTGAGAGGTCTCATTTCAGCTTTCTCTACCTCCTCCTCCTCCTCGTCGTCGTCGTCATCATCATCATCATCATCATCATCATCATCATCATCATCATCATCATCATCATCATCATCATCATCATCTTCTCAGTCCCGTGACCTAGAAGGTCGTGGAGGTGTATGTGGGAGATACGAGATACAGTTTCCGACAATCTCTGCCATCCTGGTCTGTCTTCTGCTATCCGTACCGGACCAGGGATGCCAAATCCTGTCCATCCCTTGATGTTGTCAAGCCAGCTTTTCTTTTGCCTTCCTATCCTCCTTTCATCTTCCAGTGTGTCTTGCGAGATGTCTTAGCAAGTGTGTCATGGCGTGGTGTGTGGCTGAACCATGCCGGCTTCCTTCTCTTGATGGTGGCGAGGACAGGCTTGCGGGGACCAGACACTCTGTCTTCTTTGTTGTGGACACAGACGTTTGTTTCCTGTTCCGTCCAGGAGATTCTGAGGAGAAACATTTGGTGCCAGCTTTCTAGACACTTTCAAAATGTTCTTCCTTTGTATTATCTGTTTCTGACCGGGATCTGAATGTAGAATCTTGAAGTTCACGACCTCAGCAAAAACCAGACGGTTGAAACAATCATACATAAATATGTGCTATTGTACATGTAAATCACATATATGGATACAATAAAATATAAACAACATATATAAAACATATAAACTAATTTAACTATCAGAAAACATTCAGTCTCTAGTCTGAGCTAGCCTCTTGCTAAAAAAAAAAACTAGTATGTAAATAGCAACGATAACTTTCCTCTGGCAAGAACCGCAAATCTTTGGCGGAGGCATTCATGTTTTCCACCATAGTCTTCCCATATCAAGCCCATCCGTAGGCACGCCATCTACCGTCTTGTGCGTAGACAAACAATTTCCAGTACCCAGTATACGCAGACACCAGATCATAAACATGGTGCTTCGACCTCCTGGCTAAGCACAGAGCTGCCAAAGCACCGAGAAGATATATGGAAGTAGTCTACATTCCCATCAGCCCAGCACATGCGATCTTCAAGACCGCCGAACCAGAATGCAGCTTCCAAAGACATGAACATTCCGATTCCACCCGTGACAGTTGAGATGAATCCCTTACACACTAGCATCACGAGTGAAGTTTGGCATCGACGCCGTGTGTTTTACAGTCAGAAGAAATCTTTCGTGATTTCGCTTCCTTGCAATCCACTCACCTTTGCGTCGACTCCATGGCAAGAGGAGTATTATATTCACCGAAGTTAACATCTATTTCGGGTGTCTTTTTTCTAGGTTATTGCCTCGTGTTCATTTTAGCTATTTTATTCACAACCAGTATTCTCCACTCCCTCCTGCAGGCGGGCATTGAGGAGAAGCAGCGAAAGGGGATGGGGTACTTAAGGAAGGGGAGGTGGTTTTCAAGAGAAAAAGAGGAAAAGGAAGAAGGCAGGGTCAATAAGTCCCAACCGAAACAAGTTCCACGTGCATCTTTCACTTCCTATTCCGTTCATACCTAGCCATCTGTCCCAGAGTGCAGCCCAGGGATGACACGACCAGCCTGACACGCGCTGCTGTCAGATCTCGATATCGTGCAGCAGGAAGCCTTGCTTGCCCGACTGAAACTGTCCAGAGCTACTCCAAGATTCGCAACTCTTTCATCGCCCATCATCCCCTCATCAACCTTCGTCCGGTTACTCGGTTCACTTAGAGAAATCTTTCAGAAAGTTTTGCTAATGAGGGAGATAATGGAGTTATAATCTGGTGAGGTTAACGTCGAATATTTGTTAAGATGAAGTAAGATTGGTTAAGTAGCGGATGAGCATAAATTTGAGATATTCTAGTCTTATCGGTCAAAAGAAGATTCTGCAAGCAGGCAAGATGGGTAAGTTAATGCTCTTATTATTATTTTTTTTGGAACACAATATTCTACACTGTGCTTTCACCAGCGCTTACTACCTCCAAGCCCTCCCCAGTCCCCACCCCCACCCCTGCCACTGCTTTCAGCTTGCTTATGCAAGCGTGCACTCCTCAACATTTGCAGCCATTCTCACGTTAGTAACATAAAGAAACTGCTGCAGTACGTGGGAGTTTATCCGCCCTATTATGAACTACCCGATATCTCACTCAAACTGCGTCAAGATTAAAAGGCACATTTTTATATTTCCTATCACGCGAGAAGTTGAGATCTTTCCAATGTTTCAGTCAATTTCCCTCCTGCGGAAGACGCCAAAGAACATTGCTGTATTTTTTTTATTTCTTTCTTATCTTTTTCCTGAGAGGGAGGGGTGTTGGATTTTTAAAAAAAAGAGAAAAGTGTATTTCCGTGTTCGTGTTTGATGAAAGTTAAAGTCTTCGGTGCACCAAGCGTTCAGAAGCGACAGGTGGGAGTGTGGGGATTGGCAACAGGACGAAAGAAATATGAAGTGAGCTCTGCTTTTGTTTGACCTGCAGACGATGTTTAGGGGGATATGTCGGGGTGGATGGGAGCAGAAGCCACGTGTGTCAGAAAAAAACTGCAGGTTGGGGAGGGGAGTGTGAAGGAACGATAAGCCAGCGATTATCGGCTCATATCTCAAGCTGTCACAAGCTAGGGTTGGTTTGACTTTGCCGCTAAGTGGTGCGAATGATGCACGGCGAACTGAGTCGACGATGTGGGTCCTGCCTGCAACAGATGTGTTCTGCCCATGGCCTGTTGCTAGAAAGAAAGAAAGAAAGAAAGAAAGAAAGAAAGAAAGAAAGAAAGAAAGAAAGAAAGAAAGAAAGAAAGAAAACTGTTTCTTTCTGTCTTATAAATGCTACATTTCCATGCCTTTATTTTCAAAGACGTATGCATAATCTGTCTGCTCCGAACCCCTGCCAGTATCTGTCATGTTCACCCCCTCCCCCGCAAATCATCTAGAAGTGCTCCTCTTCCGGTGAGAAGGCGTCCCCCCCGGTTGGATCGAAGCAAAAGGACAGAGACTGCCATCTTTCGGTCTGTCAGACTTAATCGTACGTAGGTGCAATCGCTGCAAAGCATGGTTGGAAACAACACGATCGCTTACCCCCGACCGCGGGGAAAGTCATTTTTCTCCGCTATCCCGAGTCAGATGGAGAAAGCATTGATTTACGTTTAATGGTGAAGTATTGCGCGATAAAACTTACATGAATGTCTATTACGATAAGGTTAAACCCAGCTCCAGGCATCAGTAAAAGCCATTCACGCCGTAAAGACTTTAGCATGAGTCCTAGAACCGGGCGTTCAGCAACAGGATTTAGAAACGACCTGCAGATCAAAGTTTTCATTGGTTAGTTATTAACGTGTTACGTCAAGTCAGCTGTTTGATAAAAAGGTTTAGTAAGGGGAAGGTGATGAGAGACGGGGGAAGCGAATGTACGTGATATGGAATCTGAACTTTTGATTCTCTGTGTCAAAATATCCCCGCCCCCTTTCAACTTTTCAGTTCGAGTTTCTGATTGTAGTCCTACTTCTTTCTGGTTCTGCTTCAATAAATTCAGTAGTGCGGAAAAGTATTTGTAAGTGTTGTATCATATGACAGGAAATCTTTTTTAAAATTTGCTTCAAGCTTTTCGTGTGTCTTCTGAAAGAAAGCTTGAAAACGTCTGTTGGCTGCAGCCCCCCCCCCCCTCAACTCCCAACTTTCCTGACACACAACAGTGCTGTACGCCTGTACCTGCTGGTTTGTAGGATGATCACTTGGAATTTCACGATGCGCAGAAATTCCCTGTCGTTAAGCCGGGTTGTCTAGGAAGCACGCCTTCTCTTCCCACCTCCAAAACAGTAAAATCAGCACAAGATGTTTGGCACATGTGAGAACGATCCGTGTCTTCGCTTGACAGGACTTGCAAAGCTGACGGAGACGAAAAATGAAACGTCTGTCATCCAGACCATGTTTCCTTTTCTTTTTTCTTTGTTTTTTTTTAGGGGGGGGGGGGGCTGAGTTGCTTCGTATGGTCAACTCCAGGCTGACGGGACACATCCCGGTGAGTCACTATACGACACCGTCACAGGTGGGTGATCACTAAACAATGGGGGTGTACAAGTCAGCGCCAGTCTTTTTTTTTTTACTCGTACATCAGTTTTCTCTGCTAGCAACAGTTTTCTCTGCTAGCAACAGTTTTCTCTGGTGGCAACAGTTTTCTCTGCTAGCAACAAGGGTACATTTTTTTATTGTAAAGCTTTTAGCCCTGGGGGGCCTTTTAGCTTTGATAGTAACAGAAATACATAGAACAAAATCCATATCAAATACAAACATACAGTGAGTATATATCAAATCCTGATGTCTCAAAACATTGCCGTATGGACTTGCCCTAACGCTCTATTTTCTTCTTCCTTTCTTTTTTATTTTTTTCACTCCCTGCCCTCAGTACCTCTTCTCTCTAATTGTTCTGTCACCGACTCACATACACGCAAACATACTCTCCATACATACGCACAAGCACGCAAATGCACACACCCACACTCTCATCTACGCGCGCCTAGGTGACTCTAAAGACCTCTGAAGATAAATCCGTAATTTTCTCTAGACGAGCAGACGTTCTCCAAGGACAAGAAAAGAGGAATCCATGACTGGAACCAGGTAACCGGAGACCTCAGTGGCAGCGCTGTGTCAGGCTCTTCATCTCGCCAAATATTTATGTACACTGAGGTATGTTTGGTCCGCCCCTCATCCACTCTCACGCTCCCACATCAATTCTGTACAGACAAACTTCAACAGAAAAAATAGGTCTGGAGTTGTTCGGCACGTTCCAAAGCCGCATCCAGTGCACGCCAGGGGCACTCTGTCGGTTTTCTTGTCCATTTGCGCACACCACTCTGCGTGCGCGCGCACGCATGCGTGTGAGTCCATGCGTGCTTGCGTGGAAATGTGTGGACGAACGTGCACAGAAGTTCGTGTGTAGGCCTACCACTGGTTCCTACGTCGCCTCAGAAGATCAGAAATGCCAGACATGGATGTTTTGTCCTAACGAAGGGGTAAGGCCTCGAAACTGTCGATTGTCTGTGTCGTCTATCGTTTAAATTAACTTGGTTCAGTTCCGCTTTTTTTTTTTTTTTACTTAGATTTATCTCCAAGCGGCAGTCACTTGTTCCTTTTTATTTCCGCGTCATTCTAAGACTCCTGCGAAGAGAAACAGAAGGTTTAAATGTGAACGTGATATTTCACATGATGCTTAGTGTCGTATTACCCATTACTAAATTCTCGCTTGCTCTCAAAATGTAGCCTGACGGAAAAAGGAGACCCCTCTCTCCTGCACTTTCTCCAGCCTTCCCACCTCCCCCTTGAAAAGCACGACACAAATGCACATGCCTCTCCGCTCTTCGCGCTCACGAAAACACGTCCTGCAGGGAAAGGAACCCCTAACATTTTTTAAAGTAGTCTCCCCTTGCCGCGCGAGCCATGTTGTTTCTAAAGAAAACGTTTGGGTTTGTCATACACCGGCTGAAGAGTTAAACACTGATGGGGGTTGTCTGCTCCTGGCGGAGTGTACCAATTCCTGCTGACTATTCATCTGTTTTCTCGTCGTGTCCCATTTCGTCTGGCCTTTTATTCCCCAAAACAAATCGTGTATCAGCGAGCTACCGCGCAGACAATAGACTGACTTCCCCTTGTGCCATAAATCCCTTCATCATCATTAAGGCCTGTGACGATAACCTATCTTTACAACCACGTGACATTGGAGTGCGGGCCATTAACTTCGTCTGCCTGACCACATGCATTGTTGTCACTTTTCTTACTGCAGTGTCGCACTTTCCATCCCCTTTCCCTCTTGTCTTACCCGACATTCCCCGTCTTTGAGGAGCAAGATCTTCCTTCTGTGCACTGTAGCTCGGTGCTGAGACAGCTAAAGGCATCTCTAAGAGAACATTTGGCGGTCAACATCGTGTAATGACTATTATTTTGGACTTTGCCGTATGGAGAAAGAAAGAAAGAAAGAAAGAAAGAAAGAAAGAAAGAAAGAAAGAAAGAAAGAAAGAAAGAAAGAAAGAAAGAAAGAAAGGAGAACAGAGCTTTAATTCTGCAGAACTGGCACCGATGTAAGTCATTGGCCATGCCGCATACCTGATCCGAAGCCCAGCAATTCACGTCATCACGTGTCATTTTACATGCAGTGAGTGATGGGGCTTGATGGCCGTGGGTTCATCTGTTGCAACGTCAGCTTATGCCCCATGACTCCAAAAAGCCTTCAGCAGCGCCCTCTGCAGGCTGTTGTTGGCAGGAGTAAAGGTACACCACTGCCCGATTTACTCCCAACAAAACAGCCCATGTCGGGGCGGGACAAAGCCCAAAGTAAACACCTTTCAAGTGCCTGGAGCAGAATGCCCAGTTGTTTAACGTTTATAAACGAACAGGACATCGGTTTTTGATGTTTTGCAAATGGGACAGTCTGCCACAATGTGTTTTCTGCACCGGAAAAAGGAGATAGAGATGCCTAAGCGTAATTTGCTTCCATGCTTTAGATGGTCTTTGTAAAACTGAGAAGTGTCATTCATGACGTTTCTAATTTTCGATAGGCTGCATGAGCGTTCCTCCTGTCCTTCCGCCCATAAAAGCAGTCGTAAAGCCGATGCCCCCTGTGTATTGTTCGTGCATCTTTACGTATGAACAGGAAATACGAAGGCTCAGACAGCTTGACCCTGGAGTCTAAGCAAGAGTAAATTGAAGTTTGATAGATGATGCGGATGTAGACACAGCTGACCTTTCAACTTGTGTTGCTTGCCGTCATCTCTGAAGTATCTCAGTGTCTATTTAGGTCACCTCACAAAACTTTCTTAATATGTTTTCCACTAGACGTAAATGTTCATGCACACATCCACGCACACGCACGCACTCACACACCTATTTACTGATCCAGTGACGTACACCACTTGAACACAGACAAGCTCGTGCATTCACGTGCGCACATCAGATGTATGCAACCATGGCGCGAGCCAATATAACGTCAAAGTATACATATTTTGACAGAAATTTTGAAACACGGAATGTGCTGTACAGGCACATTTGTAATCTTCATTCCATGTGGACATTAACCAAAACGTTTCATCGACCATTAACATCCAGGCCTCTACTTCCAGCCAAAAGAAGTCAGGATGGGAAATAGACGCACAGTGCACTCTTTATTTGTTGACAGGAGATGAACTGCGAAAATGTTTTTTTTTCCAGATTTATCAGTAAAAGGAAACCTCCTATGTTCACTACTTGGCCCGAGTCCACTTATGTGCATTAATCATCCAGAAGCTTCAAATATGCAAGGTGAAGGCCAGCATATAGGATTTTTTTAAAGGTTCCCCCCCCCCCCCCCCCCCCCCGGGTTATACACAGATGTAGGTCAAATGGCGCTGGAACGACCAAAACATAGCCGTCTTCTGTCGAGGCGTTTTATACCCGAAAAACAAAGTGTGATTTCGTCATTAAGTAGGTCTGTCTGTGCAACCTGGAAATAAATTCAGACAACTATGTGCTCTGTTTGTCCCTCCCTGATTCACTCTGTCTACTCGTCCCAAGATTGGCTCCTCCTTTCTCTAAGAACTATTTAGTCCATCTAAAGTTCTCCCTCCGTCCGTGTGGTATGCGTGGGCAGTTCCTATATGCACATTTCTTTTTTGAACAAATGTCAGAAATGGACTTACCTTAAATTTTATTTGAGTGTACTGGATCGCGTTAGCTGCTTGTCAACCTGTAACTTGAATATTCTCGGCTGGGTTTAATGACTCCGTCCGCGCCC
>SMGT01007033.1:181977-193280 GCA_004794575.1 Lanistes nyassanus | reverse complement strand
AACAGCAGACTCGAAAATGAGGTGTAAAATTATCACTCGTGACCCGGAAAGATGAGGCCCCTCTATCAGACCTTCCATCGGGTCCCCCCGCCCTTCCCCCTTCCCCCGCTCGAGGCTCCCAGCGCTGGCATACGTCTCTCAGCACCTCGGCTTGTAACTTTATTGTAGGCATCCCCTTGCGTTCCGGCATGCATTACTCCTCGTCTGCGCATGCCCATGCGATGAAAGTCAGGCGGACCTTGTCTGTCTGCACTGAAGCAGGCATAATCGAAAGCAAAATGCAAACATGCGGAACACTTCGCGTGCCCAACTTCTTGTTCTAAAAGACAGGGGGAAAAAAGAAAGAAAAACGGGGAAGCATTTACAAATGCTCTGACAGAACTTTGAAGAGAGAAAACTCTGTGTAAAGAATGGGATCACTTAGCTCTCTTTGGATACAATGAGGAGAACAGAAATCTCCTTTACAGACATCGTTTGAAAGTCGTTCCGTGATGCCAGAACGGCATGCGGGAAGAGCTTCAAAGAAGCTGAAAGAAAGAAGACACAACGGGGGGTCTGCAATTACGTCATCAGATATAAATTGCATCAATCCTAGATGGAAGCTATAAAGGTTTTCCTCTTTCTTTCTTTCTTTTTTTTTTTGTTTCCTTATCTCTTCCAGTTTATTTGTATTCTCTTTCTCTCTCGCGCGCGCGCTCGCTCTCTATTTCATTACTATTAAGAACTCAGAATTAATAAGTCATCGTTAAAAAAAATGAGAAACAGTAGCTAAAACTAGAAAAAGAAAAGAAGGCAGGGAGAAATCAGGGAAGACAGAAAGAAGAAACGGCAGGCATGCAGACAAACAGAAAGACTAGCAAGTAGACAAATAAGCAGGCAGACTGGCAGAAAGGCAGACAGGCAGGCAGACAAGCAGACAGACAAAATCTTCACGCCATACTGAGCAAGAAGCCACATATTGTATCCCATCCTGCGATTTCAGCCAGCCCAGACGAATATTGCCTGAAGGTGCTTAAGATAATGAACACCGGGAAAACATTTTCAAACTTTCTGGCTGTAGCTGCCAAATATCCCTTGCACATCTGGAGCCGTCCTCCAAGGTTGCAATTTCAGCAATTACACCAGCAACCTCACCACGTCTTCGAAGAGCTTGGGCTGCTGCTGCACTTGTTAGCACAGCGGAAAACAATTAGCGGCTTGGCCAAAATATGAGCGGTATAATCATGGTGCTACACGGAGGAATGTCTACGAGGATTAGGGTGTCAAAGATACCCCGCATGTTTGTATAAGCTTACCAGACAATAGCCTGGCTCTGGCGAGTAGCAAAGTTGACAGATAGGAATGACGCAATTTCAGGGGGGAAAATTACTGCTGAGAAGTTTTGCGGCAAGGATGAAGCCTGTTACGCCCAGAGAGAAGTGTGGGGGTGCATCTCACCGCAGGAAAAAAGTGAACGAGTATTTTTCTGTTGGGCGTTGATCAAAAGTCTGAACAAGTATGTTAGGAACTCGAGGACCGAGACACGAAAAGGAGAAATGATTAGGAGGCTGGGTGGGAAGAGGAGGGGAGGGAGAGCTTTTTAAAACTTTGAAATAGCCTTTCAAGTAACTGTCTTTCAACTAAAAGTCAGAGAACAGTGAAATGTGAGAAGAACTCTAGGCAAAGTGTGTCTTTTGTTAACAGCCTCAGGTGAAGAAAATCGTCGCCTGAATTTCGCCGCGACCAACATTTTTTTTTTAATTTGTCGAGAACACCTCAGTGTCCACCCTTGTTCCCCCCCCCCCAACTCCCTTAAAACTCCTCTGGTTTACGAGCTCACTTTTTATTGCAGGGTGGAGCTAACTGGTCCCTGAAGCCAATCATTTTCTCTCAAAAATATTTTTTCTTTCTTAACACCAATAGAAGGTCCTTTTTCTCTATCTTTTTCGTTTTTTTAAAATTTACTACAACATCAGCCATCATCTGTTTTTGACACATTGCATGTAATGTTTTTTTTTTTTAATATTGGGCGTGTTGTGCGGTATTAGAGTGCTGATAAGCTAAGATCTATTTCTGCGAGTTCTACTGAACATATGGCGCAGGTGCTCCCCAAAAGAAAATTTTGCTCTTCCTCTGGGCTGAGCTGCATAAGCTTTCTTTTCCTCACAAAGCTCCCAATGGGAAATTTTCCGTGAACATATGTATATGAACATACCTTTACGAAAACGAGATTCAGAAGCTTATACATAACGCAGATACAGACTTGCATCTCTTTTCTTCTACACGAGACGTGTGTATATTTGTTTTCATTTAATGTCATTTTTAGGTATGGAAAATAGTATCCAACCCTTTTGCCCCTAATTAACCGCTGGTTCCGTGAACGTTGTTATCGTTATTTTCACACACAAAAGGCTGTACATGAAATTCGTCCACACCGTCAAGTCTACAGACTCCTTTGTGTGTGGAAATAGCATTCGAACGTTCATGCAGTCGGTCTTTGGGCCCTGACGATTAACTACTTACGTGGCAGAATTTCACAGAACTAAGAGACTAGCATGAGAGTTGGGTGGTGTGTACAGCAGAAAGGCCATCCACAGTCGGTTGCTACTAGTACCACTATTTTCACGTTGTCGAAAACATCATGAAGGCGCAGCAAATCCAACAGATAAACTAAAGGCCACAGCACCACAGGCAAATGACAACCGCGTGAGGGGCTTTTTTTTTGAGGGGTCGGGACCCGCAGCTGTTACGTTTGCCAAAGCGAGAGCAGAGAGGATTCAACCAGGCTTAGCATTCTGCAGAATATTTCACGCTGGCTTTCCTGCTTAAAGATAAGTCATCATCACCAGAACAAATGCAGACTGGAATAAGAAGAAAGACATTAAGCTTCGAAGAACATCCTGCAACTACACGCAGAGTTAACAGTCTGGACCGAAGAACTGCATTCACCACTAGCCAAGGACAAGGCACCTCACCCCTTAAAAAAAGGGAGAGAAAAAAGTTGCATTCGGCGCAAGAGAAAAAAGTCCAGCTAAGGAGTCACACCGGGCAATGAAATTTCCATCGCGTGAGGCGAGGGGGAGGAATAGTGAGCAGGCACCACTTACAGCTGCGAAAAGTTTGGGAGTGGCGGGAGTCAAATTTCATGTTCCCGACTCTGAAAGCATGCAAACCGAATCTAATGGTCCTGAAAGCTCTCTCTCCTCCCCCATCTCTCTCTCCCCCCTCTCTCGTATTTAGCAAGTCTTTTTTCTTCTTTCTTTCATTTTCTTTCTTCTCTTGTCTATCTTCTCTTACGTCACCGCTTATGGTTTATATGCCGTCTGACTTTCTAATCGACAATGACACTATCCCCAAACGAGCAGGGCATGAAAAAGTAAGTATGGAAGAAATTCGTTTGAATACTCTCTCCCACCTTTCTTTCTTTCTTTCTTTCTTTCTTTCTTTCTTTCTTTCTTTCTTTCTTCATGCGCACACAAAAAGTTAGGTGCATTCGGTTATGGAAATAATTTGTATGACACGCTATTTCCGCGTTTCGAGATATGACCTTCGCTGATATAGTTCGCAGACAATTCAGAGTACAACAGAATGGTTTTTGGCCGCGAAAATGACCCCCGGCAAAGTAAACAAGGCAGCAGAGCGCTGTTGAAAGAAGATTAACACTTGCTTTGGCTAGCGGCCATATTTTGTGGATCACGTCACGAAAAGGCACAACGGACTCGTGACTCCGGCGAGATTGCTTTTGTTCTATTTCAGGTCTCTTCAATCACGCGAACCTGGAGCAAGCGTGCGTCGTTTACAAACTATTGCACTCGATTTTCCTCGATACGTTTTCCCTCTTTTTTTTTTCTTTCGTTCGTTCGTTGAATCGTTTTCTTTATTTCTTATATGTTTTCGTTCACTCTCTCCGTTTTGTCTTATGTGCGTCCTTTTATCAACTCTGTTTCTAAAAGAAATAAGAAAAGTCACAACCACAGCAGAATCAACGCCCCGATGCTGCTGGCTGTTTGAAGTCCGCAACATAAAAGCAGCAGCTGAGATATGACTGTAGAAATTCTATCTCGTCTCCCGGAACTGACGCTGCTCATAAACTTCGGGCAAGTTTGAAAAAGTTGTTAAGGGCCCAGCAAGAAATAATCAGCGGAATCAGATTTACGACCGTAGTGGAGGCGAACCTGTTGGAGAGCAAAATAGCGCAGACCAAGTCCAACGCTTCCCTGCCGTCCTGCTGCGGGAGGAGATTTATCGCCTCCTCGCCTACCCGCGACCACCCATTAATAAGCTGAGACTCGCTGTGATAGGTCATCAGCTCGCTGGCCAAGGTAGCCAGTCTTCCAACTAAAATTAGTATTTCTTTTTTCGGCCATCATTTATCTGGCGTTTGGTCTGGGGTGGCCTCCCTTCGGGAATGAGACTCTCCTGATTTGAAAGTACAAAACGCTCGGCGATACCATCACGATGTACTTTTTTCCACTTCCGTCGATGAAGAGACTAGCTTCACAGACAAGCTTCACGCCGTATCCCTTTGGACTTCCGCTGTTTATCATTTCTTAGTGTGGCCTTGCGTATTGAGTGTCTGGGTGTACCATGAAGGAGGCAAGGAAATCTGGTTCCTTATACATTCGGGGACCTCCATTTAGTCTCTTCCAGTTTCGGTTATGCGCGATGGCAGACTTGGGACAGAAAAAAAGTTCAGGTTTCTTTTCTTTTCTCGGGTTGTCCCTAGTGACAGCTGACAGAGCGCTGTTGCAGGCGAATGCGTGTCATGTGCAGGAATAGCAGCAGTTGAAAGTGGTAGTCGTTGATCTGTTGCTGTGAGTTACGAGCCACTGTTTGAATGTTTACAGACAGCGCTAAGATTTCCGTTGAAAAGATATCTGAACCCAGGTTTATTGTGGTTTGCAAACCATCTCATCACGTTGCCTGACCATCTGCCTGTTCCACGCCCCTTCCCCGCACCCCCAACACACCACCCCGATGTCGGTCTATCCCTTTTCTGCTTGGATGTTCGTCCGCCGTCAGCATCTCAGATTCTCACTCCATCTGTTTGCCAGTCTGCCCGTCACTGGAGAACAGCTAGACATGTGCAGCTTACTCCCAGCTCGATGTTTCGATTCTGTTTGAAATGAAGACAAACCTTGAGCACTTTCCGTCGACAGCCAGAACCAAGAAGACCCAGTTTCACAGCAGAGACGGATAAATCATTACCTAGACCCGTCCTGCTCCAGACAGCTCAATGTTCTCCAGGAGCCTGTTGCGGGGACCAAGATTAGGATGAAAAGCCTGAGTATGCCAGTTCCATCAGTCAACATCTGGTACGGTCAGCATCGGATCTGATCCACATGCGGCAGGAAAACCTGGACTCCATTTCATGAGAGCTACGACGATCTGTGGTCCAATCAACTGGGGTTGGGAGGCGCTTCAAGGAATATCGCAAGGCCGCATAGCAGTCACGAGCAAAGCAAAAGTTTCGCGCTTCTCTGTAACATCCCTTGTAGCCCCTCGTGAAACCCGCCCCTGAGGCTAATACAGAAATCAAAACTCTTTACACTTATAGGGCAAGTTAGTTTTGAGTATTGTTTCCCTTACCTTGGCCTTATACTGGTATGACTTGGAGACTGATCTGTCAAAAGAAAACCTCGTTAAGTTGGGTTTTTTTTAAATCTGGCGATGTTTGCATCATTATCATTATCAGCAGCAGCAGTCTTTTTCTTGCCACTTACTTCTCTTTGTCACAACCAGCTTCACTTTCTGACCAGTAAAAAGTCCGACAAGGCACTGACATGCGCTTGTGAGGGGAAAAGACTTCGATGAAGGAACAACACGGAGACACCATGAACGAAAACCAGAAGACCTCCAGTCTTACCTGGGAAACTGTGTAGACGGCGGCTCAGAACATGGAGCAATGACGAAGTCTTGTACAAAGCCGGAACGAACATCTATCTAACCCTTCAGTCCAAAGACTATCAAACTCTTTTGAGATTTAAGTGCATTTGCAGTCACAAATAAAGATTTAACAACGCCCACCCAATTATTAACACAATAATTTTAATAGTCGTTATAATGAACCTTTCGTTAGCTATTTAAGAAAACCTACTCTTCAAACCCACAAAAATCTACGGAACCGAAACCGAAAAATAATCTTTTCCTGAAAACGGTTTAAATGATGAGTCCTCCCTTGATAAAAGAACAGCCGGATAATAAGTATCCTTTTCCCCCCAAAGAAACCTAATTCTGATTAATATTTTTTAAACTGATTTGCTGTCCTCGATGATAGTGTTGGCAGCATGTCGACTTCCCGGCATGCAGTATCGCGCACGGAGCTGCTCGGCGGCTGGGCTCGCGGCACAGGGATGTGAAATTAGATTGTGTCCCTTCAAACGAGATTTCGGCCGACGGACGGGAAAACGGCTTGCTGGAAAGAGGGTGTGGGGGGTGGACTCCGTGACGCCTGCATCTTTCATAAAGGCCTTTTATAACTGAACGAATTTGGGTCTGATTTCGACGAACCTAGGCGAATATATATACAAGAAAGGCCCTTTCGTAACAACCATCCCATTAGGTTCGCCATCGAACAGAGTGCTACATGCAGTGGATGCAGTGTCAATGTACTCTTAAGGTACTGTCGTGTTGTCGTTGCTGCTGCGGTGATTGTTGCGGATATTGTCTTTGTTCACGATGATGATGATGATGATGATGATGATTGAACTGGAAACTGGTCTCTTTCATGCAAGAACAAACTTTGAGTCATCTGATTTTCGTTGTTTCAGTTTGGTCATTAATTAAAAAGCCGACTTGTGTCCCTTTGTATTTATTTTATCCGTGACTAAGAAGCCATGAATCTCGTCCTCGCACACTCCCTGGTCACACATTCAGCTTGACTCCTTTCATTCAAGAGAAATAATCTTAGTGGACGAGCAGATAAGAGGTCAAAGGGCAAGCCTTCGAGTCAGACAGTTTAAGAGATGTAAATAAACACAAGGCCCTCGGAGCCCGGCCCTCTTCATGTAAATCAACACCCCCTCTACCCGTCACGCCGTTACTGACACAAGAGGTCGGAGCGCGTGCTGGAGATAACTCCCTCTACCTTCCGGAAGTGCACCATCTGCCTGCCCCATTGTCTGTGTTCTCCTATCTCTGCCAGTTGGTGGCGCGCCGTACGCACCAGCAGAAGGGTGGCGCGGGTTGGAGACGCTGGCAACCGCGAGAGCCTCGAGGAGAAAACTCGTCGGCTGGAGTTCCCGCTTCAAGGCAGATAACTCTGTCCCCTTATCTCCCATGCCAGCGCCAGTTGCATGATGGCTCGCAGCTGTCCTGCCTGTAATAACAGAGGTGGTTAGGCCTGTTTCCCTTGACCATATTACCTGTACGTGTACAGACAACATACGGACGCCCATGCAGTCCGCCTCAGCACCGTGTTAAATCCAACCCTGTGCCGGATGCCAGCGTTTGAATTCTTGACCTCACCCCTCAACCCAACCCCAGTCAACAAACTCAATGGTCTTATTTGGCCAAACCCACACAAGTTTGACGAGGTTGACAACGCAGAAAGAAGAACGGAGGCCACTGAGAAGAAAATTGGCCAAAGTGTTACTTAAAACTCGTTTGTCTGCGTTTTCTTTCCCTCTCTCCGTTTCCAAATTCCTGTTCAGCGTTAGGTCGTGAACAGCGAGAGGTTTGCTTTCCATGTGGAACCTAAGACTGACCCCAGTCATCGGTGATAACATTCGCGCATTTTATCAACACCGGGTGCCTCATCTGCCCCTGTCAGCCGACACTTCGTGCGCCCTGACCGCCGTGGTCTCACGTGACTTGATAAGAAGAGTGGCCTTACCTTTGTGCAGCCGATAGCAGACGACATGGCCACTATTCCCGCGAGATCTGCTGACTTCTCACAGTATCTCGTCAGCTCTCACCGGCCGTGTTTAATCTACGATACGGATGCTCTAGATGGCCTCTGGTTTGTCCCAATAAACATGTCCGTCAAGAATTTCTCCTTCTGCCATTCGTCTTTTGACAGTTACAGTTCACCCTTTGCCCTCTGCATCTGTGCTCCCATGCTTGACCTGCTGATAAGGCAGTTTGCCAGGTGCTAGGCTACTTCTTGGTTTTAATTCCCAAATGCCGAGTGCATAGGACCTACCGCGATTTATGTACGAGTACAGTGGACAGTGATACCATCGTCTGTAAGGACTAAACATGTCGGAAATTAGCTGCAAATTAGCTTGGTTGAGTACAGCCAGTGATTAAGACTACGGGCTCCATCTACAAGGTCAGCTGATCTACTAGTTTGTTCAAAGATGCTCTGCTGTGCGCATGCGCACGAACGAAAATAACAACTTCCCGTTTCCTGTTTGTAGTCTACGCAAGAGGGAAAAGCTTTGAAATTGACGGAACCATATATGGAAGTCCATTGGGACTAGTACATAACCTTAACCGTGACTGTTTTTAACAGTCTAAATTCTCTCAGATTATGTAATAATCCTCGGATAATCTAAATTAAACCCTCCATACACAATATCTACCGCATATGGTTCCGCGTCTTTGGAGGCTTTGTCGTACTCAATAATCCATGGAGGAAATATGAAAAGTTAAAAAAAACGTAATTTAAGATAAAACTAAATAAAAATGGTCGAGAATAACTGTTTCACAAAGAATTACCCGTATATTCGCCAAACCCACCCCTGGGTTTTCGTCTTCAGCACTAAGGCATCTCGCACTGACAGCTGTAGTCAGAGCTTTCGCCTTCAGGTAGGACCGAACACCTTCCGTCTCACTCATGCATACGGGCCCATGGCCTGTCTTCCATCTGCGGATGTAGTACCAAAACTGCTTCTAGTACTCGTAAATCCTACTCCTGTAGTGAGCGCTGCGAGCTTTTTCTAAGAGTCCATGATAAATTCTGTAAAGGATTGAGAAAAGCCAGGCCAGTGCTATGTTGGGGTGGGGTGGGGGGTGGGGTGGGGTCAGACGGAAGACAAGATTAACTGGAACTTGTCAAGCAAAGACAAGATGTTTAGTAACTAAAAGCAGGCTGCATTCTAACAACAGACTGACATGTCTTAACATCCTCGCGTGCAAGTACACACAGAAAACAAGCACACAGAAAGAAGGGGATATCTGTGAAAAACACACACACACACACATGCTCAATTGCATAACTAGCTGCACTTTAGCTATTTTGCAGTTCTGGGATACATAGGATCGTAAGTAAATTCAGGGTAAAAAAAAATCATTCATACTTAATGCACTCGGTGACTTAATATGGCGCAAAGTGAGTGCATTTTTACGACTTAGAGAAAAGACCAGAGAAAATTAACATTTATTGGAGCCTTTCATCGGATCTTGTACAAGTCTGTACACGATTATAATCCTTAATGTGACTTTGTTTTAAGGACTCCTAATCCAAACCAAGATTTCTCGTCGTCCTTACGACAGCGCAGACTTTCTACATTTCCAGAAATGGTGCGCTGCAGACCGCTAATAGCCAGGAAACATTACCAATCTGCACCAGGGAATCACAGAACCGTGTTGACCTTTTAACTGCCCTTTCAGTCAAGACTGGCAAAATAAAGGACAAATTTGGACCTCATCGTGCAATTTTTCCTTTTATTTCACAAGAAGAAGGAGGGCAAGCTAACAGAACTTCAGCAAATGGGGTTAGAAACCCAGTCCATTACTGCCGCCAAAAAAAAAATGCTAGAACATTTGCGCTTTGAAGCCTGGTTGTGAAACGAGGGACAGCTGGTGCTAATGAGAAGGTTAACGTGCGTTTCAATCACACCTTATGACTGCAGATTAACCTTCGCTCGTTTTTTGTAATCCTCCTCCACCTTTTGTGCACTTACGCAATACGGACTGTCTCACTCATCGACCTCTCTCCCTCAGCCCCTCAATTTTCACTCTCTTTCTTCCTAGCACTCTCCTCTCCTCCCTCTCTCATGCGCACACAGACATACACACTCCATCAAAGCACACGGGCACATACATACACACACGCTCACACACGCGCATACACACGCGCCTACACGCGCCTACACACGCGCACACACAGACGCGCACACACATACATGCACGCATGTACGCACGCGCGCAAGCATACATTCAGTCATCCTTCTCCTTTTATTAAAGTAGAAAACAACAGGAAGACCATAATATTTCAACAGTTTCTTCTTCTTCTCAGATTTTCATTGGACCTTTTTGAGTCTCCAAGACACGCCCTCGCAGTAGTGAGAAAGGTCAAGGCGCTCTGAACTACTCGATATCTTCAAGAGCTGGTCCATGGTTTGGAAAGGAGAGAAGGAAAGAAAGGGAGAAAAAACCAATCAAGAGGTGACTGAGGGGGAAAAAGATTTGTTTCAATGCCTCGTTTGGTCTGCACGATGCAGAAGCCAACAAGCGTGTTAAGCAGGCATTTGAATGCGGCGTACTGTCAATTTTTTACGTTTTAAATTGGCGTTCGGAGTGACTTTTGAAAAATATTTTTTTAAGCAAACGAGATTGTTTTCTACCCACATTCTCTTATTGTTCGGTAAATCGCCATTGTTTTCTTGTCTTTTCCACTGTTAAAAAAAGTGATGACAGGTGGACGGACGGTCGGACGGATAGATGAAGAAAACAGACAGGTTGGTTGGTTGCTTAACGTCCCGCCGAAAACTGGGTCCTATGACTAAGTTATGCACTGAAAGCTGCAGTAAGATGGCCAGTGCGGACAGGCAGTTTAACGTGTGAAATGACAGAACCTAGTCTGCACAATGCGTAACTCCAGGAAATAATCCTTGGCTACACCTGGGCACGATCAGCAACCTTCCACCTACTAGGCCGCAGCTCTGCCAACTGAGCTATCCAGGTCCCAGACAAACAAACAGACTAGATAGACAAATAAATGGAAGGGTTGGTTGGTTGGTTGGTTGGTTGGTTGGTTGGTTGGTTGGTTGGTTGGTTGGTTGGTTGGTTGTGTCACGTGTTGGGGTCTGGTGGGTCAAGGAGATTGCACCATAGATTCCAGGTGTGATCCATCCTCGACTCTCAGGCCCTAATTAAGGTCTATTATTCCTTGTTCAAGCCGCCATCTAGCCGCTCACGTCATCACCAGCCCAGGTTCGGTCCCTGTTCACACTTATGATCGGGGGTGCTGGCCCTAGAAGCCAGGGGCAAGGTGTTAATTACCTGGGGCCGCTGGGGTGGGATTCGTGAAGGTGTCAGGCTGACCAGGTGTGCGTTAGTTGTTCAGGGAAGATTACGTAGCTGGAGAAAACTAGCGACGCGTAGTGTCGAGCATCAAGAGCTTTGATGTAGCCGCGCGAGGTAAACAACCAGGAACG
>SMGT01007033.1:156920-181893 GCA_004794575.1 Lanistes nyassanus | reverse complement strand
GGTTGGTTGGTTGGTTGGTTGGTTGGTTGGTTGGTTGGTTGGTTGGTTGGTTGGTTGGTTGGTTGGTTGGTTGGTTGGTTGGTTGGTTGGTTGGTTGGTTGGTTGGTTGGTTGGTTCGTTCGTTATTTCACCTATTTGCTGGTTTCCTCGTTTATTTATTTGTGTATGTAGAGAAAAATGCTTATTTCATGCATCTATTTATTTTTGTTTGTCTGCTTAGTTGGTTTTTCCCCTTATTTAATTGTTGGATACAGCGTCCAGATAGAGACAGAAGAAAGGAAAGAAGGGAGGGGCAAATGCAAAATTTACAAGGAGAGAGAGAGAGAGATGGAACGAAAACATATGAGAAGGAGATGAACATCGGGTCGACTTTCATTTGTCCTGCTCACTTATTGGTCCAAAACGTTAGTCGTTCTGTGGCCTACCATCTCCCCAGCATACCACGGCCCCTGGGGAGATCCCTGCACTTGTATAGAGCTCTCGTGTCTTCTCGACACCTGCCAGGATCAAAGAGCGATTAACCTGGCTGCTCCGGCGCCAGTCTGCTGGGTTGTAAGGACTTCTAGAACTAGCAGAGACAGGACGCAAAGACTAAGGCGAGATTTGCGGGAGCTTTGACGTCACTGCCTAGCGTTGCTTGCCTTTCTCGCCTCTATAAAACCCGCCTCTGACCCTTAACGCATCTCGGACAGATTATGCCATATGCTTTCGTGCTGGGAAAACCTCGTTCACAGAATAATTACCTTCGGCACGTAACTCGGGTGCCAGGTAAGACGTAGGCCTGTTCCTTAGCACAGCCTGAAGGGCAGCTAGCAACAAGTCCAATTAATTTATAATGAACCATCTCTTTTTAAAGTGCTCTTTTTATCGAGGCACGGGTAGATTTTTCCACAGTCCAGACAAGGCTTCACGAAAAGGTATTAACAGTCTGGTCTGGGTTTTACTTTTACGTCTTCCATGGGGACTGTTCAAGCCAGCGACCGCAAGTGAAACCGAAGGTGACTCACTCGCGTGCGTGCATTCCAGAGAGACAGAGGGAAAGAGGGAGGGGCTGACAGAGAGACGACGAAGAGAACAGATGGCAATAAAGGAAACATGTATGTAAGTACGTAGATAAGTTCGTGCATTAGGTAAATGCTCATCGGTAGTTATCTGTCGATCTTTCTGTATACGTTTAGCGGCACATTCTTTCAGTCGTTCAATAGCTCGTTAACGCTGACAAATCAGTAGAAGTCCCGTAATAATCTCAGGTTCTGGAACTTGGAGTCTTGGGTAAGCTGAAAATCACGCACTCCAGAACCCTACACACTGCCCCATTCTTCACTGTCGGAGGTAACCTTTTCTGGGGCCAAATTTCCTGTCGTCTCCACTAAGTCGATTTCTAATCCAAATAGTTTTTCCTCCGCTTGAAGGTGGACGAATACCTTGTCACATCATCAATCAGGCGGTTGCCACAAAACTGGGCCGCTAAACCCAGGTTGGCAGTGAAAAGGTCTAGACATCTTGGAGACACGCTTTCGGGACTGTCCCCATCCTGTCACCCATTGCGAATGATGACGCTGTTTTGTCCTGAAGACAATTCAATCACGACAATCTCGTTGAATGTAGAGACGGGAGCTATTGAATGAGATATCTACTTATGGAGGGGCAAATTTAGAAGGAACAAGGTTTCCAGCGCTTATCAGGTGAGGACGAGGGACAGCTCTGTACCCGAGCAGACCAACAAGTAAGATTTTCATGATTCGTAACTGGAACTGGGACTATAGACGTGCGACTGATTCCAAACCAGCCAAACGTTCGTAACGCTTATAATTCCGGTCACGGCTTCAGCATACTGGTGTCTTCTCTTGCTCCACTGGAGCTTAAGCGGTCAGAGGACAATGTACGACAACAAGGCAAGTATAAGGTTCTGATTTTTTTCACTCTTCACCCTCAGGGGAAAGTAAGCCACAGACTCTAACACTTAATAAATAAAATGTATCAGATGAAATATGACGCATGAAACAAATGTTAGACATTTAACAAATTAACACAAAACAAATCATTAAAAACACGTTCAAAGCCCATTAAGGCCTTTTTTAGGTGGGTAAAAAGCAGTGTAGCGATGGGAGGTTGTGTTCTATATATAGTCAATGGCGAAAGATATATTTTTTCACGTGACTCATCTTCAAACAAACATTGTAAATGCCAGTCGCAGCTTAGCTAACGCGAAGGGCCGAGCAGAGGCACAGCTCGAATGTCACTACTTCTGCAATGACGGGTGGAGGGGTAAGGACCCCGCCACTGATCTAAAATATTAGTTTTAGCTCAGTGGACCACACCGGCTGTGTTTTCTCGCGGGCAAGATCGCCTTGCGATTGCCTGCAGTGGCGCCGATCCCACAATCCTCTCCGTCCTAACAAACCAGAAAAACTAGTCCTATTCCTCCTCTCAGTCCTGTTCCAGACTGTTAAGGAGAAAAACAAGCCCAGGTCCTGGTGGAATTTTCAAAGAGAAGAAAGACAAGCATACAGCCGGAAGTGTTACATCAGCATTTTCTGGGAGCGGACATGACCTGCTAGCCTTCAATTGCGTCTTGAAGAGTCGCTAACCGGAAATTTGTGTATAAGTCGGACCCATTCGAGGCTGTGTGGGCCGTTGAATTGATTAATTTTCTTTTGTAGATGCTTCTTGAGGTCTTTTTTATCATTTGGTTTTTGTTATTTTTCATTTGTTTCTTTATCACTAATGTTTTTAAGCAAATCTTGTCAAAGCAGGTTTAAAATGCCTAATGAAATCCAGTAACAGATTGTAATCCTTGAATTAATTTTTTTTTACTAATTGTCTTTATATACGATGTTGTCGAAGTGAGATATAAATGACTGTTTCAGCTGAAGATTAATTCCCTCGGAATCACTGTATGAAAATCACGTGCTGTTTTTCAAATGGAAGGTTTGATTACGACAGTGAATGCATTCATATCGTTGTGTCTTTGCAATATAAACTAGACGCCCAGCAGACAGCTGAAGCGTGGGGTTATTGCGACACTGGCTCATCTCAGTGGCGTCTGTTTGTTGTAACAGAGCAGACGGTCTGGTCAGTTGTATGAAAAAATCCCAACTGTTTTTATTACTATAGTACATACGACAACGTTCAAGAAAATGGTAATTGAATTACTAACTCATCAACAAACTGTTACAACTTTTTGTCCGTCCTGAGATCTGTTTTGTGTGGCAGCAAAAGGCAGTAAAATAGTGGCAAAAATTTTTTTTAATCTACACTGGGCAAAATCAGGAAGGGAAAAGTGCAAAAATGACTCTTTGCATTTAAAAATATTTTTGAGTCAACAATTTTTTCTTTCAGGTGCTAGGGGTTTTAGGGACATAATATCTTTTCAAAGACTTTTTAAAATAGTAAAAGTAAATATACAGTTATTTTTTTTAGAGCCTATAGTGTTTTTCTTTTTTGTTACCTCATGAGAGTTTTATTTTATGGGTCATCGTGTACAGCGTGGACACAGGTTACTCATAAATACCTTGGACCCAGGCGACGCATCAATGTTTGATATGGAAGCAGATGATAAATACGTTTGGCATGAAGACGTGTGTGTGTGTGTGTGCGTGTGTTATGAAGACAGCTTGGCAGAAGGAAGTTTTATCTTCCTAAGATTTAAATCTATGAGTAGAAAAAAATGAACGAGGTGACGGATGGACCGACAGATCAGACATAGAAAGTAGACGACCTTAAATAAAATGTTTATTGGGTTAAGTGAAGTATCGGGTTCTTGGGAACTGTGCAAAGATTTCAGCTCAGGGCGACTAAAAACTGTGCTCTGTTAATTGCATCTTAGCGGATTTTCTTACCCCGTGAGCAGCGAGGGATGGCAAGAGCATCCATCTTTGTTTAGAGTTATCGTACTTTGTAATACCGCACGAAGTTGGGCGTGGCCAGAGAGTGGCGTTCATCCATCTTCCTCGCTCTCTTTCTGGGCATCACTTGCTTCTTCGCGAATCCACCATGGATTTCTTCTTTTTCTTCAGTCCGTTCATCCAGTCTTTCTCCACCCACGCACTTCGTTGATTTATTTGGTTTGGTGCTGTCTTTAAAGCTGCTGTCTCTTCACCCGTCTTACTTTCCGTACAGTTTTCGTTTCTTTCGTTCGTTCGGTCCTAACCACGTTTTTACCAACAATTCTTTTGTAATAGATGGTTCATAACTACAGTGACAAGCTGAAGAAAATGAAGTGAGAGATGAAGAAAATTTAACCAAGCAAAAATAGACAAGCACAATGTCAGGCCTTTGTCCCTTCTGCAAGAGGACACAGACAGCAAACAAAACGAGTGACAACTGAGAGAAAGACGATTTATTTATGTCTGTGTCGTTCTAAAAAAGGAGAAAGCCCTTGAACATTGATGTTGTGCTTGTCTATTTTGCTTGGTTAAGTTTTATTTGTTGTTGCTGTCTTTTTATTTGGCCTAAGCAGCAGTCCCGTGTATCTTTTCTTTTCACTTTGACGAAAATGGCGAACTTCAGCGCAGAAGAACAGTACGTACTTACGAATGCATGCTTGTGCAAGCGCATGCACTCATTAAGTGTTGCTACAGTGGAGTGTGTAAGATGAGTTTTTTGTTCGACTCCTTTTCCTGGGAATCCCCTTTGTGTTTCAGTACAGCCAGAATCCTCGTGGTATGAGCAGAATCTGTTTATGTGAATTCTTTTCTTAACTGGGTGTGCGTCATACAATACAATACAATTTATTGTCCGTGATATCATGTGTAATAGTGGAAATTTACTGCCCTTCAGTCAGCTTTGCTGAGTTATTGTGTGTCTTAACTCTTCAGACCATAGAATAGACCAGTGTTTGTGGTGTGTGGGTGTGTGTGTAAATTGTGAGATTTTGATATATTTTAGCCTTATATTAGCTCAGGTTATTTCCAAACATTTGCCAACAAAAGCGGTCGGACCTGATCCCTGAAACCTCCTGGTTTAATACATTTATCCTGTAGTAATGTGTCTTTATTTGTGTTTGTGAGTTCAAATATTCTCTCATCCTCATCCTTTTCTTCTTCTCCCCTTGCGTTAAGCTGCACCTGAAAGGCTGGATGTATTCTGCACAAGGCTGCAAATACTGCAAGAACTCACGTAACTTCGAAAACTGCTGACAGTACAGGTGTCAGCACGTGCATCCATGCAGCATGCGCGCTCGGCAGCACCTTGCAACCTCTCCGATTGATCCTTCGACAGTGAAGTTCATTTGCAGCTGATCAATAATGCATCGGGCAGGTCAAGTCTATCAATGTACCTGGATTAAAGAAAAAATGCATAACTTCCCTTCTGAACGACCTCGCACAGCTCGGTGCTAAAACACTGTGCGAAGATGACAATTCTATGAACCTCTTGGCACATGCTTATCTTCAGCTTGAACAGTGGTTGTCAGCTTCTTATGATGTAGTAAGTATTGTCTACATCCCAGAATGTGTACGCCGCGAAGAGTCTTGTGCAGAGTATAAGAATGTCAGAGAGAAAGGACATTGGTGTGTGTGTGTGGGGGGGGGGGAATCAACTTTACACCAATTTAGTTAAATCGCTTTCACCTCCTCCGTTCAGCCTGTCCTCTGAATGCATGCGAACTCGATATTTCGCGGCAACAATTCTGGGCTTCGTTCTACAAAGACAGACGAAACAAAACAAGAACAAACAAAGACCTTCGCCAGTCTCAATAGATAGCTTCTCTGTCTCCATCTCTAGCTCTCCATCTCGCTCTATCTCTATCTCTATCTCTATCTCTATCTCTATCTCTATCTCTATCTCTATCTCTATCTCTATCTCTATCTCTGTCTCTATCTCTATCTCTATCTCTGTCTCTATCTCTATCTAGTTGGGTTCTGTTAGAAAGAAACACTGTTGTAGGGAGGTGGCTGGTAGGAAAAAAACGTCAGAACAACCCTAAGAAAGTCTCAAATACAATCAGGAATTTGTAGTTTAATGTCAAATTACGTACCGATCTTACCTCATAAGGACGATAACGTATGCGATGCAACAAAAAATCGCACTTGAGTGCAATAGCGCGGAATGTTTCCCCCCATTCAAGCAAATACTAGAACGTTGGAAATCTATCCGCCACAAAAAATGAATAATAAAATAAAACAGCAGTGCAGCTTCGTACTTATTAACACTGACGCCACCCACATTCAATTTACTGCTTTTCAGATAATTAATTATTTCCGTGCCTACGCCTGAAGTTAATATCCTCTGAAAGTTCACGAAATGTACAGGACGTATGCGCGAGTCTAGGTTGATTTTTTTCCATCTACTTTAACAGACTGCGGTTCACTGAGGCCGATACTGTTTAGAGGTTTGATGAAAAGAGGATGTGAAAAAGCTTTTGCGAGTATCTGTGAGGAAATTACAATTGACAATGCAACAAGCTTAATCTCTATTGCATTCATTTTACAAGTTCCTTCATTTCCTGGATGGCCTTGGTGCACCGTCTCTCGCAAGCCTTTCTTTATCGTCCGGAAGGAGATAAATTTATAAACAAAAGAGGTCTGTCTCCGTACATTAAATGCTTCGAGCTTAACAGAGAAAGGAATTTGTACCTACTACCTATATTAATAAAACAACCGAAGGAATCAGAATCGATTCGACTTTGGTGTATGGCTGATGCAATCGACTTCGCCTGTCGTGTTGCACCGTTTGAAAACTTTGCCCTCTTGTCTCGAAGGTCAAGTCGAAACATTACCACTTGCCATGTGTGGCGGATGTGGCCACAAAAGGAGCAGATAAAACAGGAAAGAGTAATCTGCCCACATAGTCTGCCAACATAGTCTGGCAACAAAGCTGACACCACTTCTGAAAATAAATAGAGCTGAATTTAGACGAGAAGCAAGTCCCTGTTTCTTCATTAATTCTTTCTTTGCTACTTCTGTCCTCGATTCCTCTTCCTCCACCCCCTTTCTGTCTGTCTCTGTCCGTCTGTAGCCCCCAGTTTGGGTATGTGAGTACCAAAACGGCAGTGAGTGACAAAACGGCGGTCTTATCACTTAGAACGTATCATCAGTAGTCATTAACCTCTTCATGAAATCTGCTTCGTATTCCACAGTTTTGTAACTCAAAACGTTTAGTCATAAACATAAATTTCAGTTACTTCATTTAAGAAAATAATTTAACAATGTCAGCTACCCTCCTACCGTCTTGCCTGTACGTGTATATGTGAAGCAGAACTTGCCCAGTTTGTTGTTGTATTTCTATTGGAAAATTTCCATGACTGATTTCATAAATACGTAGATTGTGGCTTCGAATATTCAGACAAGGCCTTAAACGTCATATCCATATTTTTGAGAGTCTGCGCGTCTTTACAAATTGTTTGACACTTTATGTATTGCATGGGTCTGTTCGTCTGCCTGCCTGCCTGCCTGCCTGCCTGTCTTGTTCGATGATACCCTATCAGGGACTGGGGGAGGGAGAGGGGGAGGGGGCGGCGGGTGTGGGAAGAAAAAGCAGGACATGGAAGGTTAATATATTTAACTCACTGGGACCCGTGCCCTAATGGCAAATCTATTTCAGCGCTGGCAAAAAAAAAAAACTGTTTAGGTTTTAGGAACCGATGCAGGGTCTGTTAATGAGAAATCTATTCATGAGAGAGACTGCTATTTATAAACATCCCGGACATCCCTGAAACTGTTCACTCTGCTGACACTGTGGACCCACTTCGGACACAACAATAGAAAGTACGTTGAAGATAATGTCATCATTCTCTAGTTGTCCTAGAACATACAAGTGAAATTACTGGAAATGTGACATGGGGAATACGTTTGCTTTTATGGAATACTTTTCTTCCAGTTAATGGCCTTTCGCACCATAGGGGCAGCATCTAATACCAGTTTCTAAAAACACTGTAACTGTGCAGCAAAGATAAACGCTGATGTTTTGTGTCTTTACAATTTCTCTTGTCATGTCTCGCAAAACGAGAATATATTAGGGGTTCCAAAAATGCGTACTTTTAAATGGCCTTTCGCACCATAGGGGCAGCATCTAATGCGAGGGACGTATTTGGGAGTGTGTTCGACGTCTATACCCAGTCTTCGAGACATGGGCTACCTTCGTGGTACCTGAGCCTCCGGGTAACTGGTACTAACCTAGCAATCTTTTTTCTTATGTCACCATTCTCAGCGGAGCATAGACTAGACAACGGCTCCCAATCTTACTGATCAGAAAAATCTAATATATGAAACCGGATGTGTGTGTGTGTTTGTTTTGTTTGTTATACAAATCCGCACTTCTGAACGGATCCAAACCAAATTCGCCACGCGGGTACCTTTTCGCCCACAGATGGTCATAGACCATATTTCGCCTGTACCAAGGCCTAAACAAAAATAAAATCATAAATCTGATGACTCACATGTGCACAACAATCAGCGTGCAAGGGAAATCACCACACACCCTTTTCCCTTTCGTACGAAGTGTACTTTCCCTTGCCTCTCTTCACAACAGATAGATGGCAGGCAAGGGTAGGGGTTCGGGAAGGGGTAGGGGTTAGGGGTGGGGGTTAGTAAAGGCGTAGGTCTAAGGGTTACAGAAGGGGCAGGAGTGGGTAGGGTAAGAAAAGCCCTGCCAGCGCCTGATCTAGCTAGTTATTTATATTAAAAGCAAAACAACACCAGACTGCCGTTAACACGACTGATTAAAAACCTACCTCCTGTGTGGAATACATTTTCACTTAATTACATATATAAAACACAAATTTCAAATTGCAATATTCTTTTTAAAAAAGCAGGTTACGTAGGAATTTTCAAGTAAGAAAACAATTATTTTTAGTAATTTCCTTTAAGAAAGACTGGATTAACATCAAACCATGTCTAAAGTTTGCGTTTTTACCGGAACAAAGAAATCCAACATTTACTTTAACCTTTTTCTAAAAACACTGTAACTGTGCAGCAAAGATAAACGCAGATGTTGTGTGTCTTTACAATTTCTCTTGTCATGTCTCGCACAACGAGAATATATTAGGGGTTCCAAAAAATGCGTACTTTTAAATTTGGTTCCAGAATTCTGACCACATTCCTGCCTTTGGAAGACATTTATTTCGCGGAATTACTGTCACAAAAAGCGAGAGGGATGCAGTTTTATTATGCCCGACAGTTATTTGCAGCCGTTTATTTTAGAAGATGTGAAGAATGTGTGTCATTACCAGGAAGGGGATGAAAGGAGTGAGGAGAAAAAAAAGGAAAGATCACGGTGTCAAGATCACACGGCTGTTGTTTCTCTTTTCGAAGGCGTTCGTTCGTTTCGTCTTTGGCCGAAAGTGCGATCTGGCATCGTTTTATCTGAGGAACCTGGACCCTTGTGTTGAAACACAGGCAATGAGTTTTAGCGAAAAGGCTTGCACGTGTGCTATGAGCGTTCTGTTCCACGTTCTGTTTCTCCTGCTTTTCTGCCATTAATAATAATCCAGTCATACTGGTGTTGCTGCTGTTCGTAATGATGAAATATCCACCCTCGATTACGTAGTTTTGATCTTGGTTTCTCTAATTCTCTCATTCTTTCTCTGTGTTCCCTATCTCTCTCTCTCTCACACACACTCTTTCTTTCTCTCAATCCATTTTATTTCTTGTGAAATGTACTGAAATAACAGGATGAATGACGACAGTATTAAACACCCTTGTAGTTTTACGTTTGTACAGTTAAAAGTGCGGACAAATGGTGGCTGGACCACTCGTCGACCAAAAGCTATATGCGCGACAAAAGAGGGAGATAATAAGAAGCTGCTAAGGGGGAGAGTAGCATATATTTCCTTGTTCACGAGACCTAGGGGAGGCGACTCGGGCAAAACAGAAATGAAGGCGCCAGCGACGCTGCTTGGACTACTAATGTTGCGCGCGCTGCTGTCGCCGGAAGCTGCTAAAAGGGGTCGAATGAAGGAATTACAATGGAAAGAGCAGGCAAACAATCACGGGCAGGAGATGGATGGAGGGGAGAGAGGGGAGGAAGAGAGGGGTGGTGGTGGAACGGAATTACTGTCGATGGTGTTGTTTTCTGAAACTTGAAGCAAGATCATAATCTGGGGAGATAGTAAACGCTCGCACAATGGCAGGAACTAGGAATGTGATTCTTCACTGGTAGTCTGTGTTAATTATAGAAAATCTGACTTGTCGACTCGGTGTCTCCATGTCGCGTGTGTCCGTGCGTGCGTGCGTGCGTGCGTGTCCTCGCCCAGACGTTCACAAAATGAACGGAATAGAGATTGTGTTAAAAGCCGACAAGGGTCATGATGAGGTGGACTGATGAATGTGCACAGGAACAAAAGGGAGGTAATGACGATATTCTCTCCCCGTGACCCTGCATACATTAGAGACCCACTCGCAGAACGTCAGCAAATATTCCTGAATAGCTAATTTGCCCTGGGTCGTATTAGCATAAGAAGCAGATTACACACCCCAGCGAGGAAGCATGGTTGCACGCACTCACGCAGGCACGCAATAACACACGCATACACGCATACTTGCAAAAAATTCTCTCCCCTCGTTACTGGAAGAAATCGCAAATGTACCTTATGACACGCCTAGCTTGCTCTCCCTTCATCCCGGTCTCTGCCCTAATAAACCTGTTACCATCTTCAGGAAATGAATCATCATCATCATCATCATCATCATCATCATCATCATCATCATCATCATCATCATCTGTCCCGTACACATGCGCGGTGTATCATGTGCGCTGCGCATGCGCATGCTGGTTGGTAACCAGAACAACAGATAGCAATGAAAAGACCAATCCGTGGTAATACACATGTAGTAAAGACGTGGTAAAGACGTCTCAGGTTCAATGCCCATAGTAGCTTAAGATTTTTTTTTTTGGGGGGGGGGATGAGGGTCAGGGCGTAGGGTTAGGGTTTGATGTGAGGTAGGACTTCTCTTTTCATGTATACGTTTAAGCAAGTCCGCAACCATGAAATAATGGGAATAAGAGGTGGTCCGCGCATGAGTGCCCAAAGTCGGTGGGAATTTCAGACTCGCGTCCCGTACCCTGCAACAAGCTTCCTCCATTTCTCTCTATCCTCTGCCAGTCTCTGGCTTTCAGCAAACGTTAGACCAGTTCACTCTTGGATGTTGTTTTCCTATCGTTTCCTCCGTCTACCTTTTCTTTTTCCTCTTTGTACTGTACCTTGCCGAATGATTTTTGCCAGCCCTGATGATCTTGAAGGTGTGCTCCTATCGTGTCAATTTATACTTTTTAACAGTGATTAGCGGATCTTCATGTGGTCCAAGGGCTGACTGTATCCGCTGTACGTGCTATCTTATCGTTGGTTTATGATGTGCTGATCTCCATGCCGTAGGCCTCCATAGGCCTCCATGCCAGGGTCTTGTTTAATTGTTTTAATTGTCAGCTCAGACATCAGCGTGTCGGAAAAGCACAAGCCGGTTATTGTTCTGCAACTGATGCTGTTACTTCATGACCTTTCAGGGCGCCTGTCATAATTCTTTCTAGGAAGACGTTAAACCCAAGCTGGGTCGTCACCAAACGGTTCAGCGCTGTACTTATCCATTAAAAAATGACTCACACTTGCCATCTCCTCTCCGGAAATTCCTGTGGTACGTCGGTTGGAGGGGGTAAAAAGACACTGCCCGCAAATCATTCGTTACAGGCAGTGTCTTATTCCCAGAACTAGATTAGCCTAATGAACCGATCTAACCTCAAGAATCCGGGCCACCCGACTGGTGCAAGATTGGCACGCCAAGGGCAGAAGCAGGAAGTGGCAGCGACATTAGACTCGCAGTAAATGTTACAAAACTGAAATTTTATATATCGACTCATCCAATCCAATTAAGCGAAGCTCATTTTTTCAGATTCCTGAGGAAGACACAAAGCTCGAGGGTCATTCAGTATTATACGCATGATGACTGGGGGTTTCCCCCTGTTTGGTTGTTTTGTTCACGTCTAAGTTATCTCCCTGAAGAAGCAGAGGTCGGAAGGTTTGTTTACAGCAGTTGGCACTAGAACAGTGTCTGTCTGTAAGCCTTCCCATCGTCTCGTGTCGCAGATGATCTTAACGTAAATCGAATGAAGTGCTCTTTCTTTTCAGGGTTAACGAGATTTCAAACGATAGCTTTCACTAGCTCTGAAGACTTCTATTTATTTTAGGTATCTTATGTCAGTGGCTGAACATGGCATTGTTTACATGTGTATCATGAACACACTTTTTATAAATTAGTTTTACTTTCGGAACATGAATGCTGCTTGTTCATTTTATCTTCCATTTACTTGAACCGTTCTTTTTTCCTCTGACTAGGGTCGTCTTCTCAATTTTCTGAAACATTTATCAAGATTTTTTTTAAAATTATCTCTACGTTATCTACTTTTTTAAAGATAATCACTGTCCATCTATTCATCTGTCCGTCTGTCTACCTCCCCATCTGTTTGTCTGTCCGTCTGTCCCTTTCTCCGTCCCTTTGTCCCTTTCTCCGTCCCTCCGTCTGTCGATCGATCGATCTAGCTAACTATCCGTTTGTCCGTCTGTCCGTCTGCCCGAACGTCCATTTGTCATTTGTCTGCTCGTGCCTCCTTCATCTATCCTCCAGCCCTCCCGTCCGCCCCTCTGTACATCACCCTGATAGTTGTTCTACTCGTGTCTTCCTTCTTTCCTTCTTTCATCCCTTCCTCCGTCCATGCTTCTCTTATTCTGTCCATCCTTATATCTCTCTCATTGAGCAGTAGTTTTTTGTGGACACAATTTTGAGTTCTGTATTAAGAACAGAGAGGTGTAAGCCATCTGTACAACTCTGTGCTACAGGAGGGGTCTTCTGGTTACGCAGCCCCCACAAACACCAGGCTGCGCCTTTCAGAAAGTTTTTGTCACACGAACAATGAAAGCCAGCGATTGTCTGAACACAGGCTTTCAGGATTTCTTCAGCCCTAATCCTGCTGCTGGTTTCATATGTAAAGACCACGACATGTGTAGGCGATCCTAGACACCCGTTGACTACACATCTTCTTCCTCTTCTTCATCTTTATCATTTTTGTCGTCATCCTCCCTCTCATAATCACCCAATGATTCTGTTTTTAACTTTGTTAGGCAGGCATAGCCATCCTTGCACATCAGCGAATTCGCCATGAATTCCAAACCCAATCATTCACAATGAAATTCTTGAATACCTCGGAGGAGACAAAGACAGTGAAAGTTTTTGTCATTTAGAATTGTTGGGTTCCTGTTTTGAAAATTCTACATCGCCTATTCAAACCATAATTCAGTTTCAAACTGATTTGTTTGCTGACGTCAACATGTTTCAGATTCCTGTATCCCTAGGGCATCCTGGAGGTTCGTGCACTGCTTGCATGTGCTTCAAGAACGCGGAGCTGTGAATAACCTTTGACCTTTCCTTATCGTATGTTGTTGTTTTTTTCTTTTTGCTTTCCCCTTTTTTTTCTTTATTGCTTCCTGTAGGCGGACGTTACAGGGAAGGAACTCAAGGTAATGAGTCTATTAAACTGCAGACTTCAGAAGAACCAAGTTGCCATTTGAGAGACGTCAGGAAATTAATCTTTCTGCGATTCTGCAATTGTTTGGTCAAGGTTGCTGCCTATAGCAAATCCCCTCGTACTAGTCTAAAGACGTGAGCAGTGATTGGCAATTGCAGACCACCGGTTTGTGCGAAAAGGGCTAATGGACTGCAAAGAGTTTTCATCCACTAAAACATTCCAGTACAACTAGATGGAAAATATTTTTCAAGGCGTTAAATGTCAATATTATTATGCTCACTGAGCTTATTTTTTTTTTAGTTTGTAACTATAGATTCTAATGATGTGTACATGATTTGCACATAGTGCTATTTATCGCAACAAATGATTGCTTTGTGTAGGGAAAACAGTAAGAGCAACAGAAAATCTTTACCAACCTCTGACAAAAACAGACACAGTCGACGTTTCGGAGCATTGCCCTCTTCGTTATGACAAGAAAGACAACAAGGAAACACACAAAACAAAACAAACAGAATTACATATAGACACTTATCCCGTATGAGTAGAGAGGAGCAGACAGCAGTGAGAACACACCACAAACTGGTGGTTAAAATGGCGGCAAATTGGAGTAGGGGCGGTCCAAACAGCAGGGGGGGGGGGATTCAGGTAAAGTGAATTAAGTTATTTATTACTGTAAAGATCATTGTTTGTACACAGTGGCAGTTGGACAAGGTATGTGCGCCCTAATGCTGCTTGCACATAGCAGGTGATGAGAGGAAATTTGTATGGTATTTGATATGTAGACTTTTACTGACGCGTGAAAAAGCCTTAGAAAGACACACCATCTCACTCATTAATATGTAAATAATAGTTAGCTTTCATTGTATTACTGAGTTATGTAATTATTTGGAGAGATGGTAGGTGGAGGGGGCTCGAGTTGTGTGAATGCCTTGATATAACATAAATAATGCAGTGTTCCTATTCTGCCTACAAATTTTCGTCCTCATAATGTCGGTTGTGTGAGAGTGAGCACGTGAGACAACAGTTATAAGTAAACAGATTTTCCCAGAAGACGACAAACTATGTATAACAGATCAGACATGAAGAACTGACCTGCCTGGTTGGCCCACAAAGATTATGTTTAGACCTCACATCTCTAGAATTTGGACAAGATATTTTAACCTTTGCTGAGAGCAGCTAGCCGGAAATCTGTCCTACAGTTCACATAACTTCAGTTTCCCATGTGTTGTGTTTTGTTTCAACTTCGTTCGTGTGGTCTGTAATAATGGAGTTAAATTAACGTCCCGGTGACGTCACAGTCTGAGCTGCAAGGGCCTGCGTATTTTATAGATATTTCTGCTTTCACTGTGACACGTTGCAGATGGTTTCCAGTGTGCCATATGATCCACTTAAAACTGCCTTTGCAAACGATTGAACAACCCTGCAGAGACATGAAGCGGTGTAAAATTACCCTGATATTACAGATGCTCGGCGGTGTAAAACTGGCCAGATCTCGCGTGTTACATATTTCCAAGACTGCTGCAGCAATCACTGCCGCTCTATAATCAGGAACAGAATGCTTGTCCGACTGATTTATAGACTTACAATAAAAAGGTGGTGGCTGGCTTTAGCGAGATATTCTCAGCGAAGAAGAAATTCTCCCTGTAACTAGAATTGTAGCGGCGTTCTATCTGTTGGTGTCATTTGAATTCCCAGGCGACCTTAATGTTTTAATAAGTTAATAAGAGCCGTGCAATATGTGGTGCTGTGAAGGAGAATCTTCATTATTTCTTGTTGGCTAGAAATGTGTGTGTGTGTGTGCCGAGGTACATCGCACAAAACAGATAAACAGCCTGTGATGTTTATAAACCCCTATGTAACATAGTGTCATTTCGTTGCATTCATACAGGGCTGTAAAATAAATCACTAAGTTTTGTTCCTTATCGCAATAATGCTTCCCCCATCTCTCTCTCTCAGATCAGACCTTCTTGTGCTTTACAGAAATCAGTGAAGTTATTTTCAGCAAAATCAAGTCCGTACTTTCAAACAAAGTTTTAAATACTTACGTGATATAGAAGGATGAAGAGTAGGAGAATGAAGACAAAGAAAAGGAGGACATTTGAACCCAATGTTTTTGAGGAGAAAATGGCGTTGTTAAAAACTAATTCATTGTTTCATTGACGTCCTCATTCTCGTTACAGTCAGGAGCAGCAGGACATTGAGTCCCCATCACCTTCAACACCAAATGACGAGATTAATACTTCCACATCTGCCTGTTTTAGGTGCTAACCTTCTGACAGCTTCATATTACGTCTTCTGCAATGGGTCCTGCACGTGCGCATGACATTTAGACTTTTTTCTCCCGTTTTTTTAAGTTTCATTTTATCCCGGATATTAAACCGCCCTGTGTCTCTTTTGACAAATCCAGAATTATTTACCTGGAGAAAGGGTACCCGCAGTTGCAGTCTCTTGATGTCCGTTTCGTTCGTAACAAGATAAACCTGACTATATGCTTTGGCTGCTGCTCCATGATCGATTAACGTAATGTTTTTAAAGACCTGAAAGTCACCGAAGCGGGTGCATCAGATTAGTCTGCTGTCCCCAGTCCTTATCGCTCAGTTTCGACAGCGGCGAGGGAAAAAAATAATAACATTGTCAACGCTGAGGCAGTGTAGGAAGAAAAAAAACCATAACGCTCTGACAGCGTAAAGAGGAGTTAATTTCATTGTGGCGGGCAATTGTGTGCAAGTTCAGTCCCCCTGAATCCACGCAGGCGCAGTAAGGCGGAAGTTATGACGCAGTGGCGCGTGATTAATTCCCGCCAATGGGCAAGCCCGCTTTTGACAGTTTCTTTTCCAGTCTATCTCGTGCCGCGGCTATCGGCTCGCGCTTCGGCCAGTGGACTGCCTGTAGTCAATTCACGTCACAACTATCATCAGTCTGGAGGACGTAGAAGGGCTTGTCTCGTCACTGGGCGCTGGCGAGGGCATCCGACAGAACTGACAATATTATCGAGCCCGAAAGGTCGCCTGAGCGAGAGGGACGCAAGACAGTGATGTCCGCCAAGATACAGTGTTCATCTATCTGGGTCACGACCTCTCGCGGTGTTCACGAGTCATCCAATTACAGCGAGTGTCAGAGCGAAGGCTTCAACCTGCTCCTTGTAACTGTCCTCTACATCCGACGCGTGTGTTTATTACAGCTAGTGAGGCAACGAGCCCAGTTTACCTGATAAAGGAACGCCAGTCCTGTGACTTGCTTGATCCGACATGGTAGAACTGCCTGCGAAGATTATGTCACCTGTGACGGTGCTGCGGTTTTCAAATAAATAAATACATAAGTGCACGTTATTAAAGACGCCCACACCACGTATTGCGTTCTCGTAACACTGCGAGAAAATGTGTCTTTACGCAAAGAAATGCGCTTGGAATCTCAAACAAACTGCCGAAAATGGGCTTGAGGGACTCTTAGTAGTTACAAGAAGACCCAGGCGTTCCCACTCACCTTGTCTTTGCACTAGGACACTATTGCACTAACCTGTGCGACGTTTACGTAACAGGACACACACAGAAACTGTCGCCAGCGGACAGACAGATCTAGAAGACGCGGCGCGATATCGCCGTTTGCGTCTGTACGTGCATGGACAGGAAAATCAATGCGCGCTAAATTGCCTCCGTGCCGGCCACTGAAGTGTAAGTGATTCTCCAGTTCTCGTCCGATCTCGGCGAGTTACGTTGTCCGTGACACTGACGGACCCCTTTTGAACCTTGTAGGTCGCCGTTCTGTCTACACTGTCGTCTGCCAAATCGATGGCAAGGCTATTCAAAAGAAGGCTGTTTTAGATCCCCCTTTCTCCTTGCTAGTCGAGAACGGAAACAATCGACTCTTTCACTTAACACGCCCACAGACGTACCTGCACGTTTTTGTCCACCCAGCCACCCCCAAAAAGGCGGTTGTTGTTTTTTTTACCCCTTTAATTGATGCAGCTACTTTTGTACAGTGAATCGCGTGGCAGATTCTCAAAAGTGGCGGGGGATGTCGACACTGAGTCCCTTTAGCTTAAGAACTAACGACTTCCAAATTTGGCTGTCACGTGATCATTTCATCCGATGGACAATTCTTTCCTTCCCAGAAATTTTCAGTTTCTAGTACAGCAAGGGTAGAATATAGCTGTGGGGTCCTCTAGAGGACCCTGTTATTACTGTCCAGAAAACTCAACCTGCTCACTAAATAGCTAATGATAAGATGTTTTAAATTTTTGAATTAAGTCGTCTTTAAGACTTAATGGTTCAGCCTTATTGTTCAAAATATTTTACAGAAAATTCGTTATCTCAGCTGTCAAAGAACACTTTAAAAATAAACAATGCACGAAACAGACTACAGGTGATATAAACTAATCCTATCTCATACTAAGTGATTATGGTCAATAAAAGGCATGTAGGATGCTGGTATGGAACAGTGTCTAGAATACAGTAGGTGAAGTTACGGGTTGCAATCAGATTCTGTGTTATAAACAAAAACAATACCTATGTCTTCTCAGAAAACCCAGTAAACAATGCTTTCTGACCTGTATTACTTTCCAGGAACTTTGAGCAGACACATTCCGTTTATTCTGTGACCTAACTGGACTGATTCAGCACTGACAGCAAAACAAAAAACAACAACAACAACCAAAAACACACACACACACAAAACAAAACACCTGGTTATACATCATAAAGTCGTTTATAGGTCTTCCATGGGTATTCTGAACCCCTTTAAACACACAAACGTGCACACAAAACACAGAGTGAACGCATTTCACGCCCCTCTTCTGTCTGGATTTAACAGCGAGTGGTAGAAAAACTATGGTCAGTAAAGAAATCCCCCACTAACAAAAATTGTGCGCTAGTTAAGCTACACACTGGTGGTCTCTGACAACTGTGAGCAGCGCATTCAACACGCAAGCCCGTGACTTTTGACCTGCATGGCTAGAAAAGGCTCAATATATCTTCCGCCTAGAAGGTCACAGAGGGTCAGTCTACTGTGAAACCGGTGGTTGTTTTCATAGGAACACGGCTTTTATACAGGACCAGGGGTCGGCTTGTCTGAGATTCGTCTCAGTGGTGACGACAGCTTCGTCATAATGCGGGCCTTAACACGTTCTTCTTTCTTTCCTTTCTTCCATTCTTTGCTCGCTGTCGATTCTTTGTTTATTCGTCCATTTTTGGGTCTTTTGTTCGTTCCCTCATATTCCGGTATCGGTATTTACCAGATTTGCGTACATGTGAACTACTGCCTTTACTTCAAACAATATTTGCTTTCTGTCTGTCTCTTTCTTTCTCTCTCTCTTTTTCTCCACAAAACCACATATCATCATCATCATCATCATCATCATCATCATCATCATCAGAATTTGCATCAGCATCTCTCTATGTCATCAGAAATGTTACGGCTATGTAGCGTTCAAAACTCGATTCACCCAGCCGGAGTCTCCCCTCCCCTTCCCAACCAACACCTCACCTCTTCGCACATTCCGAACTTGGAAAACCTGACTGGAGTTTTCCTGTTTTTCCTCCCTTTTGTAGGAACCAATTCAGTCTCCCTCCCATATTCACCGTTTCTTAGAATAAAGCCTTAGCCAAACATTATTTCATTAATGCGTGTCTTCTTAGAACAAGGACACCCCAGTTCCTAACTGGACTGACTGAGCACTATCTCCAAAAACTGTTTCCATAAGAACACCTCAGAAAAATCTAAGCATGGTTTTCGATTTCTTTCCCTTCACCACTGATTGACCCGTAATTCTTTAGTCCTTGCTTTAAGAACAATCACAGATAAAACAAGGATTTTTTTCTGGCTGCCGAAGAGGTCGTTAAAAAGAACTGTTTTTGACAGGCCAATCGATGTCTTTGATAGTGTCAGTAATGCGAACGTTCCTTTGACATTTATTTATGTAATACCGTCTCTGATGGAGGGAGATTTACGCTGTACACTTTATGGCGTTGCCCAAATTGAGGTCAGGCGTCCCTGACCCTTGGGCTCCTGCAGGATTGGCTTAATTATAAGTAGCGGCGCTGCACGGGGGAGGGAGGGAGGGGATACGAGAGACCCCTATTAACTCCCTTGCCTTTTGCCCTTTCCTTCACCAAGGACCCTGAGACAACTTTTGTAATTGAGGAAGACTTTTTTCCCCACTTTTTATATACGAAAGAAAAAGTTCAGGACGAGATCGCCAGCAAGATTTTAAGCTCGTGTGCCTCTAAACTTGCTTCTGCAGAACATTTATTCACTGGAGAATCTTCAGTTTAGTACAGTTATGTCCCTTCGTATGGGTTGTAAAAGGAAATAACGACAGCGATGAATGAGGAGAAATAATACAAGTTCTGTCTGGATGGTCGAGACGCAGTCAGATTTAATAGTGTAAAGTCGCCTTTATGCGCGGTAAACCGTCTCCGTCGCGCGCTTATGACTTTGGAAGAAAGCAGAACAAATATCTTTTGACCATTTCCCCTACGCTTTTGATGAAACTTCGAAGCCTCTTTTGCCTGCAACGAAATGTCTGATTAGTCTGTGAATGTCTTAGCCGGTGATACAAATAAGACCCCGAGGCCATCGTTTCATCGATTATTTCATCTGGATCAAATAAAACAGAAGCAATAAAGACTGAAACATTTTTTGCTGTGGTGTCAGCTTTTGTCTCAAACTAATTTATACGAAGTGGTTTTGTTGCAGTTTTCAAGAGTCTTGCGAAGAATTATGTTCTAGAATGTGATTGTGTGCATTTTTCTTCGTTTACTAGCTGTCTCGTTCTTAGCCAAACACAAAGACAAGACTTGTTACTAACTGGCATTTTTCAGTTTTTTTAAAGTTATGAGGGATTTCGTTTGACCCCATCACCTGTGGGCTGGGAGCAAATGACTTACCTCGGTCGTCAGTATTCGTCGCTGTGATCACCGAATCCCTTTGAGCAAGAAAAGCACTCGCTTTAACGGACTTTGTTCTCCATCACGTGCAAGAAAATCAAGCAATCACGATCCCTTTTTATTTGCTGTGATAGGCACATGTGAACAGATCTACTCGCCGTCATTATGTCGCAATCGACATTTATAGCTGCCCTGAAGGACAACTCAAAATGATTTATGTAAATTATTCTGCAGCAACAGAGTCATCATTTTGGCTTTGGCAGAAATGTTCTAGCTATTTTTAGAACTGTTTTAAAGCAGGATGATGATTTCCGAAACAAGAAGTAGCTGGCCTCCTTTAGTCGCATCTCGAGGAAACAAGTTATCAGTGTCAAGTCTCACAGCCTAGATCCCGTGTGTAAAGAATGAGGCTAGACCATTGCAGGACAGTGTCTCATCGCAGAATAGTCAGCGAGTTAATTCTGTCTTTAAATACGCGGGTTTCAGTGAAGTGTTTTTGTTGTTCGTTTATTTGTTTCGGGTTTTCAGACTTGACAGGTTTATCTACACGACACGTATCCACACAAAGTTAACATTTTGATCTACACAACACTTGTCTACACACGACTTCAGTGAAATGGGTTCTGTTCCTAAATGTGTGATTTCTGCGTTGGCACCACATTTTGTTAGTGTTTTGTATACGTGTCTGCGTGTGGAACGGGATGTAATGCTCATGTAGCATTATAAAGCCGCCATAGAGCCATAAATTTTATGTGCATCATATTTGTTTCTACCTTTTCTTTTCAGACGAAACCGAGAGAGTGATTTGACCCTCAACTGCAGGTCAAGGACGTATCGAACAAACTTTCTTTTGCAGTCGACTATGGAATCACCACGACGACTAAAAACAGACGTGTGGTGATACATTGCCTTGAGGGGGCGCGTCGTAAGTATACATCACACTGCAGTCGTGTTCTCTTTCAGAAAAGGCTGCTTTGATGCACCTCCGAATGTGTGCGTGTCTTTTGTCGTTTTTACATTCTACAAATACATGGGATCTCTCTTCTTTCGCAGAGGAACACGGTCCAGCTGGATGTACGATTGATTGGTTATACGGCTAGGCGAATGCCCTTCACAGCGTGCGGTCAGCAAACTTCTTTTTATTTTTTTGGCGGTTAGCAACTACTACAGAAAGATGTTTTGCTTTGACAGCTGTGCGAGAACAGTTGGTCAGAATCCTGCAAGAACCTTTCATCAGCGCAGCCAGAAAAACGTCTTCCTTTGATGAGAAATTACCTCGGCCCGCGGGTGCTGCCGAGCATTTAGCACAGCTTTGAGCAAGAGGCCATTGTTCGCGCATGCGTGTTGCTGTTGCCAGCTGCACCCTGAGACCCAGACAGCGCACGGCTTGTTCTGATCTCTACAAAATAGGCAGGTTATTAATCATAAAAGTAGAACAATGTCTGTCTGTCTGTCTGTCTGTCTGTCTGTCTGTCTGTCTGTCTGTCTGTCTGTCTGCCTGTCTGTCTGTCTGTCTGTCTGTCTGTCTGTCTGTCTGTCTTATATCCACTTGTTTGTTCTTGCGTCCAACCATCCCTTTTACTGCGTTCATTTTTTCGTTCTTTTGTTCGTTCGTCCATCCGTCCTTTCGTTTGTTTATTCTTGAGTTCATTTGTTCGTTTATTCGTTCATTATTTGTTCTTTCTTTTGTTCTTGTGTTCCTCGCTGCAGTGAAACAGGCTTAGCGGGTGACATACCTTAACATTAAATCAATTTTGTGTGCTGCGATCGTTTATTCATTTATTCGTTCAACCAATGATTGAACTTTCTTTCATTCGTTCATTCATACTTGTGTTCACTGCTTGTTTTTTCCCCTCCTTTCGTTAACATGATCTCTGCATCTCTTCTCGCATGTCCAATCCTCCTTGAACTGATTACCTAGCAAATATAACACGTAAAAAGGGCAAAACACTTTAGGATTCCGATCTTTAGGATATAAATATAAATAAAACAAATGCGGACAAAACCGCCCACTGAGTGGCGAAAATAGCACCAATCTTCATTTTGTTAACGAGATGTGGTTTTGAATATTTCTTGTATGCACTCCTAATCATTCCACCGCCGTAAGCTTATTTGGGAAGTACTCTTGCAACTGTGTATTTCTTGCTGTCTTTGCTTCTCTTGTGACCTGCAATAAACATTCTTTCCAAATTACCGGGCTTCATTTGTTTGCCGATGCTCTGAAGAGATAACGTCATTGTACTGTCTATCTCTCTCGGGCTGTCTGTCTGCTTTCCTGACTGCCTGAACGTCCAAACGATTCTCTACGTGCGTGGGGGTGCCAGCGCTCGTTCACGGATGGTCTCAAGCTTGCTTGTGTGCAAACAGATGTAAGAAACCCCAGCCACACTATGGTCATAGAACCAGGTCTTTCCACGACACGCCTTACTGTCCGGTGAGAAGTCCCACAGTACACTGAGGAAGACTTTGCTACCCCCTCCCCGTGGACGGGCTGTCTAGTCTCAACTAGTACCGTACCCCCCGTATCGAGTGTCTGCAAACAATCCTAGCCAACTTGCCTCGCAGACTGCGAAGGAAAATATGCAAATGTACTCACACCATAGCTGGGGGGGACAGTCTCTGGTTCGTATCACTTTGCTGGTGGTCTCATAAAAGGGTGAGTACCCCCACCCCATTCACCCAGGTTTCCTAATGATCTGGGAGATGTGACTTGTTTGCTAATGTTTGACCCTAGTCGCCACACCTGTATAATTGTATAACAATGAATAGAAATGGCTAGAGTTTACGACAGGTACTTCACCTAGCTCACTGGGGGTGGGGTAAAAACGTCCCGAAGACAACATCTAACACATCAGTGGGCGAAATTGTAAGTTTCGTTTTGGGTAAATGGACAAAAACAGCGAGACCTGTCGTGTCTGCGAGACAAGAGCATTAGTTCTTCCTGACGGGACCACTGCCGAGTGGAGTGCGGATTGAGGGCAAGCTTCTAATCTGTCCGTGACGTAGCCTCCCTGAGTTTCATGAAACTACCACGGCACTACGACCACCCGTCTTCCCCCCCAAAAAAGTTGCCAAAAGTTATTGTGAACAGAGCTTGTTGAAAGCGCGATGAAACAACTGTGGGAAAGGTTAATCTTCGAGCCCTGAGAACCTGAAGGAACTTCCCGCCCACTTTTTGTGCATTCTGTGGCCACTGTGTTGCAATGTCCACGTCATTAGCCGTGCAGCTACGCACAAAGGGTGGTGGTGCCATGGAGGCGTTTGAACTTTATCGGAAAGACAAGGTGACCTGGAGTACAAGATAAATCTGTGCATGGAATGGGAGAGGGAAAGAATTCAAACGTTCTGTCATTCTCTTGAAGACATCGGCGTAAGAGGGGAGGTAGGGGTAGGATGGGAAGTAGGGGGTGGTGTGGACCCAGTGGCCCCCGGTCGATCATCTGGCGTCAACTCAAACACAGTTTCGTGCAGTGCTCGCACGTAACGCGGACAACTCGGCGACAGAGTGCGCGCGCTTTCCACAAGGCATTGCGCGAACGGGCGACGGGGTGAGGTGAGGCTAGCAAATCATTAGCGGCGAAAGATCGAGTGATGACTGTTTGAGAGGAACAGGGTCGATCTCACACCTTGACGGGTGTGTAGTTTGTCAGCCATCCAAACCTCTGTCGACATTGCCCGGAGTCGCGTGGTGCTAAAAATAAATGGAACTCACACCACTATGCGACAAGTCGCTAATGCCAGCCGATAGCTAATTTACTGTTACGACACGAGAACCATTTGTTGAAAATTATTTTTCGATCTTGGGTTAACTCTACATCAAAGAAACGACTTCTGTAAAAATTAATCCTATCTGGATAAAAAAAAACGTAAAGCGAAAACGTAGGGAATATAAGGAATAATTGATATTGATTTCCTAGTAAGCTGCAAAAGTAGTTCGTGGATAGTGTTTGAACAATAAGCTGGAAACATTAGACTCTTCGCGAGTATGGCACCCTAGTTTTCTACGGAGTAGCCTGGATTGTGATGATGTTACAGAGATCACCCGACTGTACTGTCCTTTCGTCCCACAAAAGCTATCCTCCTTACCATTTAGCTTCACCATCTACACGCTCTCTCTCTCTCTTACGAGCACGTCTTTCGATCCTTTCTTTTCTTCTCTCTCTCTCCCGAATGTTCTCTCTCTCACACACACACATTAGGGAATTTCCTGTCCCCCCCTCATTTGTTCCCCCCACCACCACCACCCTTTATCGCTCTCTCCCTCCTTCAGTCGTCATGAGACAGTCGTCGTTGCTGACTATAAATCAAAGAGTAAACAACCCTTTTGTTTCTCTCCCTCCTTAGGCGTCTCCCCCCCCCCCAACACCACCACCAACACACAATTTCTTCCACGCTGATCCAGACGCGTCACAGCAAAACCGTCTCCTGGCCCTGTCTGTGGTATGCCTGAAGCAAGGAATTCTATTAATATCCAATCTGACAGTATGGCGAAAGAAATGGCCTATCATTATACGAAGAGGGTGAGCCAGCCAGCGAGCAAAAATTTGCGAGAAATTCATTATCTGCACAGAGATGGACAACTGGTATGAAACCCACAGTGAGAAGAAAATTGCGGGGGGGGGGGGGGGGGGGGG
>SMGT01007033.1:112334-148884 GCA_004794575.1 Lanistes nyassanus | reverse complement strand
GGGGGGGGGGGGGGGGGGGGGGGGGAGGACAGTCCTCAGCACCTCACACTCCAAGCAGGAGACATTTCTCACATGACGTCACTTTAGAAAAGCACGCCCCAGGCCCGATTAACGCGAGGGGTTAGGTCGACTCGTCTTTTTCCCGATTAACGCGATGGCTTAGGTCCACTCGTCTTTTCCCCCTTTCCCTCCTTCAAAGCGCTTCTTCTATGCTAGGGTTTCTATACTTCCTTTTCAATGCCTTTCTAACTTGCTTCCATTCGTTCTGTCTCGGTTTCTCTGTTGTTTTCTATTCTTTCCTACTTCCTCCTTTTAAACATTTCTTTGTTTTCTTTCTTCTACTATCGGAGACAACATGCCCCTTGCCGATACTACCAGATGTATTACTACAGCATTACACACAGAGCTGAAGCTCAGCACATATACAGACTTGTTCAACGATAAAAGACGGAGAAACAATGGTACTCACAAAGCAATTCCAGCAGACACAGGCATGTTGGTCTGTAACTCCACACAAATACACGCACAGACGCCAGGAAGGTAGAGAGACAGATGGGAAGACACAAATGTTCAGAACTTGATATTAACAGTTACTCGATTGCAGGGAACTTTTGTAGCCTGGTAAATCAATATTTTGACACAGGCCTATTTTAATAAGATCAGAGTGGATGTTTTGTCGGGGAAGGACTGAACCTCTGCGAGAAAGTAAAATTTTTGGTAGCGCAAGCTAGTTTCATGTCAAGCCTTGTTAGACATAAATGCAGACAAGATAGAAAGTTGTGCAAAAACGGACGGACAAACAGAGAGCCAGGCAGACAGACATACAGACAGATGGATGCTCTACTACCAAGATTACACGCAACAGATCCCAGAGTAAAAAAGTGTACGAACACAAGCACGGATTACTGCCGTAGCAATTAACATGTTCCTCGCGCCACAAACACGTTAACGGGTGCTTGAGAGCAGCTAGGCATGGCAAACTGCGCACTCCCGTTCGGGCGCATGCGCGAGTTACAGCGGATGAGAAGCCAGACAAGGCCGATAACTTTAGTTCCGGTAGGTAAAGTCCGTCAGCGCTGCGGAAAGCAGACGACGTTTTGTGTTTTCCTGGCGGCCGGGCCCAGCTAATCACCAAGGTTGCGCCATCAAGTTGATTTGCACCTCAGCTCGCAGCCAGCTTTGTGGGGGTTGTGCGCCACTGGGGCGGGAGGGGCTCCGGCTCACGTGAACCTGCTATTTATATTTAGTCCTACCGATTGGCTGAGGCAGCGTTTCTATTATCTGCGTATCGTTATTCTGTGTTATTCTCCCCACCCTCTCCCCGTCGTCATTGTCTTTCGTCGCAGTTCTGCAACAGGACTTGCAGGTCTGACTGGGTGAATTTTTTAGCTGTGGGTTAAGCCTCTTGCACAGAATATCATTGTCTAAACTGTTCATGTAATGCTTGACTTCCAACTATGCTGTTCCCTGAAGACTACTCATTGCCTGGCTGTTTTCTATACCAACCAGGCACCTCGTTCAAGACAACTGCCAGAAGGATTCGACCTCCCTGCCTCCTCTCATCCTTGCTTTGATCAGGCTGAAAGATCTTGTAACTCAAATGGGCCAGGCAGTAAAATTACCTCAATCCCTTGGACCTTTCTCAAATTCTCTGCAACTTTGCCTACTTTCAGCTACATTTCCCTACTTCTTGCCCTATCAACTATATTTTCTTTCATTCCCTGGTACCTCCTGCATCAGCTACTTTCATTCGATTTTCAGGTTCTGTTGGTTCTACAAAATACGTCTGTGCAGCTTCTTGTAACATTAGGCCCTACCTCCCTGCTTTTCTGATGCTCTTTGTACCACCAGCTACTTCTCTGCTACTTCCTGTGCTATAAGCTAATTTTTTTGTTTTCTTTTACTGTTTCTACCATCAGCTATTTTCTGGATACTTCCTGTACCTTTGCCTACTTCTGCACTAATCCTTTTATCATCAGCGAATCACAACCGTTCTTTGCTATTATCCGCCAACTTTACCGACATCTCTAGCTGCTTTCTGTGCTGTCATTTCAAAGAAAGCCTGGATGTAGCACGTTCAGAACCATGCAACCTATTTTTGAAGTTCAGTAACACAGAAGGAACACCACTGTAAAGCCTTGTTTGTGAGGTGGCCAGGCTATCGCCGTTCACATCGTCGACGTTACTATCGGCATCGTCATCATCATCTGCCACAAACAAAACATCGCATGAGGACAGAGCGATGGCATCAAGACGTGCTGAGGTTCATTCCCAAGCAGCAGCAGCACATATGCACGACAGCCGCGTGCACCCAGATGGCATTGAGTATCGCATATCTGCAGCCCGTCACGCTTGACTGGCAGACGTCCTGGCCAGGTACGCCAAGCCTGCGTGTCATCTGCCAGCGAGTCATGCAGAGCCAGGACGGACGCCCGCGCGCACGATGCGGCAAAGTCGGTGCAGGCAGCTCACCAGCTCGCGAGACAGGCTTTCCAGCGACCAGGAATCTCAGGAAGTATCTGATGCGCTGCACGTGATAATATTCTTGGCTCGTCCTTTGTCTTTGTGCTTCTAATTTACTGAGCGTTTTTTAAAAGAAGATTGGCAGTTTGAAATGTACCCTGAAAGATCGATTTACGCTCGGTTTTTAACCTCTGAAGTTCGGAAGAGTTAACAGCCTAGCTATTGCCAAGCAGACGGCTGGAGTACAGACCTAATTACTGCAAGCAAGTCCCTCCCTCCCTCCCTGTGTTGTTAAGAGCTACTCTCAGTGTCATCCTATCAGAGCTGCTTTCAGCGTCTCGCCTTCAGAGCTATTTCCAATGTCCTGCTGCTAAAGCTTCTGTTCTCAAGACATCCCCCCCCCCCCATATTTTATTCTTCATCAAGACATTTTTATGGAGAACATTAATAATAGTGGACACATGATACATTTTGAGTGTTATATCGCATCAATGGCAACTGTAAACATGGCAACTGTAAACATACAGATGAAGAATCTCAACACAATAGGTAAGACATCTTTTACAGTCTGCGCGTTCCCAATTGTCACTCCATGTTGTCAGGTCTGTCCAGATTCTCAAGCCCACATAATATCTAATGTCCATCTTTACGAACATAAACTAAGAGAAACTTTCACAAAAATCAAATCAAAAGGTTACTCAAAAAAGCTTTCTGATGTAGACATACTCGGTCAGGGAGATCGGAACTAGGTGCTTTGATGCGATGTAATTAAAGAGTTTCTAATCAGGTTTTTTAACGTAAAAGTAAACGTTAAAAGGGTAAGAAGAAAATGATTTGTGTGTTAATCTGAAAGATGGAGGTTTAGATGCTCTGACATTCATTTACACAAGACTCCCGCACTGTCTTAGATTCATAAGCAAATTCACTTTGATATTGGGCTTACTTTTGAAGGGTGGGTGGGGGATTAAGGAGAAACATTATTATCACGTAACTGCAGAGAAATACAAAAAGGAAATGAGTTTGTTTCGTGAGTATTTTGCATAATAATATAATTATATATCACGCCAAAAACTTCAGCAGAAGCCTACTTTGAACATCGACTTTACACGAGATACCATTTGCCAGTCCAAATGAAAATGCCATAAGGAATTATTTCCTTGCTCTGAGGCAGGTGATGAGTTAAGTGCACGGAGGTCGAAACCTCCTTAAAACAGTTTTAAAATGTATGCAAGGCTAATTGCTATTTCTGAAAACGATTGCTGGACAGATCTACTTGTTTAAGAAATGGTCCCTTGACATTTGAAGGCTGTAAACACAATACCACCTGGAACTTGTTTCTGCCTCCCTGATTTTTTTTATGGCGCCCTGACGATTTCAGACTAAGATTTTATGTCTTCAAAGATACTTACCCTTTCGCTCCGAGAGCACTGTTGACGAGTTGCAGCTACGATTTCCAGGGAATGATTAGAGATCACGAGGCCTCCCTAGCTGAACGCCTTACAGCATTCAAGAAAAAAAAATCCCACAGCTTCAGTCAGGAAACCAATGTGTATGCGCCAAGATTGTATTGGAAGGTCTCGATCCACACAAGGCCTGTCAGCATGCATTCCAGAATTCGTTAAAGGTTCTCTGTCACAAAAGTTAGGTGTGAGTGAACCTACACGAAGACAGAAAGAGTGAAAACATTCCCCCAACCCCCACCCCCACCCTCCACCCTCCCAAGAAGTAGAGTTTGGCTGTATATTTTGTTTCCTCGAGGGAAAAATATATCAAGAATACGTCGACACTTTTGAAAAGTTAGTGTTTGCACATAGTGTAGACAGCGCTGCCACATTAAAGATCATTGTTACTGTGTCCCTCTTGGTCATAATTCCCACCAGCTTCTTGTAATTTTCACTTTCGTCTGATGGATGGATGGATGGATGGATGGATGGATGGATGGATGGATGGATGGAAGAATCGATGGGTGGATGGATGTTCCTGTAAATGCGTTTTGTTTGTTTATTTTTAGTCTGTCATCTCTCTGTTCTATTCTTTTGAGCTTAAACAGCCCCACAGACAAGTGTGCACTGTTCTTTTAAAGGAAGTCGGCTTTTAATTTGATTCTCCTGTTTTCTTCCTGTTCCCATACCGTCATCGCCTCGTGCTATACTTATTTTGCTGCTTGCGTATTACTCCGGTGCTGTCGGTAACAAGTAAGGGAATAATTTTTATCCTGGCCTTTGTCTCGAGGGAAGTAACTCTAGCGACCGGTTCGTCTCTGGATCCCCCGCCCCCATACCGACCTACAGGGGATCAATATCGCCTCATCATACAGATCTGTTCTGCATTGTCTGAGCGTCTTCCACACCCGCGGCCATTGGCAAGCAGGGATGTATGGTGGGGTGGGAGTGGGGTGGTGGTGGCAGGAGCCTGGGGAGTTTAGGGCCAGCTAATGACTGGTAGAGTTCTGTAACTGTACGTGTAATTAAGACGGTAATTGCCTTGCGCTGGGGCGGATGTTGTCTGCAGGCATCCGACGGCTGTGGTGACGATGGCGATACTAGCGAGGAAGGATGGTGACTGTTCGATGATAACGATGACGAGATGAAGATATATAGTTCTGCAAGTAGTTAATGCGCTTAATGACGATCATGACAATGTTGACGATTAGAGCGGCGACGACGACGACGACGACGACGACGACGACGACGATGATGATGATGATGATGATGATGATGATGATGATGATGATGATGATGCAGGCGAGGCTAGTAATACCATAATACTTGTCATAACTACGATGAAAACGATGACAATTGTAATGACGATCGTGTTAGCAAGATGACAATGAAAAAGAAGACATCAGCAACCATAATGACGAAAGTTAATCATATTTCATAAAACAAAAATATTTCAGCGGGTTATTCAGACTTCTATTTCGACTTCCAAAGTTTGTCTGGGCTTTAGACTTAGTAATAAATCAACAGGCAAGGGCTGGATGGGGGTCCAGACTGGTCGAATTAAGTCAGAACTCCTCCCAGATAGTAATTAAATTTACCTTTTTCGAAGGGGTGACGTCAAGGAAATGGGTTTGCAGGTGACTACGCATGCGCCGCGAGCCCATGCTGTGACCAGCACTCATTCTCGGGGAATGCTGGACATGATTCCACTGACGTCGTCCAAGCCTTTTTTTACACACATCTAGTGCAAGATCGCGTGTGTCGATTACAGCTCACGCTTTTAAAGCAGCCGTCGGGCCCATTAAACGTTTGGCTGCCAGAATGCCTCTCAGTCGCTGACATTTATCAGCTGGGTTTATCAATAGCTACCTACACGTCTTTCTAATGCACAAGGGGCGTGCTGCTTAAGTCAGAAATAATTGATCGAGACGTGCAAAAGAGAGACGGGGTGAGAAGAGAGAGAGAGTAAAAGGGAGAGAAAGAGAGAGGGGCCCTACTGTGAAAAACAAGATCTAATGACTACACTTTATTCACGAATGGCCTATTCATGTAATGGTGGTGTGAAACTTGCTGAGGGTTGCCGTCAGCTGATGCAGGTATTAATCAATCGGCCTTTGATGCCGAGGACACAGAAAATCTAGAAATGGGGTGGGTGTAAGATGCATTGGTGGGTGGGTGGATTGGTTGTCTGGCTGCCTGGCCGGCTGGATGCTTGCCTGCTTGTTTGGTTGGTTGGTTTAGAAGGACAGTGCTTCCACCTCGAGGTGAATTCTAACTGTAGGGGAGGGGCAATGGGGTCCTATTACTAAGCTATTTCGACCTCCTTGGTGGTCTAACTGTTAAGACCACTGCTTCTGAGGCGAGAGGTCGCTGGTTCGCATACCAACCGTCATACCTAAGACTTAAAAATCAGCAGTCTAGTAGCTGCGCTGCCAGACGTCTGGCACTATGGAACAGTACTAGGACTGACTGGCCTGACGTCGGTATAATGTGACTGGGTGGGACGGAAGCCTGTGTAAGTGTGTTGTGATAGCAGTCCCACGTGTGGCATCAGGTTCACTTGCCAAGGCAACAGTCGTGATACGCACCCAGTTTGTGGCGGGACGTTAAGCAACAACAAACCAACCACACGCGCGAGGTTTCGGGGGGTGGGGGCGGACACGTTAAATAGTTCCGGGGAGTTGTACGCACCTTGAGGACGTTGACGAGTTGGGGTTCCTTATATAGCTTCTGAGGAGTCCACGTCCTGCGTGCCTACTGAAATTCGCGGCGTGTCCTGCCGGGGCTGGCAGGGCCGGTGAACCAGGAGGGCGAGACACATGTGTCAGTGTCGAAGTCGGTGTCAGCATTACCCCAACCCATCTGGTGTTGGTGCTGACGAAGAAGCGAGGCAAATAATGTTACAGGTATTTACGTTTCGAGCATAAAGATTGGCTAGCACTGCACAAACCAGACCAAGCTCGAGCAAAGAAAAGGGCGTAGTTCCCACTTGCATTTTCCTTCAATCTTCCCTTCCTGTGCACCTTCTGATCAACCTTGTCCGTCTGGCTGGCAGGCTGGCTAGCTTTCATGTCTGTTGCCGGTGTTTGTGCATATGAGAGAGAGTGGGTGAGCCAAGAAAAGCATGCACGTGACCCCCCCCCCTCTCTCTCTCTCTCCGTGTGTCCGCTGCTCATGAGCACCGCTGCAGTCTGCTCTTAATTAGGCAAGAGTCTCCGGTGAGCCCTGTGAGGGTCATTACAGGCAAGGGGAGAGAACCCGCCGGCAGTCGAGAAAAAAGATGGCGCAATTTGTCGGCGGACGCTTCGTCTCCCTCATGCACACCCACCCACCCCCACACCCCACCAGCCTACTTCCCTGGAGTCCGCATCCACTGGCTTCAATCGATCAGGTGTCATGTAAGAAGACTTCTAACCACTACCCTTGTGTGTCACAGCCCGGTCGCGAGACAGACGCGAAAATGAGGCCACGCCAGCAAGAGCTATTTTGACAAACATTAAAATTTGTGCTCCGGCTGCTGGTAGGAATGGCTGTTCCCTATTTATCGTTGACACAGACGTAGCAACAAACGTCATAAGGTCCCAAGTCTGGTCTCCCACTTCCCCAACCTTGGTTCACCCTCACCCTGAAGAAAAGTATTTCAGCCCCGCCATCTGCCAAGAACTTGCGATCTAAAACCCAGGCTTTTTCTTCCTCTGGTTGGGGCTTTACCAGCTTCTTGTTGACTGCACTACTTACAGGGTTTGAAGGGCTGACGTTCCGGACATTGTAGGTGACGTTCCGGACATTGTAGGTGACGTTCCGGAAATTGTAGGTGACGTTCCGGACATTGTAGGTGACGTTCCGGACATTCCGGACATTGTAGGTGACGTTCCGGACATTGTAGGTGACGTTCCGGACATTGTAGGTGACGTTCCGGACATTGTAGGTGACGTTCCGGAAATTGTAGGTGACGTTCCGGACATTCCGGACATTGTAGGTGACGTTCCGGACATTCCGGACATTGTAGGTGACGTTCCGGACATTGTAGGTGACGTTCCGGACGTTCCGGACATTGTAGGTGACGTTCCGGACATTGTAGGTGACGTTCCGGACATTGTAGGTGACGTTCCGGACATTGTAGGTGACGTTCCGGACATTGTAGGTGACGTTAGTACTGATGCAGAACTTGGGAACCCGCACACACTTTGACACCACTGTACGAGTCATGGTTACGCCAACTGCTGACACGCGGTCAAGAAGTTTGGTTTAAGGCTTTTATTTTAAAAGTGTTTTGTGGGCTGACTGCACCCAGCAATGCAGGTCCCTCCACTGTCATGGCACTTCTTCAAGGAGAATCGGAGCCTCACTGCCGGACCACTTTGGGTTGCAGATTTTTTCTGTGGGTGGTTTTAAATCTCCGCCATAGGAGCGATTACAGAGAAGAATCCAAGTGAAGTGCTGACCATGACGCATGCGAACTCAGGAATTCCCCAGTCTACAAATAACTTATTGTATGGTTTTCCCCCCCATCAGAACAATCCCCACACTCAGTTTTATTACGTTATAAGAAAAGGATCGCTATCCCCAGAATAGTGCTATGCGGGTATAAATAACCTTAGTATATTTTGCTAGCATGCGGGCTCTGGTGTCACGCACAGGTGAAATACGTGTGCCAGTGACGAGATCTGGAGGCGTGTACCCTGATGCTGAGGGTCTTAGTAACAAACACTTGCTCCATTGCGCCACGACCACACTGAGCTAGGAAGCGGACGGTAGCCGACCCCCATAAGCCTAAAAGCAGTAGCGCCTACAAGGCTAAAATGGGCTGAAAGAGCTTTTCACAACACCAGTCTGCTTCCAGAAAAGTAGTCACATAGACACATCTGGTGTGAGTACTACTACTCTCTACTCACACCAGAAAAGTGTCTAGATGTAATTCTCTCTTTGTATTTTGTTTATTGTTTCCTATTTTGTCTTTCTTGTCCTGACGAAGGGGCCAGTGCCCCGAAACGTCGACTGTGTCCTTGTCCCAACTTGGCGCAGATAATCTGTTTTTCCTCCCTGTACGTTGTTTACTTCTGCCAACACATGGGTTCTCATTTGTTTCATGAAGGAATTATGTCATTAGTATAGGGTTGTACAGAGCCCATAGTGCGTACAGCAGGGTGTGTGTGTGGTGGAGGAGAGGAACAATAAAGCGGTTTAAGACCAGAGGCGTGCAGACACCTATACAAAGAAATTCAATGGTCAGACGAAGATTAATCGAGTCGGACGATTTCAAATATCGCGATGTATAGGTCTCTCCGGCGGACTTGTCTGAACATTTTTTAACTTTCACCTCGCGACAGCCACCGGTGTGGGGACCTCACCCAAAGAGTAATTGCTGACGCGGGAATCACAGCCTCTCGGCAATCAAGCTTTATATTCCTTTCACTCAGAACAGAGAAAACACACGTGGGCCGCACCGCACGGCCCGCCCGTCGCACCGTTGCATCGCTTTCTCTATTGATTCCCGAAGCAGGACAAAAGAAGAGAAAGGCCGGGTGACGCGGAAGATGTACGAGTGGTTGTTAATGCTTATTGCTTTGTTGTTTATGGTCTGGATTAGTTTGTGTGTGAGCAAGCGTCGAGCTTCACGCCTTTGCGCGGTGATGTATCGTGGCGCGGGGGTCGGTTTACATCTTGCTGCAGCGGTCGTTGTTGCAAGTTTGCGACGGTCCAGCGGGTTCGAATTCTCGCCTCGGTCGCGACGAACAAGCGAGGCTGATAGACGTCTTCTCTCCGCTGGCCGAGACATTAATCACCCTTCGCACGATCGTTCAATTATAAAATATATCCCTACTTCTCCCCGAGCAAATTTTCCTTTCTCTGTGTCTGTTTGCCCACCCCTCACCGTACCGCCGGCTTATTTTCTTCCCTACCTTTCAGCCTTAATGTTTTTGCTTATTGTTATCTATAGCCAAATAATTGCATGCATCTTCCCACGCCCTCCTCTCTAGCCTCTGCTCTCTCCTGTTTCTTTCTGGCCTTCCTCCTGCGCCTCATTTTCACCCATTCTCTGCCCCCACCCCCACTCCCCTCCTGTGGTAGTGGGGGAGTATCCATAATACTAATACTAACACCACCACTAAACACTATACCCTATTTTAGAAAATAGCAATGCTGTGCAATTAATGATATTATTACGAGTAGAAAATAAAGTTAGATATACTTCCATCAGCAAATTACCCCAACACCACAGACTTATCCAACAGCAATGTTGTACCATTAATATCATTATTATGTTATGAGGAAAACAAAATGAACGCTTGCTGGAGTTTAAATAACTGTTCCTGTAAGTGATTACAGTTGTATTTTTTGTACTTCTGTTTGGATTGCCGTAACTCCTTGCGTGTAGGAGAGGGGCTCGTACTAGATGTTCTGAGATTTGAGGTCTCACTTCCTCTTGAATTCTAGTGGGGGTTTTCTCTAATCTCCAAGATCGTCTCGGAGACCTTGAGCACGAATGTTACCTTCTCACGTCCTGGAGAAACACTGAACCCAAAAAGGAAGACGTTTCCCACCCCCCACCCTCCAACAAACATGGACGAAAGCAGTGTCCATTCTGTCAGGGAAGTGCAGTGGCTGTAGGGCGGTCGACCCTGGCAGCGTGTACGGACCGCGCGCCCTGCGTTACTGAAGGCAGGGAAAGTGTCGCTTACCCCACCCCCACCCCCATACATAAGCTGGCGAGAATTGATGTTCTTTTCGAATCAATAAGCTCCGCTGATGACAACGATTCTGATGCTTTCGTTGTTGACGTGCAAACATGGCGGATTAATTAACCAGGCCTGGAGGAAGTGTCGTCTTTGCCCAGCAAGTTTGGCGCTCTGGCACCGCTAACGTGGCGCTGCGGCATCTCTTCTTTCTCACTTCTGCTGGTCGCCGGCTGTGGCATCCAAGTGCTGGGCGAAAGTCAAGGGAGCTGTCGCTCTAACAGCCGCTGGACGAACAATATTCCTGAGAATTTGGTGGAACAGGGGTCTCAGACAAGGTTTTCGACGGAATCACGATACAGTCTCGGACGGTATCAGTTTTCTGTTGTCCATAGGTTATATGATTGTTTAAATAGTTTATGCTTGAAGGAAATTAAGTTTGGCACCAGTATTGAATCTTTTTCCCATTTTTCTCACGCGTACACTGACGCCCGCATTCACTCACGCACGCACACGTCCATGAGCGCACGCGCATACACACCCACACGGACACACGCACGCGCGCGAACACACAAACACACACACAGGTACATTTCATGCGTTGTCAACGGGAGTCGACCAATGCTATCACCTCCAATTAGAAGCACCGGAAGTTTATATTTCGGAGGGCGAAAGCAATCATGGAACTATGAGTGTTTTGTTGTCTCCTTCCTCCGACTCACAGACAGAAAGTAGGCCTCCTCCCCCATCCGCCCTGTTTACCCCTCCTTTCCGCTGCTGCCCTCGGCCTGCCCGGCTCACGTCGATAGCCGGGCGGTGTTGACTTAGACGGGTTCGCCAAATCTCTTTCGATAAACTCCGCAATTGCTGCTATCCAAAGGAAAGCAACTCTTTCTGCCAAACGGCCGATCAAGAGAGTTATTCCCTCCTCCACTCTTGACCATCATGGCTGCCTGTTCTTCCGCAGTCCGCGGCAAGGGAGGGCGGGGCAGGAGGAAAATATTTATTTAGATATGTGGTGGGGACTGGCGAGCAAGAGGAAAAGCAAGCGCTGCTTTGATTTTTTTAATGGAGTGGAATCTATTTCCAGGCCGCCAGAACTATTCATTGGCAGATCTGACGGGTGCTAGGCATGCCAAGGAATGGGAGCTGGGGGAGTTTTCTGTTTTCGTTAGATGTCAGTCATTTAACCTGATCGCGCAGTTTAAGAAAACTGTCCGTCCTTTAACTTTCGAAAGCTGCCTCGAAATTGCAGGACGAGAAATTACCCAGACCTCGGGAAGGAAATGGAATTTTTTGTGCTGTAACATGAACGGAGGTATACAGTAGAGGCATTTAATGCCTGTTTTGTAAATATTTGATTACACGTTCATCTCCCTGTGGAGCCATGGCCATACTGTGTTCCAGAATAAAAATAATTTTAAAACATTTCAAATCAATACAAAACTAAATAATTGATTCAGTATTAAAATATTAATTCAGTTTCATTTGTAACTCGTTAGTTTGTTTTTTCCCGTTTGAGTAACACTTACTGTTCAGTCCTGCTGCTGTTAGCGATGGGGCTATAGCGATGATGATCGTGGCTGACGATAATGAGATAATCTTCGCATGTTGCTGTCGGGTTGGGTTGTTTTTTAGTGGCAAAATAAATTTGTTTAATCTGTGTTTTTCCCTTTTCCCCCTCCTCTTTCCTCCCCACCCTCCAATTTCTCTCTGACATTCGCATCTTTCACTCCTCTGTTGTCCCCGCTCTCTCCCTCTCTTTGTCCTATTCCTCCCTCTCTCTCTCTTTCTCCTGTCTATGTCATGCGCATTGAAAGCTCTTTTTCTTTGTTGGTTTGTTGACTCAGCATCTCAAAGTGAGGTCCTTACCCCGACAAACAAGCGTCACTTTGCGATGACCCACTGAGACTCGCCAAGGAAAAACTCGCAGAAGTGTGGCAGAAACTTTCCTTTTTTAATTTTAACAGCTAAATTTCTGTTCAGGAAGGACGTCATGTTCCTTGGAAACCCGGAAACAGCGTTGCGCGCAAAAATCCACAGATCCTGCGGAAAGATGAATTGGAATTTTCAAAGGACTAAGGCTTTCTTTAGACAAATTTTTTTTTCTTTTTTGTTATTAATTTGTGCAACTGCAGCTGGGAACTTCCAACCTTCTTAGACGTTTGGCAGTGTCAGGCTCCGTTGAAACCCGCCTTTGTTCACACAGCTCCTACCGTTCGGAGGAGGGGAGGGGGCAGAAATTGCTTGTTTATCATAAGCTGCAAAGAAGCGGGATCCCACAGACTCTATCATAGCTCCTGACGCCTCTTAGAGCTCGCAGAGATATGCAGCGCGCTTTTTTAAGGAACAAAAGGCCGCTTGTGCCCCAAGACCCGTGGGCTGCGTGGGGCGCTGGGAAGATGTCGGAGTCCGTCTGACGAGGGGTTAACAGTTCTGGCAATCTCCGGCAGTCAGCCTCGTGCCAGACCTCCATCTGCAGACGAACTGAACTGCCTCACGTTTGGAACTCCCGTCTGACGGTCTTTTGCTGTGACGTGGTCGCACGCACCTCTGAAAGACATTTTAGGGTGTTGTTAGCATACGAGTACCCGAAGAGTGTATGTGCATACCTTTTGTGAATGTGTGTGTGTGTGTGTGCTCGCGAGCGGTTGCTCGAAAATGAATTTCTCTGTGTGCTCGCGCATGATAGCATGCACGCGGGACCTCGAAACTGTCTTTATTTCTACTTTTTTTTTTAGTTTATTCTACATATATAAGTCCATTGTATTTTGCAGCATTCACCACACACACACACACACAGATATTAGCATTTAAATGTATCTCTCCTACTTAATGTACCCTGTTGTGGTTGTATTCTCGTCCAATCTTTTGTAACATGTCTCTCCACTCACGCCTGGGTGCGCTAATGCACGCGTACACACGCACACACGTATACACGGAGGGACCAAGATGTAGCCTCGCCCGCTATGCACGTGCGGTGCCAGATCTAAAACAAAGGAATTATATATTTATATATAAACAGATTTCTTCGACAACCGAAATACAATATCTCAAATTCGCTATTCATCTGGGTTGAACTGAACTGAAAATATGGGAAATTTAAGTAATACAAAAGCCTGGAAGATCTGAATGTTTTGTTAACTTGGGAGAATTCAAGCCCTGTTGTCTGAGGTCCGTTTGTGTAATTTCATATGTATCTTCTCTTTTCTTATTAGCGGAGCCCGGTTCTCTAGCTTCGTAAATATTTTTCTGGGGTTCGTTTCTTCTGACTACAAAATACCCCCTACAGATATGGAGGAGAGGCAGGTTTTCACTGCTTACTCTGCTCCTGTGACCCCTACCTTAACCCTACATAGATAACATGAAGTTGTCTAAACAGCAATTGCGCTGCATGAATGTTTGTTGTTATGTGGTTAAGGTCTCGTGAGCTGACTCGCTGTTTGGCAGAGATTGCATGAGCAGTGTGCAGGCGCAAAGATTGCATCAAACGCGCCAACACTGTACTCTAAATAGGGCTCTAAAGCCAGCAGATACAGAGGCCTCGCAGAGAGAGGGTTGGAGGCCAAGGGGTAGCTAGGGTTTCGGGAGAGAAAGCGTTTTTTAACCATCTCCAACACTACCAGCACCAGCAGAACCTACACCAACACCAGCACAACTAATAACACCCGCGGCCATCAACGCTAACGCCGATGACACCAACAGCATGGATAAGAACATCAGCATCATCAAAACCACTCATCACCACCTGACAACCAAAACCACGTGACCACTCGCCAAAGCCAGTACAACAGCCTCCACCAGCCAGCCCTCCGTGACCGTGTACACTGCACGTTCTATCACACCGAGCGGAGGTGAGGTTTATAGGCGGAAGGACGTTAGATCGTTACGTTAATCTCCGCATTACGGACCTCTCGCATAAAGCCCGTCTCTAATCTCTGCCTTCGTTCACGGACCCTGTCGTTTCCTTCTGAGCGCCGTTATATTTATCTGTCAGTTCGGTGGACGACACACACCTGGGCCCGTAAGCGGAAACAACAAACAACAAACGAGGACCGAGCGCTTAAATTATAAATACAACAAGGAGTACTTGAAACGCTCAAAGTAACCGTATGCAGACGCATGCGACCAAGGGAGCTTACCGTACCCAAACACGTAGCAAAGAGAGGATCGAAAGAAAGGGACCGGGCAGATCCTCAAAAGATCGGCCAACCCTTTCTTTATAACGACGCTAGTTGTCAGCACTAGCTTAGTGAGCGGGCTGATTACTTTTACTAGGGATCCTCTGTATGCACACGTTGTGTACGTTTCAAGAAGCACAAAAAAGAGGTTGAAAATGCAGGCAGACATCAGAATCACAACATGTCGTGAGGAGTACAACCTGATGTCAGGATTACAACAGTTAAGGATTACACCATGTCGTGAGGACTACAACCTGAAGTCCGGATTACAACAGTTAAGGATTACACCATGTCGTGAGGAGTACAAAACGTCGTGAGGAATGCAATGTGTCGAGAAGAATACAACATAGATCGAGAGCAGTACAACAACTCGACAGGAATGCAACATGTCGAAAAGAGTAGGGCGCAACTGGCCAGTACCAAATGTAGGGAACTGGGAGAGCTGTAAAATGCAAACAAACAAAAATACTGACACATAACTGTACGTACAAATATTTATTTGCATGCGCATAGCGATCCGTGCTTTCAAATGCAACTAGTCTACTAAGTTCCGTCTCAAACAATAACAATCTTGCCGTAGTAAATTTTCTTAGAGCCATCACCAACACGCACGCGGAGAGTTTTTGGTGCAAACAGTGCAGCCTTGACGCCAACCGTATGTCGGGGATTTTCCGGTGCGTTGAGACAGCTCACCCATCATTCCCGACACTCAGTTCTAGTCATATCAGCGCTCGCCTCCACACCAGAACAAGGGTGGCTGTGTGCATGCAATGAGTGCAGCGCATTACAAATCTTTACACGCCTTTGACAGACAGAAAGAAAAAATACTGCCAGGCAACTTCTGTCTACTTTTAGCTCAAGAGAACCATTGTGGCGGTTCGTCTGTAATAGGATTGTTCTTCCCGCAAGTCGAGTCGCCATTCGCCCAGCTTCAACCCGACGTAACAAGAGGCCAGAACGAGAGAGGACAATATGGGGTGTGTTCTCGCAGACATTTTGTCTGCTTTCTGAAAGGGTCTGAGCCAAGCCCTATCTAGATTTTATTTTTGCTCTGAATTCAACCATTTTCGCGTTTGTCTCTGAAGCCTGTCTGTTTAGTATGACATAAAGAGGCTTCTGTGCAAAAATCATATCACCAGGGATTCTCTTTTAACTACTTTTTTCCCTCTTCTTCTTCGTTTTATTGTGCACCGAGCGCGGACCAAGGCTTTTTGTCCTCGCACAATTCAGCCTCTGTGGCGCCGATAAAGTAGGAACTAACAGTCTTGTAGAAAGTCTAACAAGGAACGTATGCCTTAAGTTTACAAGAATTTGAAATATGTGATTGCACGAGGTGCTGCAGCCGTAAGGGGACTGAATTACGCCATTGCTTGACAGATAAGAATTCGTAAAAGAGTCGATTGATTCTGTTTTCTAGAAAGGAACGATTCTTCTCATATTGAGTATCCCACGGTTGCCTAAAATGTTTCGAGGAATTCTTTTTTTTTTAATGATAATTATGTTGTATCTTTTCTTAGCAGGATTGTGATGCAGCTGAGTTTCCAGAAGTTAGGCTTCAGTACATCATTTCTAGCGAGGTGCCAGACACAGACGTGATGATCGAAGGAGAATCACGCCTAATGCAGATACTGGATCAAAGAAAGCGATAAGTCATTTCAGACTTCAAACAAAATCCATTCTCCTTCTTTAAGTTGGGAAAGGTATGAGCTCCATGCAGAATTCCCATGACGATTGTGAAAGTTCCGACTACTGTATTCGCGGCCTTTTTGTGCTTTTCCTTGGGGGTGGTAGCTGGAAGGAGGGAGAGGGATTAACGATGAGGATAAAGATGTTGGATGAGACCTCCTGCCCGCTTGTATGTCACGTGGTCTGCTGAAGGTAATACACGGAACTGCGACCTTCAACCTGTACAACAGTCCATTGACATTTCATTCGTCGACATCTTCATACTTATTCTCAACCTATCACTATCATTGTCATCTAATTTATTATCATTGTTGTTGACGTCGTCGTCGTCGTCGTCATGATGGTGTTGGTCAACATTATTTTCATTGGAAGTGTCTGCACCAAACAGAAAATCCCGCTGTCGTCTGGCTATGCAGATGCCAGCTAACCACGGCGGATTGTGGGGACCTCTGTAACTGTTCCCCAACACCCCTCCCCTTCTTTTTTTATTTTAAAAATGGGTCCTCCTGACACTTGCGCTCCGTGTGCACGCGCATGCCCAGTGAAATCAATGGCGGCTGTGGGAAAGGGAGCCGTGTTGGCGTCCCGCGGGAGGCGAGGCCAGTTAAGAATTCTATTACCCTGTTGCATCAAAATTTATTAATCATAGGGCCACGACCGTCGCAGACCTTTGCAGGCTGACTTGATCAGCTCGGCACATCATCGGAGCCTGATGGGGATTGGAAAGGGGTGGAAGGTTTTAAAGGGTGCCGAAAGGGAGTTCCTGCTGTCACATGCTTGGCCTGGCCCTGTGCACGAGTTACATCAGACCGATTTCGGTGTACATACATGACTGAATTTGCTTCTGTGGCTGGCCGCGCGCCTTGTGGAGACGCGTGGATATTCGTACAGCAGGAGCAGGGGGGGGGGGGTGGGCATCGGCTGCAGATGTTCCTACGCGTCTCACTGCGAAGGGCTGGCGATACTTGTATTACTGTGTATTACTGTGACGTCGCCACACCGCCTCCAGTCTCCGTTCGCAGTCGACCTCTTAACCTCGTGCCACGGAACCGCCAACCGAAGGCCGCTGTTCATAGGCGAGAGAAACCAGTAAAATCCCCCCCCCCACCACCACCACCTCGTGACATCAGACTTTTCTTAGATCACTGCAGCAGCTGCGATGTCACAGCCGTGTGTCACGGTCGGGAAGCCGTCGTGTCCATGCGGGTGAGTGCGTTTGGCTTGAATCACCGACGCGTCCTTGACGGCTCAGCCTCGTTCTCATCTCCACCCTGTCCCTGTTCACTCGATAAGGACATGCTTGGGGAGTTCCCCCTGGGACGGCGCTGAGGTGGACCCGTCGTGCGGCCATCACGGGCTGACAGATTACGTCTTAACAGGATAATGTGTTATCTTTTGCTGCACGATAATGTCCTTCTCATAAATAAATGACGGCTTTGGCAACGGCGTTTTCTGAAAGAATTCGAAATTGTGATTTGGGCAACGAGAGGAAAACAAAGAAGCTAAAAGGAAATCACAATGTGGGGGTGCGGGGTGGGGTCAAAATGGAACGAAAAAAGAAAGAAAATAATAAAATAACTGAAAGAGACGGAAATAAAGAAACAGAGACGAAGAGACTGACAGAAGTGGTGGTAGTGTTTTTGAAAAAAGGATTTTTGTTGTCGTCGTTATTTCAAATTGCTTAATGATGCAGAAAGTAAGGACAATAATGTCCGACAGGAAGGCCCCTGAAGATATGGTGCTGTCGTGAAAAGGTTTGAGTAGAGCCTGATATGTCATGATGACCTAAAGCAAAGGTGGACGCCGCAATATGGCGACAGCTTGGCCTGGCCAGATTACCTCCATTCGTCTTCATCCTTCTTTTTAAAGCTTTCTGCGAGAGAAACAAACCAGTTTGCGGCAGGCGCAGCGACCCCTGGGGGCGAGAGTACGACGTCACCACACAGCAGCTTCGCCGGGTTTCTGCGGACTGATCTGGAGCATGGCAACGAAATGAGTTCAACATCCGAACGTCCTGGCTACTCGTATGTCGCGCAGTACAATCGCTGGCAGAAGCGGCCAGAGCCGTGCAGCGCTGGAGCAGCAGTGGTCCTCCAGCAGGTAGATTTCATCAACTGATGTGCGGGCAGCTGCCGTTTCATCGCTCCCAGTGGCTACATAACTCGCCCGCAAATCATCTTCGGCCTCGCAGTTCTCTTCCCCGCACAGCAGGTCTGGATATTTTTTTTCTTGGGAGATGGGGCTGGACCAGGGAGCCAACGATTAGCAGATGAAGCACTTTTCATTCCACAGCTAACCCCTGACAGCGCGTCGCCTCGAACATTAATGCAATCCCACAATCCCAAACCGCAGATTTTAAATTTTTACCGGCCAGGCGTCAGGCGGCATGTTCCTTTTATGGCCAAAGACCAGAACTCCGAGATTGGCGAGGCAATGCTCCTGTGTTTACCCATAGGCCGTAAATCGCGGTTATTCTCATGATTTCTCGTGCTCTTGCAAACAGCCGAGATTAAAAGTCATTTGAATTCTCCACGTTAGTTACAATTGTGTAGATTAATGTTTCTCAAAGCCAGAATGTATACTGAAAGTGTATTTTTTTTAACTTGGACACAATGAACATGTTGTAAATAAAAAGCCTTCAAACTTACTGTTCAGTTTCATTTGTCAAGGAAAAATGAAAAAATATCCCTTAAACCCTTCCATCAAAACAGCATTTTAAATGGATTGTTATTTTTGTACCGAAATTTCATAACCTGCTATGTATTATCTTTAAGTTTTGGTTATTGCTCATCATAATCTTTGAAATCTTCTTATCAGAAGCCTGCAGAACTGCACTTTAGAACCGTAGTTTTATGGATATTCTGAGGGTTTTTTTTTGAAAGTCCTAAGTGGTAGGTGATCCGAGACAATATGCTTACCAGACTCCTATAATGAGAAACAGCTCAGTTGCCCTGTCCTTGTCATGCTAGAAACTGGGACTTCCCGGCAGGGAAAACAGCGCCTCTTGGCTGAAATGAGCACGTATCAAATCACATGACAGTCGCATATGGAAGTTGGAATTTCCTGATCGAAGAAGACGCATTTAATTACTGACTTCCCTCCGCCACTTTCGGGAGCCTACTATGACACGTTGCCAGAGCCCTAGTTTGATAGTAAGACACTGTACACAGCTAAATAAAGGTTTCCACCAGCCGTGATCACTGGAACTCCCACACGCACTTCCTGGTAATCTGTCTCTGTACTACACTGGCTCGCTCTGAAGACAATAAGCTACTCAGATTTCTCATATCGTTCATATTTCTCCTCTCCCTCTTCCTTCATCTCTATTCTTTCTTGTCCGAAATCCTCCCCGCCAGCACCACCATTACCTCTCTCTCCCTCTCTCTGAATTCCTCCCACTAACCAACACTTCACTAGGTATGTAAGCGTCAGCAGCTGGTTTAGTAGCAGTATGTTACCACTCCTCCCCCTCCCCCATTTGTGTTCATGTGGTGTTATCACCTCACTTCCTGATTGATACCGACATATGGCTACATATCAGTAAAGTATCTCTCTCCTCATTGGCTCACAACCTGCTCTCTGTCTCTCTGTCCTCCTGATCACGTAACATGTTCTCCGTTGTTAACCCAACAATCAGAAGAGAGATGATAAACGGGTTTCTGATACTTTCGCAAAGTCTGTGTCCCCGGTCAACTCACACCAGATCCATGCAAAGAACGGTAACCTACGCTGGTCTATTGACCAGCTGGTCCCAACTGTTATCACCTCGAGAGTTATCTGACTTATGGAACGTCGTTCCTGCGTCTCGCAGCACGTAGCGAGATCAGACGAGACGTGCACGCGTTACCCCGCCCTGCGCCCCCTTTTCATTTATCCAGCCCCGCTTACGTGGTTCGGTTGCGAAGAGTTAATATCAGGACGCTGTTTGACGGTACAGAGTTAACACCAGCGGGGCGCGTACGATCTGCGATCGGGAGATTTGGAGGGAGGAAAGGGGGTAATATCAGTCCTGCCGATATCTTTGTGGATGGTTGCGTTACCTGGGCGATAGACTACCTGAGCAAACAATGCTCTGAGACAACCTGTCGGCATAATAGAGTCATGTCTTGCAAATTGCTGGAAAGGTCAGGCTAACCTTCAAAAAATTGAGTAATCCTCACCTTTGGTCTGTGTCGACTCACCCGCTGGAGAGTGTGGTTTTCCCAAACGAAAAATTTTAGAAAAATAACATCAAGCCCGCCTGATTGGCTTCTTGTGCAGGTAACTTTGCTGTTACACCATTTGAACATGGGCGAATGGAAAATGTTCCTCTGTCAGGCCATCAGTAGACATGTAAACAGTGTAAAGCTGAAGAAAACAAGCAAACAAAAATAAACAAAGGTGCACACTAAACTTTTATGAGTCTATAATGATTCTATATTTCAAAGAAATAAATTCTTGTAGAGCATCTTCTTATAGCTAGAACGAACAAAGCCTATCAATCTAGTGCGATAAAGAGTTACGTTATAGACTGGAATGTAAGTGCTTTGATTCCCATATTGCGCGTTTTTCTTAAGTCCCCCACCCAACCCCACATCTTTCCAATTTTTTGAAGGGGTAAAGGTAGAGTTGGAAGCTAGGTAGGAGTTTGGGGTGAGGTTTTGCTCTTGAAGAAGAGGATCATTTTCCTTTCTGTCAGATAACTGTTCAATAGGGAAGTCAGGTGCGCCAAGTGGCCAGTCAAAGAGGGTTGGTAAATTTTCGTTTGGGGGAAAGTAAATTCGCCGCTCGCTGTTCATATGGCCTTTGTTCAAGAAGTGGGGACACTGGAGTGTGAGGATACTTTTATTTTGATGCTGTCGTCTTAAAAAGTCGAATAACTCCACCATGACAAGATAACTCATAATATTCCCTGAATATTTTATCCTTCTCTTCTTCTACTGCTCCTCTTCTTTCTCGTCCTCCTTCATGACCTCCCTTTCCATCTGCTTTTTTTCGCTTCTGCTGTTATGTTTTTAATTTCAATATTACCACCTAACAATATTTTAACTGTTCTGCACACCGCAGCTTCCTTGGTGTCTTGTCCGCGACCCAAGTGTGTGGCATTTCTGAGTCACGCTTTGCCCAGAAATGGCATAAAGCTGCTTGGGTTCCCTGGGGCATGACAACAGAACATAATAAGAGAGTGCCGCTCACCTCATTTGTAAATCCTGCGCTGTGCCGTGGCGCCAACAAAGGGATTCCTCCATTTCTCTATTCTTCTCCTTCTTCTTGCTAATCTTCTTATAGATTACTTCATTTTGCCTCTGATTTCCATTTCCTCTTCGTTCATCCTCTGAACACAGAATCCGACTGCTCAAACAGAAGGCCAAATGGATTCACACGCCAATAATTCATTCCTAATAATGGGAGAACTTATAAGGCTACCGAGGCCAACGGGAAATATTTTCCCATGTTTGTTCTCTCCTTCCTTCGTCATCTGGTTCTTTATGTTTATTCACAGTTCGTTGTGCTGCTTTGGAAGGGGAGCGAATGCATGACTGAGTGAGGATTTTTATTTTTGTTTAAATCATGTATTCTCTGAAATATGCGAAGATAAAAGTTAAGGAGAAAAGTTTCCACTGCTAGCGCTAACAGTTCGTGGTATTATACCAAATATGAACATTATTCTGTGGTGGAGAAGGATGGAGAGAGAGAGGAAGATAGAAGAGGAAAGACTGAGAATTGAAAGCAAGGAAAGGCCCCTGCCTCAAGAATGTGTACAATCATGCAAAAAAGTAAAGGAATCTGGCAGAACCTGTCAAATGCAAGCTTACACAAACGAGTTTTTGCTCATGCACAGCGCCATATGTAAGCATGTTTGTAGAGACAACTTTAATACACTTTTTCGTTATTATCATTGTTTGCAAGTTTTGTTAGAGAGAAAGAACTATCCCTGGTTAGCGATAGGGTTAGTGTAAGTAAGTGTTTTCTGATGTTAATTTGAAGTGGAGATGCGAAAGATGCTAAATTGTGACCTTTTAACTGCTCATAACGCCCTCTGTTAAAGGAAAGGGGAGATAAGTGAAGCAAATAGAGTGAATATTCAGCATTTTTCCCTTTACCTCCCGCCCCCTTCTCCTTCGTCTGTTCCTCTTCCTCCTCGCCGAACCTTTCTAAGAACTGTTTTACTCAAAGCGTTCAGTTTACTTTCGCAATATACACATCGGTACGAACGTAGTCTGGTCAAGAAGACGACAACTGAAAAAGATTTAAAGACAGGAAGAAAATACGACTGGAAGTTCGTGCTGAGACCACATGATCAATGTGGACAGCACACATCATCAGCACTGCGCTTGTCTGTGTAATTGCCACTTGCAAAGACTGGACAGACCTGGTCATGTTGAGTCGCCCCGGCTGTCGACTTGCTAACAACGGACTGCAAATGAATACTTCTCACGTTCTTTGAATATCTGTTAGACTATTTTTCATTATCTTTTCCTTCTCGTCCGCATTTTCTTTTTTTCCTCCCTCTTTCTTCTCTTTCTAGTACTTCTCTTCTCGCCTTTCCTTCATTTCTCATCTTCGTCTGCCTGTGTCTTATTATGAGTTCCTAAACTCTGTCGAACCCATCAAGCTTACTAGCGGAGCGAATATGTGTACGTATGGTGTTTTTGAAGGGAAGGGGCAATCACGAGTCTCTCTATAATTCAGACCAGACAGTACACTTCGTTATAATGACTCGTGTGGGCGAGGACTAGGTTATAATAAATTGCCTCATAACTCATTCAGCGATAGTTGAAGCTGTTGTTTAAAGCCGGTTTTATAGCGTACAATATTACACCCGTATCCCTATCAGTCTATAATCTGCGACGGTGGTGGAGGAGGTGTGTGTGTGTGTGTTTGTGTACGCGAGTGAGTGTGTTAGTACGTGCGTGCCTGTTTGCACTGCTTGTGTGGAAAGATTTATCGACTGTGCATTGGTATGCATGTGCATGTACATGTGATGTCCTTCACCCATCCCTCGATATCAATGAACGTGAAGGTTCCCGCCATCTCGTCAAGTCCACGTTTGTCCATAAACAAAACAGTTTGCTGAAGAGACACTTTCCTTAATATCCCTTTCCATGCCGTGCAGTTACTCCCTCCCTCCCTTTCTAAATCTCGTGCTGCCGGCGATATCTCGCGGTAGACTCGCCTCTCTTGCTCCGACAAAAATTGATTGCGTTGTCAGGTCTCGAATGAAAACCCAATCAAAAGAAGACCCCTTGTGTCCAGTTTGAGATGGGACGCCTCCTTGACGACATAACAAGTTTTGTTCTGAGACGCTCCCTCCTCCGGCTTGTGAGCTTATCAAAACCTATTTTCCAGGAGCTGGGGACTCAGGGAGGGAGGTAGAGAGGGGGGTTTGAAGGAAGGAGAGAGGTCAGATGGCCCATAGCGTTCACTCATCAGAGAGCTGTACTATCAACGTAAGCATCTCCCTCTTTTTTTGCTCTCTCTCTCTCCGTGTGCGCGCTATTGCGTGCATGTGCGGGTGCGTGCGTGCATGGGTGCTTCATGGGTGCCTAGGTATGTGCGTGCGTGAGTGCGCGCGTGCGTGTGTGTGTGTGCTCGTTTGTGAGTATGAACGTGCGGGTGTTTGCGTGCACGAGTGCTTCATTCCCGCGCAGAGCTCGCATTTTGTTCTCCGTAAGACTAATTGAATCTACCCTATCCTCTCTGATTGCGTACTCATTAATAATGCAAATATATCTCCACCAGATTTCCCCTCGCCGATCCCTGGCCTGGACTTGCTACGACCAGCTTGCTTTACGTCCGTAGTAACTACACGTCACGTTGCAATACTATGGTTTCTGTTTCCAGCACGAAAACTGACGTCTCAAGATCCGCATTACTCTTGATTCACAAAACAGTATTCCCATTCACTCGTGAGGTGCGTGCTACAAGGCGGTGGCTGACAAAAGATTTAGTGGTCAAGTCAGGGAGTGGGCAAGTAAGGGACAAGTGAGTGAGCGAGTGAGCTGTTGGCAACTGAGTGAAGGAAGGAGGAAAGGCGTTAGAGTGACTGGGTGGGTGTTAAGTTTTACGTGCTATTAATTAAAGTCTCTTAGAGGCGACACATATTACTAAACCCTCAATTTCCCGAAAAAATTCCGAAAAAGAATGTACAGAAAGCGGAGTGGGGTGATCGCCAGGAAAAAAAATATTTGGTTTATGAAGTCCGGAATTGAAGATGCAGACATCTGGTTGTGAATTTTGCTTATTTTTGACTTGAAGTCTGTTGGCCATGTTTACTACTGGGGACAATGTGAGACAGAGCCCACGATACAGGGAGAGAAGAAAAATGGAGATGAACTGATTCCATGGCAACGCGGGGAGCGTCCTCTAGGCTGGCCTGCAGCGGGGAACACAGGAAGAACTGCGGCTTGCAAGGCAGATGGCCGAACACCTCCATTTTCTGTCCATCCCGTGCCAGACGAGACTGCACGAGACTGGCCGTGCTCAGTGTAATAGCTGCAGGCATTGATTGCGATTTAGTCTGCCGTGTCTTGGCTAATTGTTGAGGTCGGGGGGTCTGCATGATGTTGTGGCATGAATCAAGCGTGAGTGTCGTTCATCCTTCCGGTGGTCCTGGCTTCCGGTGCCTCGCCAGTCTCTTGCAATCTCCTGCAGTCTCGTTGTGCCTCTTTTCTCTCCAGATCTGGACGCGTGAGCGAATTTAATTTCCAGATCTTGTGCACTCTGTGCGGTCGTGTGTGTGTGTGTCTGCGCGTGGAATCTGTGCGTGTGTATGCGCGCGCGCGCGCGCGTGTGTGTGTGTGTGTGTGCGCGCGCGCAAGTGCACTTGTGCCTGTGCTTGTGTATAAACTTATAGCAATCATAATTTTTTGTCCCCAACCACCAACCGATAAAACATCTCGCAAAAAACAACAACAACAACAACAAAAAACATATCGCTGTCGTCCGTGAACATCCGGATGGCTGAGTATTTTTCTGCTTACCGTTCAATTCTGATTTAAATTCTTGATGCAGTCTCATTTTCGTTTTCTCCCCTTTCCGAAGCAGATTTTTAGCCGACCAAATTGCTCTCGCAGGCAAATCCAGCGGCAGCATGGAAGCCATATTTTCTTGCTTCAATTTAACCGGACATTTTATTCGAAACATCAAATATTCCAAGGCTTTCTGGCCGTTAAAACGCCATTACGATATCATTACAGGAATTCGAACTCTTCAAAGGGCCGGTTAATACCTGTTCTCAGAGTATATAATTTACGTCACTAATGAGACCTCATCGCCCGGCGTCCTCCCATCGTTAACTTCCCGTCGTTTCCCACCGCTGCCATCGCTTTATCATTATTGTCGTAGGTACCTTTGATCAGACTTTTCCTTATCGTCGCCGAAAATAGCCTTGTTACTCACTGCCCAATGGCATGAAAGTTGAACACATCGAGCTTGGTCTCAGGATCACCAACTCGGAAAAGAACAGCAAGCCGTATTTTTAAGTCTTTTTTTCCCCCTATTTGTGTCATGTGCCTCTTCAGCCTTTCTCTGCACCAGTGGCATGTTCTTCGCTCATGCCAGACCTCTGGAGGTAATTGACAACAAAATTAAAGCCTTTCACCTTATGCAATGCAAGCCGGTGAACACTTCGCGGTTTGGCCGCGCTCCGTGCTGCCACTTACGGCTGGCTGTTCCTTTTCCCTCCTACATCCGCCGATGTGATATGCTGTCTCGCTCGCACATACTCATTATGCCACTCGCCCCTCCTCTTCCCGCAGTCATCCAGTATACCCCTCGGCCTCCACGGACGCTCTTTGTACGTCTCGGATCTCAGCAAGATTCATTAGGAATGTCCGCCATCGCACGCCTGTCTTTGGGCTTTTTTCTTCTTCTTCTTCCGACAGCAATTATGAAGTAATGGCCGGCTCGAGACAAATTTTGATCAAGTTTTAAAGAATCATTTTCTTGCCCTTGCCTATGACAGACACATTTATGACAGACACAGATCCCCAGCTGTTATCAATATCGATAAAGTATTTTAGTTCAGGTGCAGACATCTCCACTAGCATTTGAGAAGTTGCTTCAGTCACAGTTTTTCGTCCTCTCAGAAAATTGTTCAAACTGATCATTATTAATTTTTACTTTCGTTTTCTTTTCTTCAAGCAATGCCCCCCCCCCACACACACTTATTGCATATTATTACTGTCACCTTGAAAGGAAAGACAAATGCATTTTGGAAAGGTTTGGCGTATGGGGGAGGGGGTTGAATGAGAAAAGCGTCGACCAAAACTATTCACTTCACCCCTCCCCCCTTCCCCGCCAAAAAAAAAAAGTCTAAGACAAAACAAAGTAATTTAGCAGCGTTCTTGGCCTTGTGTGGAAAAGAGGTCAACAGGTATAAAACAACGACAGAAAATTGCTGAAACCTTTCGGAGTGCCTCAAGAAGGCCATGTTAAGCGGCTGGGCAAAAATATGCAAATGGTAACGGTGTACAACACTTCTTCCTAACAAGGGAATGGCGTCTCTCTCTCTCTCACACACACACACACTCGCGCCCAAGCATGTCTATTATAAAACACACAAAATCGGCCATTACCAACTCCTTGTAACAATAAAAAAATACTAAAGGTCAAACACTTACATCAGAAAACAACCAAAACAAAGAGAGAAAGCATTTATCTGTATGAGTGTTAAGACCATATCAGAAAAAGTGAAAGGTGGAGTGAAAAAACAATTGAATTAAGATAATAAAGAAAAAAATTAAATTACTTTCGAACAGTTATAAATAGTTCTTGAATTTATATAAAAATATATAAATAATCAATATTATTAAACTATTTATGAGAGGGGGAATGTTGTAGGGGAAGAGAGGCAGGGTCAGAAAAGGGAAATTAATCTTTAAGATGAGCGTATCCTTGTTTACCATAATGCAAGACAATCTACGGTTAGGCAAACAGAAAACGCGTGTATATCTACCGTAAATTCCTATTTTCGCCATTTCTGCCAGAAATACGATCGTCATCTCTGCGAAAACGCAGATGTTCAAGCAATTTTATGTGCGATAAATCTTTCAGCGTAAGTGAAAGCTGAAACGCAGACTAAAGTTTTCTTCGTTGTGTGAGTTTCCTGGTGGGCGTATCTTACTATTGGCCAGCCGAAGATTTTGGTGTTTCTTTGGTTCCCCAAATCCCAGTAAGCTTACAATCCAACTCACAATCCAGTTGCACAATCTGGCTCTGTAAGGCGTTACTTTAGTCTTCTTTGGTTTTGTTTGTTTGTTTGTTTGTTTTATTAAAACAGGATTTGTATTCTTCCTTATTATAAGGGGTGATGTCTTTTTACTTAATTTTTTTACATTCTGTGCCAAATCTTTCCTAAATTTGTACTCAGTTCTTCGGCCAGTTGTGTATCACGCCTTGTGCACAGTCTTGTTTTCGTTTGTCTTCTGTATCAAGCTTTTCTAGTCCATATTCCTTACTACGTCACCTTGTGATGTATATCTGACCCAGAAAATTATAGACGTATTTCCCCCAGGGTTTAATAAATCAAGTGAACATGAATCTGTTTGGCCTCTGGGCTTTCCTTTGTACATAGTTCGAACCATTTCACCCACGTACTGGGCCTTACGAACTATTTTGCCGATCTGCTAAGGTAGAGATTTCTAACTCATTTTTATGAACCGAAATCACCAGTGCTGTATCATGAACATCATGAACCCGAAATGGTTCATAGATCTTTTGAGCCAGGGCTGTTTTATGAACGTCATGGTGTTTTGAAGTGTTTCCACGCACTTTCTTAGCTTCTTCTTAGCCCTGCACGTGCTGCTTGTCTCTCAAATGCTTGACCTGTTTAGATTGCACGCTCCAATCTACGTCATGTCACGTGACAGGATGACGCGGTCTCTAGGTGGCGTGCTTGGCTAGAGAAGACAACTGCCAGTGAGAAGCAAGAGTGGCCGGCCCTTGGTCTGCATATCTCCCACCAGCTGTGGGTGCATGGCCGGAGAGACGGAATGGAAAGCAATTGCTGATGGCTCTTTTGGAGAGGCTGGCTTGCTGTTTTTGTTTTCTCTCCAGCCACAGAACCGGTGAAGCCGATAGGGAAATCGGGAAATTTTGGAGGCGAGAAGACGTGATGGACAGACGTTTACGTCAGGGTGAGTCATGAGCGGCAAGGCTTAAGGATTCCGAAGAAGAAAGTAGGGTGATGATGATGACGATAATGAAGAAGACGGCGGTAGTCGTGATGTTGTTGCTGTCCGTGGTGTTGCTAGCATCACTGTTGTTGGTACTGTTCTTGCTTGCTGCTTGCCGTTGTTGTTGTTGTTGTTTTTGTTGTTGTTGTTGTTGTTGTTGTTGAGGAGGATGGTTATAATGACAATCCCACAGACGACAGCGATGAAACTGAAGCAGACGTCAAAACAGTTTATCTCAGCTAATGATGGCGTGTGCAAGGATCTCTGACGGAAACATTTGTTCGTCAACATGTTCTCCTGTGCTAGAGGATTTTCCTCTCCCTTCCGAAAAAAAGACGGGGCTCTAAAATATTTACATTAGAGGATCAGTGAACGCAGACTATCGAATATAACATAAGAAGTTAAAAAAAACATGATTTCCCTTTTGATCGGTCACATCAAGGTTACTGCTAACTCCAGCAAAGGTACTGGCAGCGCTGCCAGTAGCTTTGTTGGAGTTATCTTACGATAATTTAAGCGCCGGTCCTCATTTGTTCTTTATTAAGGTTACTGCTCTTATGTCATTGGCTTCTGCTTCCAATTCTGCTTGCTTTCTTGTCTGTCGTGTGCGGCTCTACTCACTGCGCAGTCGACATTAAACACAGATTTTTTATCACTGTGGCTATTAGAATGACGTTTCGCAACTGTTTTGCATACGGGATTTTGAGTTTACCTTTTTTCTTAATGATGAAACAAATGACAGACATTTCCAGTCTTGGAGGCAACTGAAACCGCAGTCCCCAAGTCTGAAAAGAGGTTAATGCCGACTTCTTTCTGAGATCATCTTCACGAAATCAGCACATAACGTGCTCTTCTTCTTACTTTATGTTTATCCCCCCCCCCCCCAGCCCATCTCCTTTGTTTTTCTTTCTTCTCGTCCATTCTAGTCTTTCGCCGCCCACATCTTATCTATGGTCTTCCCACTGTAGCCTCGTTCTAGTCCATTTGTCTTCCTCTTGCCCTGCCTTTCTTTACAGTTATTGTCTCCATCTTGAAACAGTACTCGCATTAGCTCCACGCCCCCAACCCCCCGCCCAACTCCGCCCTCCCCACAGGAGCGCGAGAAGCGAGACCCAAGGCATTTGCCCCCCCACTCCCCATCTCTGGTCTAGACTATTTTTAACTCCTTTCTCTCGAGGAGTTCGGCCGCAGCCAGTGGAAGCCTGAGCCCTGGTTTCTTGACAAATGTTAGATCTGAGGAAGTGTCCCCGCCAAACAGTAAGTTATCTCCCTTGAGAACAGGATTATCACCAGTTGCAAACACTGCCGATGGAGATGAGTAGCTGAAGATGACTCGGGGACAGAGAAAAAAAATCAGTTATGCCTAAGTTCCTTTACGCTTCTTCGAGCTTCAAAGAGTGAGTTCTCCTTCTTGGAAATAAATTCTCTCAGAAGTGTAAACACTCCTGACCGGGATGCGTTTTGTATCTCAGAAAAAAATGCGAAGAGGGGGAGAGGGAGAGAGCATTTGTGCGAGCATGCGCAGACGGAAGTTAACTTGCTGTTCCTAATATGTTTGACCTCGTTTGTATCAAGATCTGGGTGGGTGGGTGCGTGGGTGCATGAGTGGGGGAGTGAGTGGACTAAGAGAGACTAGAGAAGGAAGAGACTGGACCTCGTACATTTTTAACTGCATTAACCGATCGATCAAGGTAACAAGCCAAGCAAGCGCCCAACCAAGCGCGCAAGCCTTCACGATCTACGTCCTTCCAGCAGTTGAAACTGCAGCCGTGGTGTCGCATGGGTGGCACTACCTGATGAATGGCCCGCGGGTCCGTTGCGTTACTCCCAGCAGGAACGTAAAACACTGTTGGCCCAACTCAGCTGTTGACTTCCTCTGCCGAAATCCTGTTCTAATCTACCGAAGCATCGGCTAACATCGCCAAAGTACGGCTTCGCTGTTCGTGCTGTGTGAAGTCCCCAGCTCAGTTCTCGATGTGTCTGGAGATTAGTAGCTCTTTCGCGCGGAGGTGGGAAACTCGGAGCAAAACAGCACACAGCATTTGCATTGCTTCGATCTCTTCTGCGGCATATTGGAACAGTTGCTAAAGCCAACTTCACGAATGCAGCTGCGCAGTTCGTTGTCATCGGCTACTTCGGTAGATTAGAAAACGCCTTCACCAACCCACTGAGGTCAGAGAAACTTCCTTCCTCAGTTTTTTTTTTTTTTTTGCCATCCACTGCAAGATAACCCAACAAACGTCATAATCTTTTTCAATACACTCGAAGTTTATCTCATATCCTTAGCCTCTTGGCATTCTTGCTTTTCACATTCATAAACAGCACTGGGTACAAAGCTGAATGGCTGTATTAAAAGTCTAAAATATGTTAAATTCATGGAAAGAGGGGTAGGCTACCTGCTTCTGCAAGTCTTGTGAGACGAAACTAGAAATCTAACAAATCTAGGTGCTGGTCACCACGACTTTCTCCGCCTTCACCTCGTACGGCTATCAAAAGTAATAGTTTTTTAAATGTTTAGTTCAGCACAAGTCACTAATTCCCTAAGTCTTCCGTTCGCAGGATACCAGCTATCGTTTACCAACATGTTCACCTGAAGTCATTGCGATAGATGGATAAGCAACCTGTGCCCCAGCTAGAAACCTGGAAGCGTATATAGTATATGCACCTACATGATACAAATGAGTAACACCTGTGGACCTCTTTCGTGACCACGTGTCGACGTATGGTGCTTTGTGTTTCAGCGAACAGGCAGACGGTATAAGGCTGGTGGCTACTGGATCAAATTTCGGATTCTTGCAAAGAACGCAAGCCAACCGCCTGAAAATGTTCGATCGTTTGAAAGCATTTTTGCACTCTGGCAAACTCTTCGTCCTTTAGCAACCTATCTGCTGATGGCATACATATCCACGCTGCATGCCTACATACTTCACTCCTTCCCTCTGTCTTCGATCAGAAGAAGCCTGAACCACGAACATGGGAAGCTTTCATTTGCCAATAAAGCCTCGAGGTTTTGCCACCGAGGCGTTTCTGTTGTACATATTAAAATCACAGCCGCCTGGTGTGTTGAACGACCTGAACGGCCTCACGTGCCACTGTCATGCATCACGTGATCCATGGATTACCGCCTCGTGTCACGTGAAATTAACGACATTTTCCGGCAGTTAGTTTGGCGCTGCCTTCACACCGTTAAAAGAGATGCTTTTAGGTGAATGGCAGTGAAAGATGTCAAACCGTGGAAGTTTCCACGCCCAACGGTTATAAAAATACGAACCGCTAGGGTCCTGGCAGAACCAGACACCTTGGATAACTCGCTTCATGCTGGCCTTGGGGGCTAGTGGACTTGACTGACTCGTGTGGCCTGCCTGAGTGTGGGCCGTGTGTTTCAGAGGATTAAAAAAATGCAGCGGTAATCGAAGGCGGCGAGTGCTTAATGCGCAGGTTTCTATTAACAGGCTTCCGCGGCCATGAATTTATCCATTTCTTCCTTCAGGCGTCGTCGTCTAAGGTGTTTATTTGTCAGCAAGCCCGCCATGAGCCAATTTTACCCTCGGTCGGCGCAGGTTGCTTCCGGTCACGTGAGGGTTCCTCCTCTTGCCTGTCGTGTTTCAGGTCTGACTGGTCCGCAGTGAGAGACAGGTCCCCCACCCCATCTCCCAACTCCTCCTGGCCTTGGAGATTGGTTTGGGTTGCATTAGTTGCCACGGGTTCCCCTGGTACGCTGGAACCCTTGCACAGGTCACTGGACATTTTCAAGATGACAGACATGAACTCTCAGGGCGGTGGCTCCTTTGACCTCTTTCTCAAACATCGTCAAGATCTTTCTTGGTTTTCCTTTGCTAACGATGAAGCGCCATAAAATGGTCTGACCTTTTTTTTAACTGCATTTATAAAAACGTTTTCTTTGGGGATAATTTCCCTGCTCTTTTAAACCCTTTCTTAACCAAACGAATACGTTTTTACTACGCCGAACTCAGCTGTATATCCATTATTAAGTTACAAGGGTACGTTTTAGTTGGTTGAGAAAAGCCTTAAGCATTAAAGCTGGTGGTGTCCTCAACGACGATTTTGTTTCCGTCATAAAGGATGATTCTGCTTGTGTCATGAAGGATGACTTTTTTTAACCACAAGTGATTCAGGGTTCGAAGTACAATACTTCTTGCTCGAAAAAGGAACTTTCTAACTGGGTTATAATGGACAAGTCTACCTTTCTCACAGGTTAGTAGGGTTAGCAGAACAATATACTTCTTGCTTCATAAAAGACCATTCTAGATCTGTTATGAAGGAGAATTCTGGTTGGGTTATAAAGGATAAAGCTGGTTAAGTTATTAGGGACAATTCTAGTTGGATTATAAAGAACAATTCTGGTTGGAATATAAAAGATAGTTTTTGTTGTATTATGAAGTGCGATTCTGGTTGAGTTATAAAAGGCAATTCTGGCTGAGTTGTAAAGAACAATTCTGGTTCACATATGATGGACAATTCCAGCTGGATTATAAAGAACAATTCTGGTTGGAATATAAAAGATAGTTTTTGTTGTATTATGAAGGGCGATTCTGGTTGAGTTATAAAGGACAGTTCTAGCTGCGTTATGAAGGACAATTATGGTTGCGTTGTAAAGGACAGTTCTGGCTGAGTTATAAAGGACAATTCTGGTTTCTTCTTTAAGGACGATGGGAGCAATTACATAGATAACAAGAGCTCGGAGACCTTCAGTGTTCCTTCGCCAATTGGGCGCAACCAGCAGCTACGGCAAACTGCCAGACAAGATGGAAATTACAGAGGAAACTAGAGAGGTCCCCGAACTGCCAGTGGTCCTCGCCTATCTGCGTGTGATCCCAATGTTGTCTGTCGGTGAATTGGAAATCTGCTCCAGAAGGGATGGGGAAGCTGGCGATGAGAAGATGGCGATGAGAAGATGGCGCTCTGGAGCGTCTTTGGGTGAGGGCAGGACGCAGACGTTGGGCGCGGCTTCTGGTCACAGTCCTTTGCCCACGTTTCGGAGAAAGACCATCCCCCGAGAACATGTCTGACGACTCGGCATGAGGCCAAGATTGGGACTTCTGAATCCGTCGGTTTCGCCCTGGCTGGATGATTCATTCCGAGAGGGGTGTAGCTGCATTCACTCCCTCTTCCTCCTTCTTATCCTCCCCTCTCCCATCTTACCGCTACTCTTGATCACTCAAGGCTGTAGCAAAACACAATCGTATCACCGAAAATGTGTGTATTGATTTGTCCTTACCCCTCCCCCTCCATCCCCCACCTCCCCCAGCCACCTCACGGAATGCAGCGGGCTTTTGGGCCTGCACCACCGAGCGGTGCTGTCAGCCAGATGAGAGACGAGAAACAGATAGACACTTTTTTGTGTTGATTTGTTTGCCTCGTAAGGTTTGGCTTATGTGGGTAGAGGTCGCGCGCGTGAGGTCGTGTGCCTGCGTACGAACGTGCATACACCCGTTCATTAAAAACAAGTACCAGTAATTTCAGCCTTATTGGGTATACTGTGTTTCAAACAAACCTGCATCAAAGGTAAACTGTGGCTGCCGTAGTTAACTTCCTCTTTAGCGTGGTTTTCTTGCTTTGTCTCCCCTGGCACCAAGTCTAAACGTGAAGACAACGTTTGGCGAGAGCCTTGAGATCAATGTCAAGGTCGCCATGCGATCCTTCTACTTGATCATCGATTCCATGATTGCCTCTGCTACATGAGGCTTGTTAGACAGAAGTTCTTGATTATCTCCCCCTTTCCTGTTGTCGACCTTGTCAGGTAGTTGTCTGCCCGCTAATCGTCCCGCTGCTAATTCGTGCCGACAACTCTGCTGGAACTTCAGTGCAATTCTTCGACCAGAGAACCGCCAACCTGTTCCATTCAATTTCAGCTTCGTTAGCTCCACAACTCGGGACTGAGTCACCAGACGAAATTTGTCGCCAACCTTCTGGAAGAGCACTGATGATGTCATTGTATCTTTTGCTTCGTCGTGCTGCCTGACCTAGTCACGTCTTTCCCAGTACTTAAACTGCAGTGGGGAGACACGATGACGTTTTAATTTCTGCTATTTTGTGGTGAGCTATGGCTGATTAAAACTTTCCTTGATCGTTCGGTCGGTCGGTCGGTCGGTCGGTCGGTCGGATTCTTTCTTTCTTTCTTTCTTTCTTTCTTTCTTTCTTTCTTTCTTTCTTTCTTTCTTTCGAGTCTCCTCACGTAAGATCGACCGAAGAATGCGCCGACAGAGGATGGACTTTGAACGATTCGCCCAGCGGTGCAAGTATGTCTGATCAGTAAGTTCTTATAAACAGGGCCATGACACAGCGCTGTCTGGTGCAGCCTCGATCGACTTCTCCGCGCTGAAATCTTTGCCTGTCGAGGGCACTAACTTCAGTCCTCGACGACAGCCAGGTGAAGAGATCAGTAGGTTGTCTCAACATGCAAAGCGCGACAACCTTTTCTGCCTTCCCGTCGGCAGCGGCGCGCCTCTCTTTGACAGTGAAAGACCAAAGTGGACATAGTTATTACTGAATGTATTAATCCCTCTTTCAGTTCTCCCCTCCCCGACACTCTTTCTTCTCTCTGTCTCTCTCCCTCTGTAGTTCTGATAGTGACGTGTTTTCTCGGTTCATTTCCATAGCTACACTCTTCACCCTTTCTCTAGGTAGAATTTTTTTCTGCAACCTGACCTCATACCGAAACTTTCTGACATTTCAGCGTTTATAACAAATAGTTGAAAAGTTCAGTCTTTGACCAAGAGGATACCCATACGCGCATATACTCGTTCCGTGTGTAATGTTTCGAAAGCCGTTGCAGCGAAGTTAGTACCAAAACTAAGCCACGAATTATTGCGCACACGTGTATTTCTCAATCTACATTGTACTTAGAAGAATTTTAGAGAATAGAGACTGAAAAGTGCGACCTGACAGACACCTGTAGTAGGATACCTATTCGACCACAAACTCTGGCCTTGACAGTGAGCAGCTACAGACCCATTGAGAGATTAAACGAATTTTTTTTTTTTTTTTTTTTTTTGCAGTTTCAGCTTGTTGGGTTTCATGAACGGAAGTGATGGCTTATTAAATTAACAGTTCTTGTTCTACGCGGAGGGATCTGGCAAAGGAATTCGGTTCATCTGAAACAAGAAGCATGCCTTGACGCGGGTCTATTTCCCCCCTTCCGCATTCATCGACCCAGTCACATGACTTGCCCCTTTTCTTCCTTTAGCGGGGACGTCCACTGCTGCTGCTTTTATCGACAATGCACGTTTCTTCCAAGGCTTGCTGCCTATGTGCTTATTTAATTGTGGCAATAATGGCTTGACTCCAGACTTTTCCCATCCTTAGCCAGCCAAGCAATGCGACTAAATCCGGAGTCTCTCTTCCCGACGGTTTAGCTCCCTTTGATTTCAGCTTGTGGTCTAGGGAAAAAGAAAATACACTCGAAAAAAAAAATCAAAGGACGTAAACCAGTGGCTTCCCTTTCCACAGCAAGGATATTCTTTCTTTCTTTCTTTCTTTCTTTCTTTCTTTCTTTCTTTCTTTCTTTCTTTCCTGATAATGCGGACTTATCTGGCTTTGTCAGAAACCCTGTCAGCAGACTTTTGGCTGCGCGTCAGGGTCTGAACTGTGTGTCCTGGAGTGGCTCTTCTGCTGCCATCAAAGGACGGGAAGGATTGTCCAATTTTACTTCCAGGATCTATGGATCATAGTCTTTTGTTCTGGGTTTCACAGCGAGCTCCCGAGTCAAAGAAAAGAGAGTAATAAAAAACAATACAAATCAAAGATATCTTGGAGCTCTAGGGACATGCGAGCAATCGTGTGAGGGCGGTCAAAGTATTACGTAAACTGCAATAGCTATCAGTGGTTTGCATCGGCTTTGGAAGATAACAAAGACGTTGATGAAATAGTGACCTTCGTATTTGTATTCGCCACTAATGGGATTTTTTAAAAATCTCGTCAGT
>SMGT01007033.1:88375-112133 GCA_004794575.1 Lanistes nyassanus | reverse complement strand
CGCAACAGCCACTAATGGGATTTTTTTAAAATCTCGTCAGTAGTTACAAGATAAATTTACAAAAAAGGAAAATGTCCCTAAAATTTCCTTCTCTTCGTTACAAAACATTTTATTTGTTGTTTGTTGTGGAAGGTTTTTGGTTGGTTGGTTGGTTGGTTGGTTGGTTGGTTGGTTGGTTGGTTGGTTGGTTGGTTGGTTGGTTGGCTGGCTGGCTGACTGACTGACTGACTGACTGACTGATTGATTGATTGATTGATTGATTGATTGATTGATTGATTGATTGATTGATTCTGCCTCGGATCCCCCCATTTCTTGCTTTTCTGGGGATTTTTATTTTTATCTAAATGAGACAGCCGTATTGTTTTGTTGTGTCATCATTTTCTTTTCCTTGACCAGTGGAACTGCGGGAATCCAAAACACCACTACAAGAGTGTTCTTGACAAAACCCACGAATAATACAGAAATAATCTTGAGAATGATAAACTATTTTATTCTTGGAAGTATTTTGTCCGCTATCATCGACTCTCCAGCGTATAAGGCTTTCTTTCACAGAGTTTCTACTACAAAGGAATGTTGTTTTCATCTCAACAGGACGAGAGGGCGAAAAGAAAAAACATCACAGTGGCAAAATTACACACCAGCTGTGCTTTGATTGCCGACAGTATGGCAGACAGATACAAGGAAATATGTCAAACCGATCGGGAGATTACGATTTCAGATGCAACGATATCGGCAAAAGCGTCAGCTATCACAATAATTGTAACTCATTGCGCCATATTTCATGACAACCATGCTGTGGAGTCTACGAGAGTTAATGCCCTCAGCTCCGCTAAAACGAGGATGAAAAATGGAGGACAACTAAATAAATAAAATGGAACCCCATAGTGCTAAGCAGAATAAAGCTTGCAAGATCCGTTGAACGCGAGCAATTTCAAGAATCAGGATAGATCGAGTGTTCTCGCTGATTTAGGCCTGTTGCCGAGGAAACAGGAGGGCAAAAAATAAATGGTGGAGGGGTCTGCCACATTCTGTGGAGAAGTTTCTGCAACTCTTGTTGCCGCATAAATGGTTGTCTGCTGTTAGCAGCTCGTAAAATTCAGCAGCTAGCCATTTCTAGAACCATGCCAGTGCTTGTTAGCTTTCGTCGCGTTGCATATTATTGATCGCCATCCAGATATGCCGTACGTAGAACTCACAAACGATTCCAATCAGTTATCCTTTTTTTCGACGGGCTCTTGTGTTTGTCTGATGATTTGAATCTTCGCGAGCAGGTTGATGCAGTGACCTGTTGCTGCGAACAAACAATCTTTGAAATGATTCAGTAAATAAAGAAGTTTTTGCCACAGCACCTAAACTCGACTACAACTTCAAAGAAAAAGCTTCAAAGGAAACCATAGTGACAGCTAGCAAGTTGATGAACCTACTAAAATTCTGATGTTAAAATCTGTGATCATAAACAGTCAGTTCAGAGTTAAATGTAGGGGCTTTCTAGTTGAACACTTCTAAGCCAAGCGCAGTTCTCACGAAGATGTTGACCCGCGGGTTCAAATCTCATCGCTGGAGCAGACATGAGGAGCCTAGTGACAGAAGCGGCCCCTTGCTGTGTTTCAGCCTGAGCTGCTTGTTCGACATAAAGCACAAAGCGACCAGTCAGTTTTTAATCCAGAATTTGCAACAGAGACACTGTTTGCGACAAGGGGAAGAGAAGGAACGGAAAGGAAGCTTGAATTGACGTCTCAGGGGTTGGGATTTTTTTTTCTGGGGGGGGGGGGCGGGGCGTATGTATAGTAGCTTTAATGAAAGTATTTCTTTGGTCGCGCAAGCTGTAAATCAATGTCCCTATGTCTGGGAAATTGAGATTGACGAAAACGTACTGCGCTTCTGGGCATCGTTACAAGGCAGACACGCACGGGCGTCTGGGCAGATTTTCGACGTACACATCTTCATCAGGGGAGATAATTGTCAGGTCTTAGTGCTCCACCAAATCCCCCCCCCACCCTCGACTCCCACCCCATCCTTCGCGACATGGATCAGGCTTAAAGTTGGCAACGTGGAAGGCGTGTCGCGCTCTCTCAGCACGTCACGGGACAGACGACAAAACGCGCGTTTGAATTGTGAAGTAGCAGGGGAAGTCTTTCCTGGATTAACGTGGAGAAAGGAAGAAATATTTTTTTTTATAGAAAATGCTGTTGACTAATGATAAAATGCCAGAAGTTTCTCGTCTAATAAATATCATTTGCTGCGGCTTAACCAGCATGAGAAGCGAGCTTTATAAGCGCGAGGATTGAGACCAACGCTAGACACCGGATTCAAAACTCTTGCAGCAGGCCCAGGAAGTTTGACGTCAGCGCCTACCGTCCCTTGCCTTCCTTGCTTCTATGACACTCACCTCCAGGCTTAGCCAATCACACCAGGGGCGACCAAAAAAGAATGCGAGAGACACGACAGGGAGAGACGAAAGAGGGAGGGGGGATGAGATGTGAGTGGGGGTAGTAAACGATGGAAGGGGGAGAGAGAAAGATCCTAATTGGTGCTCTCCCTTCACTGGCCAACTCTGTTTCTCTTTTACAGCCCTCAAGGGTACTTCTGCTCTTCTCTCCCTGCGTCTGACGGTTTTTTTTCCTCCTGGCCTTTGCTACACCATCCGCTAATGATTTTTCTTTGTTCTGACGGTGAGAAAAAGACAAGAAGGATGACGCTTGAGGGTTTGAGCGAGGGTGAGTCAAGCTGGACTCCGCTGGCTTCCTGCGATCTGCCGTGTTTTAGTGTCATAAGCAGATTTGGCACATCGGGACTTCTTGCGACCTTGCCCCTGTCGCTTGTGACTTTTTTTTATAAATAGCTTCCCAAGAACACTAGATCCCTTCTTCTTAGTCCTTGCCGTCATCTTTGTTTCTACCTTCTTCGTATCGTCATCGTCGTCGTCATCATCATCATCATCATCATCATCATCATCATCATCAAACAAACCACCATCAGTGCTGTTGCTACTGCTTGTACCACTAATGTAGAGGGTGGATTGTTCTTATCTGCACTTCAAGTCATAGGAACACTCGTAAGGCCTGTTCACCCTGAGTATTTCACGAACATCTTTACATATAAACAGGAGATATGAGAGCCAGTGCAGCCCAGCCCTGAAACACAGAGGTATTCTGGTCGAAAGAAGGAAAAACGAAGGTCTTGGGGAAGGTTTTTGTGGGTAGTGGGTAATTAACACGTATTCCCAATATTACACGTATTCCCAATATTACAAGCATTCCCAATATTACACGTATTCCCAATATTACAAGTATTCCCTTCTCTTGATTTTTAATGTTTTCGCCTTCTCAGTTCCTTCAACACCACTTTTATGTTATCGTCAGTTATCGTCAACGCTGGCAGTGTCTGGAGAAGGATCAGGAGTTTTTTTTTAATTCTGATCTTTTTGTTCCGCTAAAAGAATAGCACGACGTTCAGCCGTTTTTGTCAAAGACAAACACGAGAACCACAAGCGCCTTACGTAACTTTTCCTCGAAGTCGCATAACAAGCTACTTATTGCGAGCACAAAGCCCTCGATAGTTGTGGGCAAGAAAACCAGTCCAGCATTGGCGATTGAGCGGGGGTCTGACAAAAAACGGCGGGTGCCATTAAAACCCTGGATAACTGGCCAATCTCACCTTCATTTCCAGGAAAGATCTAATGGGAGCGTAACAATAAGCCTCAATGTATTTCTGTGGCTGCTTTCTCACATGAGTCAAGCACGGAATGTTTGAAGTTGTTCGCGTTGATGAGCCACATCCATTTAGTGCTATTGTTGCACAGGAATTCAGTACTCACCTCCCCTCCAACCCTCCCTCTTTTCCTCCCTCTTTCCTTTCTTTGCTCGCTTACCTCCCCTGTCCTCTCTCTTCCCCTTCTTCCTCAGTTCTTTCTCTCTTTTCCCCTCTCCTTACCTCCCCTAACCCCTCCTCCACGCATGCGTACATGCTCATGTGTGTGTGCGTGCGCGCGCGTAAGTCATATGAAATTGGACTTCCATTCCACGATTGTATAAGAATGAATACCTCCCGATGTTGTTGTCTTTAGTTGTAACACGCAAAAAAGGTCTCGGCAGCCATTAAAAATCACTGATTAAATGGGGGATTTTCTCAAATCTCTCTGGACCTGGAGAAAAAAAGGTTCTGAATTTTATTTTGCAACAGTCTTTTTTTTTAAGATTCCTTTTTACTAATCAAAATACAGTACGCTTCCTAACACATGCACGAACGCGCATGAACGCACTCACACACGCCAAACCACAAAGACATTACGCATCCCAATCTCCCACCCGGTCAGCATGCCTTGTGTGTTAGTTCATTCCCCCCTCTCTTCCCCCTCCCACTCTCTTCCCCCCTCTCTCTCCCTGTCCGTCCCTCTCTCACGCTCTCTCCTTCCATCCATTTTATCATCCCTCTCTCCATCTCTTCTTCACTTCTTCTCTCCCTCCCTCACTGCCTCTGTGTGTGTGTGTTACTTGCACACACAGGCAAAAAGGGGGGAGGTGGGATACAATCGATGGACTGCTTCAACAGCCAGGCGCCACAAGGACACATTAATTCTATGACTTGCAATCGCTGAAGGTTTAAAAACAAATGTCCTGTTTTGTCAGCCAGCAACAGTCGTTTTACTGTTCAAGAACGCACCTCGTTTGCTTGTGTTCAGCAGAAATATTTATGCTAATCACCAAAATGGGATTACCTACTGTCCGCCTGTGCCCACGGTCAGTCTGGCCCGCTTCATCGGAGAAATGAGAGGCCGACTTCACGGGCACTCAAAAAAATTTGACCAAGCCGGCAGGAGTCTGACGAATTGGACGGGGGGAGGGAAGCGGGGAGGAGGTTCAAAGGAGCGGGACCGGTGCAGTAAGACCAAAAGCCTGTTTATCGCGAAATGGACAGTAGCGGCGGCTAAGCGGCAGCAGGAAATCTCAATAATTTCCCAGATTAAAAGAAAGAATTGATGTTTTCCCTTTTGAAGTGTAAATAGAGCGGCTGGGGATGTCTATGTTCGTCCCCTCTCAGAGAGCAGCTTCTCTTTGCTGTGAGGCCGTGTGTTTTTTATCGTTTGTCCGTTTGTGCGGGTTTGTCTGCATATGCGCATGTGTGTTTTGCTTTTCGCAGTCCCACTATAATTCTTGTGCAACAGCTACCCTCACCATCTCACTGTCTGATTAGTTTTGAGTAACAGATCTCACAAACCATGCATGCATATACATTTCTTGTTTAAAGTCCCACAGTCTAATAATTTCTCACACCCTCCCCCCACCCCCACAAATAATAGCAAAATAGAGAACGAAATTTGAGGTTCCTGTGCCAGTTACGCTCTAAATATATATAGCCGATCGTTTTGCTTTGACTGCTCTGTATAATTTCGACGGCCGAACTTAATTTTAACTAGGGAATAGCTTTTATCTTATTGGTTCACTCATAATGCGGAGGTTTCGGGACGAGTGACCTATAGTACATAATCTAGCCACCCTACGGATATTGTTATGTTCAGAAGGAAGATACAAGCTCTCGTGGCACTTCTGCACGTTGTCCGGCGTTTTTGCTTTTCTTTGGAGACACGAGAGTCGGAAACGATGATGGGGGCTGCGAGTCGCGAGAGATGAGCGGAAGCAACAGGCAGAACACAGGCGCAACACGTCACACTCCCTCGCACACCCCTTTCGGGCCACCCCCCCAACCCCCTTCCTCCTGCCCCACCGACCTCCTTGGACTAGCTCTATTGATCGATAGCAGGGCATCTCCGACCGCAAGCACTTGGCATTCATTAATACGCTTTTGTTGTAGATGCCCGAGTGATAAGCTGCCTTACCTCCCCTTGCAGGAGGCACCGCGCGCTGCTCTGACGTTGCGCAAGAAGACGGTGGGGTGGGGGAGGGGATGACTGCGGGGCGAGGGGAGGAAATAAGAAAATAAAGATGCACGTTTGGGGGTTAAGAAAATGTTGGATAGGGCCGGGCTAGAATTTTTCCCCTTCTTCGCCAAGCGAGAGACCTGCAGATGAATGCCTGATCGATTCTAACGAGAACTTTGGTGCAGACAGCATGTAGTCTCAAGATGTGGCGGGAAAGTGGCCGCTGCTGCTGGAGAGGAATGAAATGATGGTGAGATGGGAATAGAAAGATGATGTACACTCAGGACCTGAGAGGCACATAGGCGGATGGAGAGAGTGAGAGACAGATGGACAGACAACTACACTTACGAAAAGTGAGAATTCTGATGCGCAACGCAAAACACACAGCTGTCTGTAGCATCGGAAAAGAAATTACTATCTCAACAGAGACTGTAATGATGTGAGACACACAAAAATGGTTGGTTTATTCTGCAATAAAGGAGGGGAGGACTCAGACCCTGACTGAATTCTCTTGACTAGGTTTGGTTTCATCCACTATTAAACATGCACGTGCGTGCACGACGGCATGCCGGGTGTTCGCCGTTACTGCAGGCAGCTATTTTTGAATAGGGTTTCAAGTCGATAGGATTGGTGGATTTTAATCTTGGAAATACTGAATACTAATCTAGGATTAGCTCCAGTGTGCACAGTGCAAGCCTGCCGTTCGTGATTGCTGCTCTCTTCCTCCTTCTCCCATTAAAATAATCCTGTCCTTCGGTTGCTGTGAGGAGCTTAAGGCAGTGTGTCAAGCCATCACTGATGTCCTCCACACAGCTAGGCTTCTGGTCTTGCAGAAAACCGAAACTAGGCACCAATACGCGATATGTCTCGTTAATGAAAAGATGAACTCATTCTAAGGAAAGGAGACTTCGAGATTTACACTCAGCACGTAGCACTTGATCTCACCTGCAATGCTTGGAGCAGGTTGTAAATGAGCGGGACACTTGCAGATTTAAATCTCCGTACATCGTTAAATCAACATCATGCATATTTACATCCACACACCATCCCCCACCTCTTAACTCCATCTGAGCTTCAACAGAAGCATGCCATCCTTATTCAGTAGGTGATTTAGCATTGCAGACTGCACGGTAGCATGCTACAGCCTCTGTCGAGAAACCAGAAATAAATGCAATATCTCCTACTCAGTGGATGAGAACCAGGTGCAGCTAGATAGATCGAATCCAGAAGGAAGCATATACATACATACATACATACATACATACATACATACATACATACATACATACATACATACATACATACATACATTGTAAGTATTCCTATTTCTCTCTATACCAATTCCTCACACGTCTGATCATTTCCGTGTTGCTTTGCCCGCCGTCGTATTGTGATCTCACGAGGTGGGGCTGGAGCCTGACCGCTGCGGAAGTGTGTGCCGGGGCAAAAAATCTGAGGTGGCGCCGACGGCAGACGTTGGGTCTGGTTGACCGTTGATGAGGTGGCCGTTGCTTCCCTGTCCTGGCTGCTGCCCCATTGAGGCGAGCTGCAGACCAGCGAGGACTGCGAGCAAACCTAGGTCGTGAGGTCAGAGCCCCTCAAACGAAATGTTTTGGTCTGTGCTCTCTGGACCTAGCTTCACTAGCAAGTTCGGGGACTCTTGCTCCCAACCCTCCCCCACTTTGTCGTCACGTCACTACCCCCTTCCCCAACTCCCTCCCCCCTCCCAGAGACTCCTCTGTCTCCGCCGACTGTAACTCTCGCCTGTGGCTGTCGGCTGCAGCTGCGGCTCACGCACGTGGTCGCCATTTCCTGATCTAAAGAAAGGTAAGTCTGTTGGTAGAGGTGGTGTGGAGGAAGATAGAAACAGAGAAAGAGACAGAGAGAAGGATGGACATTTCCATTTTAAACCTCGGTATTCGTCAGGAGTGTATCTCTAGATGCGTCAATCAAGGCAGTTTTCCTTCTGCGTATGGGGATCAGACTTGACCATCAGAGTGCCCTTCTTTTTTTTCCACATGAGATCTTTCGTTTGTTGCATCGTTTCTCTTTCGTTGTTTTTGTTCGGTTGATAGCGTGATAACGGTCCCCGTGAGTGTGTATTTTGTCTGCAGGGATTAATGCATATTTAAGACTCGCTCCAGAGCCTCGGGCAGAATAAAAATTAATAAAGAGCTAATGCGATGGATCTGCCGAAGGTGGAAGGTGGGCGGAGGTGTAGCTGGGTGGTGCCAAGGCAGAACTGTCACGGTACGTCAAGGACTCACAGCTCGCCTGACTTCCCTCTTGATTGATCCTCTGGGAAAGTGTCTGGCAAAGTGTCAGGTGTCGAAGGCAGGGAAGAAATAGGTCAAGGACACCAACAGGACAGGGGGAAAAACTGTTGTCCCCTTATTCCGTTTTGAGACCTTTCCACTTTGATCAGCTTTGACCGTTAAAGTGTACCGCAAACACTGTTCTTTTATCCCTCTCCCCTCAACACACACGCGCACGCACGCACGCCACATACGAACGTTTTTCCCGGTTTTTTTTTTCAAAGTCATAAGCACGTTCTCTTCATTTATTTCCGTGAAGCTAGCTGTATCCGCGTGCTGTTGTCGTGCACTGTTCTTGCTGTAATTAATAAGTCATGGGCACCGATGCGCCATCTACTGGCGACCTTCTTTTGTGGTTTGCATATTTGCAGTTTCTGTTTGCGATCTGCTTGATTTGCAATTCGAGCACGGTGCTAACAGGAGCCCGCCCAGCCAGCAGACCGGATTAAAATGCTAATGGGGCGGCTAACCCGTCTCATTGTGTCGCAGTTTGCTGTCCACTCAGACCCGGTGCGACCTGCGTGTTGGGCCGATGTGTCTGGCACCTCTACCGAGCATGACAACGTTTCTGTGTTGGGGGGGGGGGGCAGGAGCGAACTTTTGCCAAGGGTTCAGAGTAAATATAGGAGGGAGGGCAACAGCTTCGTCCACCCCTTCCCAGCTCTGCGAGCAACCAGGTGGAACGAAGGCAGTGTGCCAGCAGAGCAAGGTTTCGCTTGATAAACGGTGGGCTTGACTGGTGCGAGACAGCAAGGGGTCGTGTTCTTTGTGTCGAATATCCTCCGGAAGGTCTCCGCGCACTGCTGATGGTTGGTTGGGTGGAAACGGTTATAAAGGGGGCCCGGACAGTTCATTGGTAGAGTATCAGACTCGCATGTCGAGCCTCCGGGTGTGGATCCAGCATTTTTTTACTATTATTGTTACTACGAGTACCGTTTTTAAAATTAAGATTACCAAAACGGCACATCCCCTGTACCGCTGTTTTGACACTCTGGAAGGTGTTGTAGTCAGTGCTAGTAACACACACACACAAAATGTGTAAGAGTGCTTTCATCTTTAAAATGACTTTTCTATAAAGACTGTAGGTATTTTTCTTGCTTCTGCCCCCCCCCCCACCTCTGCCTCCATTCTTTTATAAGAATCTTGCTATTCAAAGAGATGAAAGCCTTCTCATTTGACCATAGTTGGATCTTCTTTCAGATGAGCAGAGAAGAATGATTTTTGGTTGGATGATTTGCAACAAAGGCGCGGCTAAAATTGCTGGTGTCTCGATCCCTAAGATTATCGTTCTTTATGTATACGTCTTTATAATTTTCTCCCTTTGTCCTGAGACTTCCGTGTTTCCTGCTTGGAACAACGAACAAGGATAATTATTGCACATTGCCAGCTGCAACATATTCAGGCGTGTGATGCACATATGTCACAGCAGATCTTGCTCAATGTGAGTGGCATAAGATTAGGAATTTAAGAATTTAATCCACTATCTCGTTTTACACTCCATTTACGCATTTTGTCACACATGTTTCTAACACAAACTATTCCCCCCTCAACCATTCAGAACAGAACAGACAATGAAAATAGTTGTAGATTTAAATGTATTCAGCTGACCTCTTAATGATTTTTTTTCGTTTTTTTAAACGTGAATCGCTGCTCCAGTGGTAAGGCTGCAAGATTGTATAACTACTCCAAGGGCCGCAATTAAGGTTAGAAGAGTTGGTGCTGAGGACAAAGACGCGGTCACGTGTCATCGCCGTTCCATTAGTAGCGTCCTATCCCTACTCTGTTTGTCACGCTGAAAGTTGGAATCAAGCAAGGTTTTCCAGGCACACGGCATCCTGTGCAGTATTGTTTGATCCTGTGTCCGGCACAGGTACTTTCTCTGCATGGAGCATCCGTTTACAGGCAGGGCTGGTCGTCGAAAGTCTTCTTTCTGGCTTCCTCGCCCTTCTGCCTCCCCCATCACCCCTCCTTGCCTTCCTCTTTGTATATCGCCTTTGTTGTTGACTTGAAATTGAACATTAACACGCCCCGAGAGAGAGAGAGAGAGTGGGGCAGAGTGGTGTGTACACAGTACCGTATTTGTCTCAAATACCATCCTACTGTTATGAAGAGGTTTACATTTTGAGTAACAAAACTGTGGTCTACAGAGTACATGTTAAAAGGTTAATGACTACCAATGTGTTTTTGAGTGACAGAACAGTTTACTTCGTAACCCGTCGTTTTGATATTCGCGAATACCAAACGGGCTGGTAGTTCGCCGTTGTATCCCACTGCCGCTGTTTTGGCAGAGGAGTACCAAAACGGCGGGGAGTGACACTACAACGGGGAGTGACAATACAACGGGGAGTAACAAAACGAAGGGCTAGGGATCCTTTGAATAAAATATTTGTACTTACATTGTCTCCTACTAGCGCTCGTGATGTGGCTTGCTCTAACAGATGACCTCGTGTAAGATTCATTTGAGCATCATTGTGTTAGCAAGCGATGCCAGACTCATAGACCCTGCGTTGTGCGGCACCTATTGTAAGCTGCGCTATTTTTTTCAGATTACTCGGAGAGTTGGGGCCAAGAGGATCACAATGCATGATATAGAATTGATTTTCTCTCGTTTGTATTTCGACTGGAGCTCGCCGGGCCAGCTTTCCCAGGGATCTTGCAGTGCAGAGGAATTTTGATACGAGGCCATATGGCTCACCGTTCGGCCGGCCGAATCATCTTTCGCTCGTTAGGGCAAAGGGTAAAGGGCATCGATTGACGTAAACGAGGACTGATTACGGAGAGGAGGGTGAGAGTGAAGAAAGCATGTGAACCGGGAGGTGACAAGGGTGGGGAGGGGGAGAGGAGAGAAAAATAATGTCGGAGACGTTGGCGAAGGTAGTAGTGTTGTGGTGGTTTGCAGGTATGGCTATGATGAAGTTGTTGACAAAGACAACGATGATGATAATGACGCCAACGATGGCATCGGTATGGTGATTCTTGTTGTGGTAGAGGCGAAGATGTTGACTGTAGTGGTGCTGTGATGAAGTCGGTGACGACGACGATAGTTGTGTTGACATGGATGGTGGTGGTGGATGTGGGGAGATTATAATAACGACGACAATGAGAGCGGTGGGAGGGCTGGTGAGATGGTGATGGCATGTGTAGTGACGACATTTGTAGTGACGACAATAAACGAATAGAATTTCGAAACAGATCTCGTGACATTCACAATTTCGTGAACACAGAAAAGTTGCTACAGCAATGTGCAGAGGGAAAAGGACATGTTAAAACAGTGCAAAGCAACAGTGTGAGCGGAAGAAAACTGCCGTTGAAGTGGGCTTGTGGATAGTGGGGTCACGGCATGAGCGAAACAGGATACGTTTTAAGCGTCCATCGATTTGCGATGGATTATGAATATTTCATGCTCTTCTGTCGCCAAGGCCCGGGCCGGGGTCGGTGAAAGCTTCTCACGGTCTCTCTCTCATACGTCTTCTTAGCACGTGAGCACCTGCGTGTGTGCTTGCGTGCGCGGGCGCGCGCCAGACCAGATTATCTTGTGCATTTCTGCTCCTTAAGGATGCAGGCGATGATTGTGGGTTTTGTCTACTCCCAGGGGACCAGAGGGTCGATTCTTGAAGTTCTTGCGGTTGAGTAAAGACAATCTTATTAGAAGGAACTTAGATTGACGTTGATTTTCAACCAGAACTGAGTCGAAAAACCACACCGTCTCATTCACTCCCCTTCCCCACCCCACCCCATCCCTCGTTCTGTCTGCGCGCGCGCGTGCGTATGCGAATTCATGCCTGCATGTAGACAGTGGCGTTAATATCTGAAGACCAACCTTTTATCTCTAGACAGCCTTTGGTACATGCTTGCAGTTACTTACATGCATACCTGCAAACAAACTCCCAAGCGACCACATAATCATTTCATGTTCCCTACTACATGTTCTCCATCTGATTGTCACGGACGCTCCACGTGGCTGCTGCGATGCAAATGCTACTCCGGGGACCAGGAGACTGGACGCAAGGTTCTTGGCGCGCGTCCTTTTGACGTGGAAAGTATTGACGCTAAACGGGCAGCGAGAAGCCGAGGAACGTGATGGAGGTAAACTATCTGCAAGAAAAGGGAGCAGCAGGCTGGAATGAGAGGCAGACGTCCGGTCCAAGAATGGACTCGTGGAACGAGTTCAGAGGTCAAGGGGTGACCTGGTGTCACACCCACTGTGTCTGAGATCCCTTTTCTGGGGAAGTCATTTCTTCGTGAGCAGCGTGGATGTGTCAGTGGCCTCCCATGGCTACTGCAGTTGACGACAGAAGGTGTGTGTGGGGGGGGGGGGGCAAATTTTTGTTCAGTCCAAAAGTAGAGTAAAAGAAATACAACATATGCTGTTGTTGTTGCCACCAACCCCATTCCTCTCCGCCCCCACAACCTCATCCCCTCCTGCCTAAACCCCTTTCACTGACTATACTATACTGCTCAAAATAATTGAAAGACCGTTGCAAACTGCACGTGCTAGGTGATGCCCAGGCACAAACCGGTAGTCACAATGAACCTCAAGTGTACCGCATTCATTAGTGTAGAGACCAACAACAGATTTACCGGGTTATTTTCGTTGGAACAGCAAGATTCCCATCTATGAAAGACAACCTAACGTATGTAAAAGTTAGAACACGTGCAATTCAGAATAATCAATGTCAAAAACGTGTGTGCCCTCCATTGGCCTGCACGCAAGAAGGACATCGTTGACGCACAGACTGAGCCAATGTCGCCAGAGTCATCTGCTGGATCGCCTGCTGAAGGAAAAAGAACTGCCTGTTAAGATCAGCTGGCGGTAGGTGCTTTGCTCTCAGACGACGGCACAGCACCTCCTACATGAGGTCAGAATTGATGGGGTTAAGATCTGGTGAATTTCTTGGCCTGTTCAAGCCAGTTACTTGCTTGCTGATGCATGAAGGCATTGATGACCTGTGTCCTGTGTGATTTGGCATTGTCATCTTGGAAATTGGGGCCTGTTCCCACTGCCTGCAGCGCTGGCAGTATGAGGAGCTGCAGAATATCATCCCTAGTAATTACTCTGCATACGGTGCAGGAGTGTTCTGTAGACCATGGCCATTCCTCCCCAAACCATGATGGACCCACCACCAAACAGCTCACGTTCCCTCACAGTGGCGTCATGATAACACTCACCATGTGCATCCAAATGTACGGGGTCGGATATTGTGTTCTTGCAAATTACTCACGTCCGTGACTTGCCTGCTAAAGTGCAGGCGGTTTTTCAGTTATTTGGAGCAGTATACATCACCACAGGCGCCATCGTTACTGCTGTTCGTGTCGCGTGCCCAATAAGAAAGGGTGTTGGCTCGAGGACGACTTTCCACTGTCGGCTGACCGTATAAATCTGCTCGGTTAGTCTTCTGTAAACGTCGGTTTCACCAGGTGCGGAACAATTAAACTCCAGCACAATGGAATCCATCAGGATCGATGTTGCCAGTAGTTCAGGACATGAATAAATTCCTCAGAAATGGTCCCATAACAAGACAATAACTTGGCACGGCTTTTCTTTCGCAAATGCCAGCTATCTATAGAAAATATGTCCATGAACACAGGCTATTTTTTCAGGCTTTTTTCATCTCCCAAAGTCTCTCTCTCTCTCTCAGATTTCCAAAAACCGCTGTGGCACTCACATGAGTTCCTGGGTGGGACAATAGATCGAGAGCTTTCGCTCAAGACGGTTTTCAGTGCGCATGAGCAGTCTCTTTCCGACCAATCAGCAAGGAAGAACATAATTTAATTTGTCTTACGCGTCTCCCAGTTTTCATTAAACAAATCGTTTCCTATACTCCGATGAGCAAAGGTAAAAATGCTTTCTACATCTTTGGATTGTCTCGCGTGCACTCGCGGACTCAATACCCTCTGGAGTGAAAACTTTCTCGTCACAGAGAGCATGACTTTTTTCATGGTTGTAGAGGGAAATAGTCAGTAAGGCAAACGCGTCCATATTCCTCCCCTATGGTTGAAATTCTACATAACTGGCCATTCAATGGTTTGCACACTCAAAGATTATGCTATTCCACTGACTTGTTTCACTGGTTTTCTATGCCATCTTGTTCCACAGTATTCGTGTGATGTTTCCAACGTCGCCTGTCGTCGGTAAAGCAAACGGCAATGTGTTTTGTGGAAACCCAAAGCCACAAGAGTGCCAGACAGCGAGACAGCTGCGTGCTGTAGGCTGCGTGCGTAGCATCCCATAATAATAAGTAGTGTCATATATGGGTCTGCACGTGACACGCACTCCCAGACTGATACATGGCGGGAACAACGCCATTTTCTCGCAGTCGGCACGCCAAGGGTTAATTGTCTGCGGGGACGGGAGGGGGAAACGTGGTGGCAAGAAGTGAGTGGGGTTCACAAGCTTGCGTTGTGCTGTTGTAATTCCACGTCTGCTCTCTCCCTCTCTCTCTCTCTCTCGCAGCCCCGCTGCGAACCATTAAAAGTCGCGTGCTGTTATGCGGCTGTCGCATGCTGTTCGGTTGCAGCCACATATTGTTCTCTAGCAGGCCCGCGCTGGGGTGGGGTGGGGGCAGACTAGCTTTCCTGTGGTCTGGGAAAATCATCAGGAATGTTTCCAGCATACACTGAATGCAGAGACCTGAAAGTTAGCACGCCTGATGGTGATGAAAGGGGGCGGAAGGTGTGACGTGAAAACTACAGATCTGACCGAAGTTCCCCCTTATATCACATTGTCGTCGTCGTCAACAGTATTATGAATGTCGTTATCGTCTGCTTCACACACGCAAGCACGCACGCAGCCTGCATTAACGTTTTACAACACAAAAAGTTGAAATATTGATGCGTATAATGACATTAGGCTTTGAAAGATTTTCTGGTATCTTTGAATGTCTTTGACGAAAGACTGGGCTGCGACGGGAGAAAGTTTCAGTTACTTCCATTTGGCCTAACTTCATCATTCTGTCCAAATAAGCCAAGACAAGGCTGCTGATCGCTGTGAAGGAGTGTGTTTGTCTAAAATCAACTACCATAAAAACATCAAGGTTATAGAGATCTAATTTTCTAAGCTGTGGCTGTTCTCTCAACAGGCCCAGGAAAATGCATTGATTATAGATTTTTTGCCTTTACCATTTGCGTTTCTGTGTTGACTCCATTGATCAGCGCTACATGCAGCATAGGGGTCGCGGGTGTGAAATAGAACCGATTTCCGGTTCTGCGCACTTGCGGGGCTTGATTTTCAGCAAACATCAGCACAGGGGTCAGAAAACATAGCTGTGGATAGAGGCCATTGTTGTGTCACAAAACTCGGTTATTGACTCAATTTTAATTGCCGTTTGCATATGGAAGGAAATATTTGGCTGGCGTGATGTTGATGTTAGTGCTCTGTGTTAGGACGTGTGTAAAATTGCACACAGCGCCCGCGAGCAGACGGAAGGACGTTTGTAGATGGTGACGAAGTTGTTGTTTCCGCCACGGAGACAGTACAACAGCAGCGGTCACTCCATCAAGCGACGCGCTACGACGCATTCATCACTTACTGTCAGGGCTGTCACTATTTTCAGTTGCTCTCACAATTACAGCGAGCGTATCACTTTACGACCATTTAAATAATTGTTGCCTGCCAAAATCGCCTGTGGGCAGGCGTTGTTCAGCAAATCGCACAGCGCCAGACTAGCTTGTAGATCCAGGAGGTCAACGTTTCTCTGGGCTGACTACAGAATAAAAGAGGGAAAACAAAAACAAAAAACACAAATAGCTCTTACGTTGCTAAGAAAAGAGAGATCGCTTATCTTAGTCTGGGTTTGCAAGACGGATGCCAGAAAGTTCAGAAACTCTAGCTGTCCTGAAGATGACGTCAGGATCGAAACCTTGACTCTGTCTGTCTGTCTGTCTGTCTGTCTGTCTGTCTGTCTGTCTGTCTGTCTGTCTGTCTGTCTGTCTGTGTGTCAATTTTTTCGTTTCAGTTTCGTATTACTTAGTCCTATACCAAGTCTGCAGCAGCCAAGAAAAAGTAACCTTTTTAAGCACAAACACTTCCTCTCTGAACTGATCAAACTCCTGTATTAAGGTTTCGACCACTAAACTAAACTAAACTAAACTAAACTAAACTAAACTAAACTATTGAACAATCGTCTTTAACAAAATTTATCCCATTTCGATCTAAAGATGTCCCCTGCAGGGTATCCCGAAGAAACTAATTCATTTACGTGTGGTAGAGACTGAGACTACTTACCAAGTCGCTCCGTGTGAGTGCTGCTTTACCATGAACCTTTTCATTCATTTTTATTCGTGACTGTCTATGGCGCAGAAACGAATACGAAAGCCTTGCGCTGTATAAACAAATATATTTTAGTATTGTATGCAACTGTACGATAATACGTGTATGAAAAGGCACATGGTGGGAGGGTGGGGGCGTACAGTCAAAGGCTACCCTTGGTGAGGTAGCCTATAGTGCAATGGATCTCTTGGCAGTCCACTGATTGAAGTCCTGGCGTATAAACAGAATCGCGTGGCAGAACTGCAAGGGACTGGATGATGTTTCAACACATGGACAACGCCGTGACAACGGGATCAAAAGTACAAAGTTATGCCATCATCTCTTTGCCTAAGCAACACTGTGGTGATGCTGGAAGCAGACGCCTTAACCACTAGACCACCAAAACGGTCTCTAACGCTAGAGGGCATGAGTGATGATGATGATGATGATGATGATGATGATGATGATGATGATGATGATGATGATGATGGTGGTGGTGGTGGTGGTGGTGGTGGTGGTGGTGGTGGTGGTGGTGGTGGTGGTGGTGGTGGTGGTGGTGTCTTGAGTAGACCAGGTGCATACCCCAAGGAAATCTGCGAGGGTATTGGATGCTTCCAGAATGGTGTGTGACTCTTGCACGTACTCCTCTGCTGTGGGAAACCTCTACACTGACCGGGCGGGAGAGGACTGCAGAACGTAAAGGAGGGAGACCGAAGACCGCGGACAAGACAACCGTGTGAAGCAGGGGGCGAAGGTCCAGCCTTACAAGGAGGCTGTCTGTAACCGAGCTCTTGGGGTGAGCTCAAGGGGCTGTGTGTCAGCCTGTGGAAAACGTCATATCCTCTGTGGCGTGTGTGATCGTCAGCATCGAGGTCTGCTGTTACGTGGAGGTGTTCAGGAGGTCTTCATGGTATCTACTGGTGAACATATCCAAGGAAGGAGCGCTCCAGCGTACAGACTGTCGTGCGGGTTGTAAGAAGCATTCGGGAACGAGTGTTGTATTCTGTGAGTGTTGTGCATCACGTGGTCATTCTTTTCTCGTAAGCAAGGAAAAGATTAAGGTATGTGGTTTATTGTGTTTAATTGCAATTGATGTAGGGCGGTATTGCGTGTCATTGCAGACCTAGCTCAAACAGAAGGAAATTGCGGGACCCCTAGAGTTTTACGATTTATATCAGATATTGTCTTGGTTGTAAATACTCGCTGTTTATATTAACAATACATTCTTCATTTTTGTGTTCACTGTATTACGGTGTTTTGTGGTTCTTTACGGGAGACTGTAGGTGGTGGTGACTCGGCCATATGACTGAGAAGTCATATTAATTAGTTTTAGTAATACAGTGGTAGTTCCACCTACGTATATGTCACCCTCTTGACGGTGGTCAACAGCATTGGAGACGACCTGTCAAGAGCAAAAGAATTCTCCCAGTGGTGACATGGATATTCTTTAATCCGTTTGCTCCACCGGGGAACATAGGGCCTCAACGACACTCCTCCAGCGGACTCGATTCGCGGCGGTCTTATTCAGCTGAGCCCATGTCGGATGGGCCCATGGATATTACTGTATGTTATACTGTATGTATACAGAGTTGTTTAGACTTGCGGTGTGTGCAGATGGAGACATTATGATTCAGGAGTCAGAACTGTTATGACTCAGCGCTGACGTTCACGTTATCACGAGCTTTATGTTATACTGAGCGCATGTCCACCGGAGCGAACCTTGTGCTATCGAAACCGTCAGATCTCTGCTACCTGCTGGAGTTTTCTTGTTGTGTTTCAGATAACATGAAAGATTGCTTTACGCGGCTGGACTGCCAGCCCCAGACAAGAAGACACGTTAACGATTTTATTACAGTCTTACTCAATGGTCTCTTGCACACTCACTCGCTCACCCTCTCTTTCACTTTCCAACTTTTACTTTCCCTTCCTCACTACATTCCTCACCTCTTTCCTCTTCACTTCTCTACACTTCTCATCTGTTTGTCCGTTGGTTTCTCAATCTCTCTGTTATTATTTTACATGGCTGATGTACTTCATACACTCTGAAACGATGATGAAATATACTTCATATTTGCACCGCTCACTAATATGAGTTTTTTTTCTCGCGTAACGGCAACAGTGAAGCATGCCATCTCAACAGCTTTTCAAAACATGACGTCATGGACTCTGATCTTAAGTTAAAGCCAGACCAACAACGAACGTGGCTCGGTGGCTAAACTACTTGCAGCATCTGCAACTGTCGATGTTTTTTGGGGGAAACGTACCTAATGTACACGCTTCGGCACACGTACCTAATGTACACTTCAACACACATACCTAATGTACACTTCAACACACGTACCTAATGTACACTTCAACACACGTACCTAATGTACATACTTCAGCACAATACATACTGTACACTTCAGCACACGTACCTAATGTACACACTTCAACACACATACCTACTGTACACGTCAACACACGAACCTAATGTACACACTTCAACACACATACCTACTGTACACTTCAACACACGTACCTAATGTACACTTCAACACACATACCTACTGTACACGTCAACGCACGTACCTAATGCACATACTTCAGCACAATACATACTGTACACGTCAACACACGTACCTAATGTACACACTTCAACACACATTCCTACTGTACACTTCAACACACGTACCTAATGTACACACTTCAACACACATACCTACTGTGCACGTCAACACACGTGCCTAATGTACACGCTTCAGCGCACCTACCTAATGTACACGCTTCAACACAAGTACCTAATGTACACACTTCAACACAAGTACCTAATGGGCACACTTCAACACAAGTACCTAATGTACACGCTTCAGCACACGTACCTACTGTACACTTCAACACACGTACCTAATGTACCCGCTTCAACACACGTACCTAATGTACACGCTTCAACACAAGTACCTAATGTACACTTCAACACACGTACCTAATGTACACTTCAACACACTTAATGTACACACTTCAACACACGTACCTAATGTACACACTTCAACGCACGTACCTTGTGTACATTTCAACACACGTGCTTTCTCTGATTGTCATGCAGGTTTCTGCCAGTTCTCTATGTTTCTTTCCCTTTCCTTTCCACAAAACCTTCATCATCATCCTTATTCCCAGGGAACGAGATAACTATCAATGCTAATGGCGTTAAACAACTAAACAATCCTGTTATCACTTTTCTCTCATTCACCCTTTATAAATATATATATTTGCCCATTTTCTGTCTGTTTTGGAAAAAGATTTTTTTGTACAGAAGGTTTGCGTCTAAAAATTACAAATAGTTTCATTTCTCGGCATATGTATTTAAATAAGTATTGAATAAAAATTATTTATACATGTGACAAATATAATCTTTAAGCCAAAAACCAAAACATCATATCCTTTACAAGTCTACAGCTCCTTGTGTGTATAGGGTTCACATCCGCTTGGGATGTTCAGGGTTAAGCATTAATCTAACCGTTTGACAGCCCCTTAGTCCAGCAACAAACGCTTTCGCATACATTCAGACCATAGGTTTTTTGAATAAATAAATACAAATAAATGAACTGTTAGACTATTCACTTTGAAGATTTTGTTTTCGCTTTGTTTCTGCTTTGCTGCTTTCGTTGCCGCTTCATCTGTGGCCGGTTCTGGGACAACCGCAGGGAAGGTAACTGCAGCTAGCTACTTCACAGGGGAGAGAATCACCCTTCCTTAACTGCCCAGTAGAATCAGTGCTTTCTGTATGACTCTCTCGTCAACCCGACCACGGCCGTCTGCACCCTTCCGCGTCATAACTCTCCCCTTTCATTTCCTCCTCGTCGCTTTGATTAATATTGATGGGGAAGGGCCATCAGCATAGTCATAGAAACCTCATGTTTTCCAAGCATGTACTTCGTCGCCAGTCTTCCAGAGCTCTGGCAGCCGCACCGCGCCGCTCGCGCCCAACGTCAGACGAACAGTTGTTCGAGTGTGAGCACGTGCTTGCCGTGAAATGCAGGTGCGCACAGACCTTGCGCTTTGCTTTGGATTACTGCCGAGCATAAAAGCTGGCCGTCCTTTCATTTGCAGCCCACGTCTTGGAGTGAATCAATCCGGTAAATGAAACGATTCTTCTCAGCGTTCCGCTGAACTGTTTTCGAAATCGGAAATAAATGCAGCCACTGCAATTCTAAGAACTTTCAGAAACGGTTGTCTACGGTGCGTCTTTTGTGAGAAAGCCATGGGTCAGAATTAGAACGACATTCACATCACAAATTACTCTGTTGTTGTTTGTTTGGAGATAGAGAATATACTGCCTTCCCTGCTGGATTCCCAGCATTGCATCGATTACTGTGCTGTAGATACGACACAAGAAAATTCTGCATTCTACAGTATCGCTTAACATCATTACTTAATTGCATTGCCTAGGTAATTTCCTTTTTTCCAACTTTCAATTTTGTATATTTGTATGTGCTTGTTTTTTACTTTTTGTTTTCACTTAAACCTTACTTTTTTCGTTCCTTTTTCCTTGGGTCCATACTTCTTTCTTTTCCTTTCTTCCTTCATTTATTCATTTTTTCAATCATTTATTCCTTCATCTAATTTAAATCTGAAGTATTTCTGACTGGCGGGCTGCATCTTCCGTCTTTCCCGAGTTGCCTGTCCTCCATTCGAACCTCGTCTGTGCCCCATATTCCTGTTTACGCAACTTGAGTCTGCAAATGCTTGCACTGTGCTGCTACTGCTTAGACATCTTGAAGACTGACAATTCTAGAGGAGCAACAATCGATCACTCTGGAAGTATTCTCGAAAGGTCTTCGGAAATGAAATTGTACAAAGAAATTGTAATGGCTTTCTTGAGAAGAAGTCTCATGTTTCAGTTCTCATTCTCTCCGTGCGCCCGTTTTTCTTTCGTGTAGTGGAGACCTTCTGGATGTCACTCACTAGACTTTGATTCTAGTTGTTGTACACGACGGCAACAGCTGCCACTTCTCTTCAGATACAGTCTTTCTTATTGTGTGGATATTGCGTGCACGACCAGGAAGTGTTGACTTTTCCACAGGCATATTACAGACATATATATATACACTTTCAACACACGCGTAAGCGTATGTACGCAGATACGAACGCACGCACGCACGCACGCACACCACACTTATATATGCACCCCCGTACGGACACACGGAAGCACCCAAGCAAGGACACAGGCAACCATGCATGCCCTTGACAATTAGCTTTATCGTCTTGGTTGTCATGGTGATGGAGGACGAAAATGACAGTGAGATCCGGTGTGAATGAACATTGTTTCCACGGATGACTGATGAAAAAAGATGGCACGCGAACTGCCAGCCTCTTGTCGTCCATCGCTGGCCAGCTGCGGCAGCGATGGAGTCCAGAGGGTGGCTCGTGAGAGCTACGGGCAGTCTGTCAGCCGCATTTGAGAGGCGCTGCAAGGGATGTCAGAAGATACCCTAGCAAGTCATGATCAAAGCAAAATGTTGTGCTTCTCTATAACATCCCTTGTCGTGCCTCCCAATGGCTGTCGACCGCCTGCCGGTAGCTCTCGTGAGCTGGGCTTCACCGAGTCAGTGTGGACCATCGACTGCCGACTGTGTCGCTGGACTGCCTTCGCTTTACGCCGCGTGACTGTCTGGCCGACGATGTAGCGCTCGGAGGGCTGGGAGGCTGAACAAAAAATTACCTGAGTATGTTGGGGAGGTAATGACTGCAGTTTTCTCTCCGCTTCGATGACCTAATAGCACTTCGATACATCGTTTTTTTTAAAGCTAGCCGTAACGAATATTGCGAACGCATGCAAACAAACCCACAAACACAGTTTCTTTCTTTCCTTCCTTTTTTCTTTCTTTTTTCTTTCTTTTTTCTTTCGTTCGTTCGTTGAAGATTAAAAAGCAAAAATCATGGGATGGCAAGAGAAGGTGTAGGTGGGAGAGGTAAAAAGAGAGAGCCAGCCTGACGGACACCTGAGGCAATAACAAATTCTGAAATCAATCTCCACTCAGTGCTGACACTCAGGTAAGGAACAGATCAATGTAGATCCTTCATTCGATCGTAAGCATACATATTTCTTTTAATAAAAGGCTGTGCTCATACTTTCACAATTCTGACTGAATTCCGAAACCCGTCATGAGGCATCAGCAATAAAGTGCGGTTCAGAACTCATACTGCCTGCTGCAACCGCTGCACTAGTAAAAGTGCATCATACATTCCGAACGCAGAGACATCACATCTAGGGTTTCCACCTCAATCTCCTGCATACCCAGGGGCGGATAATTAGTACTAGGACTGGACAGAGTACTCCGCCACGCAATGAAAGTGCTGGTTGATGACCACTGAACCGAAAAGACAGCACCTCCGCGCGGGCTGCCTGGATTATCTCCCCTTGCCGTCATTTAAACGCTGGCGCCGCACGCGAGTCGGTGAGAGGGTTGGGCTGGTAAGAAATCGTAACCTCGTCTTCACGCAGAACTCCGCTCCCACAGCACTCCCCGGAAATGATACAGGCAGAACGCGAGCAGCAAACAAGGAAGCCCTGAAATGAAATCAGGTTAAGAACATTCCTGAAAACGTGGGGAACAAATCTGTCTTCCAATAAGGTTTCAAACTTCATACAGACGTCAGGATTTATAAAAATATCCGCATAACGATTTCAAAATCTATTAAGAGGAGAGCCGCCACGTTGGTGGTACGGCGTCTGCCCTAGCTTCGGGGTGTTAGGAACGAAAGAGATACACTCACTGACTGAGATGGCGTTACGAATTTCCCGAAGCTATATTTTCCCTCAAGCCGCGCATTTGCATTTCTGGAAGTACTCTCCAGAACTGCCTGCATTTCTGGCTCTAATCTGTGCTGACATGGTTTTCGCCTCTTTCGAGGTTTCTTTCCATGTCTTCTTGCTCAGGCTTCATTTCTTTCTTTCTTTCTTTCTTTCTTTCTTTCTTTCTTTCTTTCTTTCTTTCTTTCTTTCTTTCTTTCTTTCTTTCTTTCTTCTTTCTTTCTTTCTTTCTTCTTTTGAGAGGATCAGGCATCTCTTAGGTTTTTCCTGTTATATTTTTTCTTTCGGAAATATAGGCATCTTTTGGTAATCGTTTGCAGCACTGGGGGAGGGGGGGTAACTCGCACTTCTACAGCCTAAAAGTGTAATTAACGGGGCAGACGTATTTTCTATCAAAAAGTTTCTCTCCGTCATCATCATCATCATCATCATCATCATCATCATCATCATCATCATCATCATCTTTGTGGTCGCCCGGAAATGTTTGCTAATTTCGGGAGAAAAACACCTCTATGCTCTTCCAT
>SMGT01007033.1:71691-83906 GCA_004794575.1 Lanistes nyassanus | reverse complement strand
CCCCCCCCCCCCCCCACCAGCTCCCTGCTGACGTCTTGAGAAGTGACCGCGACCAGGTATCTATAGCCTTATCATCCGAGCTTCAATTGGCGCGATAACTTCGGTTGCGACAGCCTGACACAAACGACTAGCCGACAGCAGCAACAACAACAGAAGGAAAACGAAGGAAGCGGATTGTTTGTGATGACACGTGAAAGATGAGGAGGAAGATGTAATGGTGAAGATGGAAAATGGAGGGAAGGAATGAGGAAGAGGAAGATGAGGGCGAGAATAATAGAGGATGGCGCAGACACGAAGGAACTAAAGATGACGACGAAGAGGATGAAGGATGAGAAAGACAGAAAGAGGAAAGAGTGATAAGATTGATGATGACGACACTTTTTATGAGCTGTGAATATTCTAACCACTCACCACTTATTTATTTATTCAGTTTATTTACTTACGAGGGGGAAATTATGCATCACCATAATGAAATAGATAAAAATTGCAACCTCAGAGTGTTTTATGAAGTTTTTTTCACTCCTCTAGTGTGACACTTCCTTTAGATACCAGCAATAATGTCTGTTGACCGATTTGAATTTGCTCTCATTTTAAAAGTTAAGTGCCCGAAAACAAATTAGTGTGATGTGATTTATAAACCCACAACTGGTTAGATGCTTTCTTTGCCCCCAGGACTGTAATTTCATTGGCCGTGCATGAAGCAATCTTAATATATCCTTCTAGATAAACGCATCCTGTAATGCACGAAGACATGCACATCACTGTTCTAATACAGACACAGTGCACACGCGATGACATGCTCCAGCTTATTAAGCGGTGCACGCCCACAAACATTTCTCTTATCTAATAACGACACGAAAGAAGGAGGCTCAAACTTAATTTCGTCTTTCCGGCTCAGAATTTCAGCATCCCGATAAAAAGGTCACAGTTCATGGTAGCGAGCAAGCTTGTGCGGGCCGTCGTTTGTAATCGCTTCTGCTGTCTAAACCACTCTCGATGCGTACAATTTACCTTCTGGACATTCTTCGGGAGGAAGTGAGGGGGGGGCACTTTTTTTGGATGTCATGTAACCGTCACTCGTCTGCATTCCCAGTTCCAGAAGCACCAAGGGGCATAATCAGCAACAGGTTCTGACCACTGACTGGTCGTAATTAGCGCTTGCTCTATTCCTAAAGACCTTTGTTATTGGGACAACCTTGCCATGTGTATACACAGTCAGGTTCAGCGAATTAGGAAACGTGTGCGTCCAGCTAAGAAAGGCCCTAAGGGTTCTGGCTACTTCAAAGGGAAGGGAGAGGCGCAGTTTTGTGTGCGTTGTAATTGTGTATATGGCAAGCGGGAGGATAGGGCGCATTTTGTCAACATTTGTGGTTCCGTATATTGAGGGCGATCAAGTAAACTAACCTGCAAGGCGCACAGCTCTACCTGTGTGCTGACTCCGCCGTACAGGCAGAAAGATGTACCAGTTCTGGCCATCTGGCGCCAATGTTCTCGGAGGTGCGCATCTACTGAAAAGTACCCGTCTACCCAGACGTACAGCACCTTGAGAAGAAGGTCGCTCCCCACACGTCCCCTCCCCTCCCCTCCCCTGCATACCTGTCGTACTGATAGGGGTCAGGCTTCTTTTTGGACTTTACAAAGACCAGGTGTCTAGGAATGCTAGCCGAGACCTCCCCTGTAGACCAGCGTATACCGTAGTATGTACCGAGGCTCTGCATGCAAGACAAACAAACCATAAATACATTGTCCAAATAGCGCCATCTGTTTGTTGCGCCCTGGCTTGTCGGAGGGTGGCAACAGCTTGCCCAGGCCTCATCTGCACTCGGCAAAGCGGGCTGTAATCGTCGCGCTTATTTCAGCTGACTGAGTCTGTGACATTGTTATTATTTATTGTTATTTATTGCTTATTGTTTTTATTATTATTTATTCACATATCTCGGTGTCTGTGACGTAACCCTCTAAATCCCTTATGAGAAGAGTTGCTGCATCGTGCTGGCTGCGCGGAACTCACATCAGAATTAGCCAAGATGTGGTCAGTTAAAAGTTTCAACAAAAAAAATTGTAAGGTGTGGCCCTGTGGCGGTATTTTTGTTTTCCTACGTGTACTCTGTGGATTATCCTCAAGTTGTTCAAACTGATGTGTGCAAATCAGAGAAAACTTACTGAAATACAGCGAGACATCACGATGCGTACAACTTCTTACATCTACAATGAGCGGTAACAATCCGTGGTGATGACAGACCAGTGGTTAAAGACACTGGTTTTCCACGATTGAATGGTTGCAGGTGCGAACCCTAACGTAACTTTTTGTTTTTCCAGCCATCATACCGCAACTTTTTATAGCTACAGTGAACCAGACCAAGACAAAGTGATGACAGCCCTGTGGGAAAGACACTAGCTTTTCACGATTGAATTTTAGAGGTTCGATCCCCACCGTAATTTTCAGTGGGTTTTTTTTTCAGATTGGGGTTAGAGGTAGGGTTAGGGTTAGGTATTAGGCAGGGGCTTCTGTTTGCCTGTATAGGTTGGTCTGTGTTATGGGGTCAGACAGGATCTTTACAATCGGAATTCCAAATCGGCTCACTTCGGTTCGTACCAAATTGGGACTCGCCTCAGAGTACATGTAGGAACAAATTTTCGCGGCCGGTATCTTTATCAGAGAAGCTATGCCGTGACGTCATATTACCTGGATGAAAATGTGGGTTGTGTGGTGATACACGTAGACTCCAGTCAAACGCCGGAAAAACTCACCAGTCGTCCTGCCGTTGCCCCTACTGTTTCATGACGGTGATACCATCCCTCCTGCTCCTTTTTAAACACCTCCACCCCCACCCCCCACTCCCCAAAAATTAGTTTCGCAGCGGGACAGTTGTGTAATTCACCGAATGTCGTCTGTGTCTTTCATACGAACCTCTCTCCAGCTGCTTTCGAAGAGGCGAATATCTTTCCTCGTCAATATATTTCCTTATTCTTCCCATCTGTTAGACCCGGGGGAAGGGGGTTGGTGGCGAGGGAAGGTAATAACACGTGACTACACATCATTGGCTTTTTGACTTTTTTAATTTGACTTTTATCCCCAGAGGCCTTTAGGCCATGTACGCATAAGTACGTAAGGGAAACTACTCTACATAAATTCACGAGTCTTTTCTTAGATTTCGAGTCAAGAGGCGACGTCACAGAAGTTGTCTGTTGGCAGTGACCAGAAATAGCGGTTACAGTTCAGCAATAAACAGCGAGAGCGAAGTATAGAAGTGGACTGGCGAAGGCAACATAATATGAACCAAGAAAATGTTATTAGTATGTTAAACAAACTCCAGCTGTCGAGTCGTACATGATTAATGGATCGAATATTCACAGTTAAGTCATGTAGACAGTGCAATGACACCATTGACATTGATTACAGAGATTATTCCTTATATGGGGTCATCTGAAGAACCAGATCTCCGGTACAGACTTCTAGAAATTGGTCCTTTCTTCTTACTGTGTATTTCACTGTCTTTCATCCTTATGTGTCGTATTTTGTGTGTGGGTGAGTTGGGGTGGCGTGTTCCTTGTGATTTTGTGTGTGGGTGAGTTGGGGTGGCGTGTTCCTTGTGATTTTGTGCACGTGCAGCCAATTTCTCTGGTTTCCTCTCAAGTTCTCTTTCCTGAAGGCGCTTCTGTCTGAAGACGGTGTCATACATCACACTGAAAACTCTGCTTATGGCATACAGCTCCCTTGTAGGATGCATCAGTGATAAAGTTCACTTTACTTTATCGTATGCCCCACATTTGCTTTTCGCTCTTTGACTACCTTATGTGTTAATCCCACCTGTCGTCATATCAGGAATGACCGTCAGCACAGCAAGGTTAGTAAGTACGTCACCTTGGGGTCAGCTTAAACGGACCATTCGGCATTACACAACTGACCCGTGGAAAGCCAGTACACAGTAAATGTCTTTCACAATTTGTTTCGCAATCCTGCAACATTTTTTTCTACAGTCACGATTACACTTTTAGCAACACCTGTGCAAAACATCACCCAACCTGTGTATCTGTAACAGAACTCCATCAACAACCTCGGCTTTCCTATGCAAATGTGATTCACCGGAACCGAGTTCGACGCTGGCTGACACAACAATATTTCTGTTGTAGAAACAAATTTCCGAAGAATTATATCCGAACTGAGCTGCCTCGCCTTCCAGCGCCTACAGGAGAACGCAACATATGGCCCCGGCAAGTGAAAGTGAAGGTCTAGAAAATATTCCACGCTTAACTCTTAGCGACTCTTTGCAAAGCGTAAGGTTCTTAATTAATACAAACTGTCATTTCTGCTCCATCTGCCTACATTTTCCTGCAATTTGCTTCTCTCGTGCGGTGGCCAGGCACGAAAAACGTGCTCTGGTGAGAGGCTTCTGTCTGTGAAGGGACCTCCATAGCAACTGAGTCTCTGCGTTTAGTCTTCTTCCTCCTTTTAACACCGCGGGGGTCAGAACAGCATGGAGTTTTCCAAACAACTATAACGGCTCCGTGCTTTTTTTAAAACTTCTGTTTGAGAGATTTCACAAGCAGGCTTTTTTGGTTGGTTTCTGAGTGTGTTGTTTTTCTTTCTTTGTTAGTTCGTCACGCCAGATTTTCTTAACTTCTGCTCGGTTGAACAGTGATGTTGCATTCCGCTTGCCTGCTCTTCTGACAATTCCGCCTTTCCAGCTGGTCCAGCCTGCCTTTGACGCCATACGTCATCTTTCGAGCAAGTTGCAGGAGTGTTCAAATGTTTCGCTGTTAACATTTAAAAAAAAACTTGCTTCAGTATACATTTTCTGTCTATAGTAGGGGCTATATCTTGCAGTGACAGTTTTAGTTTGATGTATCTTAATAGCTGGAGGTGGGGTGGGGGGCAGGGTGACTCTCAACAAACTGTTATAAAAGGAAGGGTTTTGTTTTTAATAGTTTGTTTTGTATTTTTTTCCTGGAGGGGAGAGTCTTGGAGTAAGATTGTTGTATTCTCTCTCTCCCCTTGTCTCTGTCAAGCAGGTGCTCACGCACACACACGCGCGCGCGCACACACACATACTCACACATGCACGCACACGCACAAGAATACTTACAATAAGAAAATACGCATCCATCCACATGTGGATCTTGGTAAGCTTGTTGCATTCTCTCTTTCTCACACTCGCATTCTGTCTGTCTGTCTGTCCGTCCGTCCGTCCGTCCGTCCGTCCGTCTGTCTTTCTCTCTCTCTCTCTCACACACACACACTGCAAACTTACCAGTTCCATCCCTGCTGCTTCAAATTAAACACAAACAAATAAAAGAGGATCTGTGCGTTTCACAACGGGAGATAAGTCACGGCAAAGTGTCTCCAGGGGTGAACAGGGGGTATTCATTCAGAATGGGTAAAGTTCTACACAAACCTTTCTTATTACTTTTTCCCCTCCCGCTCCATGGGTATGTTTACCCCTCCGCTGCTCGCATGTGAAAGCAGATAAGCCGACTTTTGATCTATCTCTTTGAACGTGGAACCAGGAGAATTGGCTAGGTCTGTGTAGAAGAGAGCTGTGATGGACAACAGTAACAAATGCTTTTGTGCTATGATTCTGGACAGAGTCCAAACGAGTTATCCACGGACTTCGGTGCTAAAGGACGACATTAAACGAGGTTTGATAGTGCGGGCAAACAGCCGACCGTTAGCCCAGTAGGAGCTCCCAAACTTCTAATGCAGGCCTGCTAGTGTCCGACGTAGGTCCACAAGCGGCCCACCCTGGGTGACAAAAGCGTGCTGTCTGTGAAGACAGGTATACTTGTATGTGTTGAGGGTCAGTTAGATTAAGTGCACCACACTCTTTGAGTTTTGTTCACTCTATTGTGTGTAGTGGTTCACAGCAGGTGGGCGTTATGTATAGATGTGGTTACCATACGGGTCTGTGCTGTTCACATGTAGCTGTAATCAATTTCATTCACACCATTCCATCGATCAGTCGGATCACAGAAACGTACATTACCAAAGTACCTTTCCAGGGACGCGACGTGCGGTCCCAAGTCATTTATATTTCTCCGTCTAACCGTGGGCGCAAGAAATTAATCAGTTCATGGGAAAAGCTGGCGCTACGTGGCTCGCCCCGACTGAAAGCCGTTCAGCGTTGCCCGAGACGCGAGCCCGTTGCGTGGGCATGCGAGATAGTTGGGACAGGATGAAAATGGATGAGTCGCTATATAACTGTGCAATAGCTGCGCGGGCAATAAAGTTGCCAACACAAGGCACGCCACTGTGATATGGATTATTTTTTTGTTTTCCCCTCGCTGCGGAACATGTCTCGTAATCTCGACAAGGGATGAAAGACAGAAATAAAGGAAGGAAGAAAACTGGCAGGAAGAAACAACAAAAGAAACAAGAGAAAAAAGGAATGAGTGAAGAAAGGAATGAACAAAAGGAGGGGTGAAAAGAGGCGTGAAAGAGATCAACTGGACGAAAGGAATAAAGGCAGAAGAAAACAAAAATTTGGAAAAAATAGAGAAAAAAATAAGAAAAAGGAGATAAAAAGTAAGAAAGATTAAGAAAAAGAAGGACAGAAAATAAGAAGGAAGGAAGCAACTAACAGTTGCAGCAGAAGGTGAGCAGGTGAGGCGAATTCATTTTCTGTGAAGTTGTTTCTCTGCCCGCGCGTTGGGATCCTCTGTCCATTCACATCTCTCAAAGTTCATTTCAAATGTGAATGGGTTTTACGACCGCCTTTGCCTAGGGAAACGGTGATACGAAGGCTTATGCAATCCGGTCCTGGAGTGGGTTGCATAAGCGTTGCTATCTGCACTTCCGGTCAGAAAATCAGCCTAAGCCCTGTGTATTTTGCATATTTTGCATACACCTTTTCGTGTAAACAAGAGGTCTGAATGCCAGGCTCAGGAGTGGCTTGCATAAGCGTTCTTCTCGCCTGCGTATACTTATTATTAAAGGTGTACATAAAATACACAGGGTCAACGAGCCTTACGATAGGTTTTATTACCTAAAGAACAGCTACTGTTTCGGCGAACTTGGAATAAGCTTTTCGCTCTTGTGATGACCGAATAACTTAATTATTACCGAATAACGAGGGGAAATAGGCCGTTCAGTTTTTGTGCATGGGAAAGTCAAGGAGCTTATTCTAGAATATCTCCCATGACAGGAATAAATCAGCTATTCGATTGTCTTGCATACGGGGTCCAGGTGCTAGAGAAACGAGTCCTCTCTGCACGGACTAAAGGCAAAACCTTCACACGCTTGATCACCTTTTACCGCAGTCATCATGGAGGCAGAGTGCTGCCTGCCTTCACCCTACACCTTTCTTTTTCAGCCTGATCCCGCTTTGGACTACCTTTCTTTCGCCTTGTTGACACCGTCACAGGTGTGACAGGTACGTCCCTGACAAACTGTGATCGTTACAAGATGCCAGCGACACCTGATGCCGCCAGCTGAGCCCAGAATTTACACCGTTCTCTTCATCTCCAGTTTCTTTCCGTCCCGTTTTGAGTTCTGCCACCTGCCCAGCCTACCATATCGTCTTGCACTGTCTGTTGAAGGTGCAGCTTATTCGGAAGAAGGCTCTGTACGTGTATGGACATTTTGCAGTGACAGATACATGGTGATCAAAGCATGGGGTGGGATGTTCAGTGATTCACTTGATATGCCCTATTCATCTCCACCTTTCGACTACTTGCCTTTCTGCCTGTCAATGAAAGAAAACACACTCGACTGTGGAGCAAACACTTGTGTGATCTTTGCACACAGAGGATGAGGGCAGGGAAGCAAAACTGTTGGAAAAGAGGTAATCTTTTCTTCCTCCTCTCAGCTCCTCAGGATATCCGGATGTCGGTTGCCAGTCGGTGGCTACAGTAGGCAAAGGATTCATACGGAAGTTCATCGCCACTCGCTCGATCGATGGGGGACAAAAATTTTGTCAGCAATCGACTAGCAGTGACTAGACAAACCAGAAGTGTCACTCAGGAACTGCGCCAGTAAAGCGAAGTACGGAAGCTGCCCAGCACGCATGCGTCTCGCAGGTCTGGGTAGTCTGGACTGGGTTGTCGACCTTGGCGCCATTTCTCAGCTGGTGTGCCGATGGGAAGCGTCACGCGCCGAGTTATTTACCTGCCCCTTACAGCAGGGCTGCGCGCGCAGATGAATGGGCAAACACACATGCGTGGTGTTGCATGTCCTTTAGTATGTGTACGACTGCTTCCGGAGTGAGGGCGTGCGCGGGTATGCTTGAGTGAGAGAGAGAGAGAGAGGAAGAGGGAGCGAAAGAATCTGCCTTCGTGTCTGTGGGTGTAGTGGGGTGTGTGAGTGTGTGCGCGCGCGCCTGCGTGCCTGCTCGTACCTTCAGTATGTGTGTGGCAAACAGTCTCTCGCTATTTGCTGATTCTAGACCTGAGCGCGTCTGGCCCCCATGCAGCCAACTGCTGACACACAGCTGCATGTCTGATAGTGCTCACGGGGATCCCAGCCGGTGGGGGGGAGGTGGCTGTGACTATAGTGGAGGCATATTTATACCTTTTCCTTTGAAACAGATCCTGATCCCTGAGATGCTTGGGCATCCATCCATCTTTCTATCCGTCCATCCACCCACCCACCTACCAGATTCTATATTTCTACTTGCCTCTTCACTTGTCCTGAATCTCCTTTGTTTGTATCTTCATTTTCTGTCTCCCTCTTTCTTTTATTCTTTGATTTATTCGTTCTTTATCTCCTTTATTCTACCCCCACCCTTTGTATTTATTAATTGGCTTCGTTTTATTAATGTTTTACAAGTATCAGTCTCCTTAAAGTCTGTATCTGCACCTTGTACAATGGTGATACAAGTGTTCTGCCAAACATTCTTTGAAGTTTACATCTGCATTAAAAATCTCGGAAAAATTACTCGAATCGCCTGGAACTCACAAAAGAAGCAAAAACATTAGCGAAATGTATTTCTAGATCGAAGGTGTACGCAAGACGATTTCTTAGGCAGTCACGTGCATGCAGGTTGAAGAACGCCAAATATTCTCAGCAGCGTGTTTGGAACCGTACCCGTCTAGAATACTTCCTCCGTTTAGCCAGCCCCTGTTCACAGCAACCGGGAAACCTGCATGCTGTCCCAATTTCCATGGAAATGCAATAAATATAAGGATCACCAGGAAGTGACATCATACACACTAACAGATAAACACCATCGTGTAGGCCAGGCCTACTTCTGGCCACCAGCTGGGGGGGGGGGGCGGGACACCTAAAACTCGGTGGCTTGAAGCAGGTAAGATATGATATGAGTGTTTTATGCCTCGGCACTCCGTGTGGGGTTACTGTTATTCACTGTATTAGACTTCAAAACTTACCCTGGTTTCTACCATATCTTAGAAATTATTGTAGAAGTTTAAGCATCGTCATTACAATTTTGCGGACAACTTCATCTAAGCCCTTTTAAAAAAAAATTGGTGTTCCCTCTTGTATTTCCGAATGTGCTTTTTCAGAAATCGGATAATTTTTTCCCCCAAAGTTTTCAATCGCAGAAACGGAGGGGAAAGTTTCAACTGACATGTAGCTGCACATACAGAGACATTGTACAGACTTCATGCTTTGCCCCACTGCATTCTTCGACTTGCATCCACATAACTGCATAAGAAATCTACCTGTATACACCGATCTAGATCTAAATTTTGCTAATGTTTTTGCTTCTTGCGTGCGTTCCATGCTATGCGAGTAATTTTTCCGAGATCTTTAATCCACACGTAAACTTTACATGCTCAAACATTCCCAGGAAAAAGAATTTGTAACGACGAAAACATCGCATATGACTGTAGCAACTTTGAGTTGAACACCTAGCTTTCCTTGCGACCGTCGTATTCTTGCCGCTCTTGCCTGTTTCAGTGCGCTGTGGTGTTCAGTCACTTGTCCATCTTGTATTCTCTGCGCAGTAACAGTGACCTTAAGATACTGCTGCGGCAACTGGTATTAGCGAGTTGATGGGGGACTAGCATCGCTCGGGAACTGTAAAACCTGGTGATGGAGACTTTCATCTTCTGCCGCTGGGTTAATTGGAAACAAGCCGTCCACCCAACCTTGTCCCGCTGTCGCTCTGGGGTTCTGGGCCAGCGGACAGCTCCCAGCAGCCAGGGGAGGCAAGACTCTGACAGCTGCACCATAGGCCAGCATGCAATGTGAGAAATGAGCAAACGCTAATTAAACAACAGATCCCCATCTTTGTGTTTACAGACTAGCTTGATGGACAGGCAGTCCGCAAGACAAGGAGGGGTGCGAGGCAGTGGGGATACGAGGGTATGCGTGGAGCAGCGGGTAATATAGTAGATAAAGGAACAGACGGAGATGAATTTCGTGCCCCTGTCTTGCTGCGTGTCAGCTCTGAGGTAAAAATGGCGAATTCATCGTGATGGATGGCGGTATACCACGATCAGCGAACACAAGAAGCTTGCAGCGAGACCGCCATTGCCGAGGATTTGCCAGCCGCAGCAGATGAGACTGAAAGTATTGTTCCTGGGCAGGCCCGCATGCAACAAATCTATCGAACTGTATTATCAGATACGTACATATCCGGGTCATCAGCTTTATTAGTTCGATAAGGAACCTAATCCTGATGAGGTTGCAGTCAGGCCCCAGATAAAGCTTTCTTCGCATGACACGGTTCTGTAAAATAGGAGGTTGGGGGCAAAAGGGTCAGGGAAGGCTGTAGGCAGCAAGTAGTATGTTTAAGACTTTCTTTTATCTTATTTCTGAACTTATTCTGTTCACTGTGTTCTATACTCTTTCGTCGTCTTTGTGCGTTATACTCCTCGTTCGTCGTCTTTTTCGCCAACCTTATAATGGCATGATTATCTAAAGGTCGATAACAGTGCATTTATTCGGAAAGGCATCGCATACTTTCGAGCGTCGATCATGACTATAAAATATTTCTTTATTGCAATCGATTTTATGACCAGCAGCGTTTTTTTTTCTATGCGCTGTTCATGAAGTTGCCACAGGGAGGCAAATCCCCCCTTGTGAGACAAACATGTGTTCTCTTCCGTCCACCACTGCTGTGACGTAACAACGGACAATTACGTCGTGCCGGGTCAAGAACCCCTTCCCCCCTCTCTCTCATGTCTTTTATCATCAGGTTCCAGCACAAGGAACTGCAAAAGATCGAACCGTAAAGCCGGAACCAGCTTGTCACTTCTGACAACCATTTCCGCTGTGTACTAGACGGCACTGTTTTCCCTCCATAGTTTGTACCTTTCAGCTGTAGACAGCAATAGCTACGGTATTTTTATTTATGTTGTGTACACGAGCGTATGTGTGCGGCAACGCAAGACCGAAAATGAAAAAGGTTGTTGATATAAGCTGCCTGAGGTACGAGACCGGTGTGGGAAGTGGGGCGAAAATGGATTCTCGAAATGCAGATCTGGATTTACCAAAAAAAAAAAGTTTCTATCTAGTTACTGCAAGTAACGATTAGGCTAGTAAATTTGGGTGATTGGTAATTGATTGCTAATGATCTTATAAAGTTTAAGCCACTCGAAAGAGCCGAAAATTACACTTTGTACAATTTTCATGGAAATTCATTGAAATTTCTCCAAAGACGAACTAAAATATTTACTTCCAATTCTTAACTTCAATGGTGTCTAAACAGTTTAGATAACGTTAAAGAGTTCAAGTTAGGTTGCAGGGTTTCTTGGTTTTGCAACAGTTATGATCCCCCTCCCCACAGCGGGCACAGAGAGAGAGAGAGAGAGAAAAGTACGCTGTACAGAAAAGATTTTGTCTAACGCAGGTTGCTTGAGTGGCCAGGCGATACAAAATATTCATTATAGAAAACGAAAAGTAGATAATGTAAGGTGCCTTTGCACATGTAGGCAGCAGATGAAAGTTTCGGCTACCATCGCTCCTGACCACTCAGGGTTGTCTTTTTAAACTAAACACACAGAGAACTAATACTAATAATGTCTAAAACTTCCTTGTTCAACCACTTTTCAGCGTTTCTCGCTCTCACCTGCTGCTTGCGGCTTCTGGATGGCTCTTTTTTCGGTTCCTAATCGGCTTTTCCCCCTCCTTTTGGGCCTTCCATCGGCAGCTCGTCGGCTCCTCGTCGGGTCTCTATCAGCTCCTGATCGGTTCCTGATTGGTCTGCGATAGGTATGCGATCAGCCCCAGGACAGTTCCGGCAGCCATCACTGTCACCAGTGCGGGGGAAAGAGGCCTTGACTAGGCGTGGTTCTGGCCATCAATAATGCAC
>SMGT01007033.1:40787-58273 GCA_004794575.1 Lanistes nyassanus | reverse complement strand
CCCCCCCCCCGTCTAAGGGTCCTCTTCTCTTCACACCTATACATCTATCCTTTCATCGCCACATCCCCGCCAGTCGTCCTCCAGAACCCCTGCATTCTAAGACTTATCGTTGATAACTGGGACCAGTGGGGATAACAATACAGCGTCTTTCTCATCCTTCCTCGGTCCGCTAACCCAATCTGTCGCGAATTCCAGAACATTCATTCAACAATCTCTTGATACGGGCCGATGTGCGGATAGCTAAAACAGTCTGACCCCCTTCTGTCCCTCCCCGCCTTCCTTCTCTTGCTCACTGGGACTGCATTCCCCTGTCCTTCTCCCGTTCACTGGGACTGCATTCCCCTGTCACTAATGGTCCTGAGCTCCGTTTGTCCACAAGGAAGTTGTCGACAGTTAAAGCGCTGTGATCAAGGTTTGTCTTTCCTGCTCCCACGATCTGGCCGTCTCGGTTCTTGAAGCTATCGTCTGCCATCATGCGTGCTCGTCCCCCCCTCCATCCCCCCAACCTATACCCCGTACGACATCCATCATCTGACTTTGGTACCACAACACCTGTCGTTCGTAAGTCTTTTTGCTCCGGATGACGAAAAGATTAAAAGCTTGCTGAGTGCAGTTAAACCTGTTCGAAGAGACCCCTCCTGTGTGCCTCCCCCAGTCCCCGCCCAGCTACTCGCCTTTCCAGGCGCTTGCCAAGTGGCTTTTCACCGACATTTGTCTTGTGGTTTCGCCGTTCTCTCCTCCTCTCACCCCCTCCAAAGAAAAAAAAAACGTTGGGAGCAGTCACGGAGCGAGCTCTGGTTTTCTGGACGGCTGAACACAGAGTGACGATGAATAACGCTTTACCGAATGTTGCTAGGAATCTGTTATGCCGATGGGTTTTCCCCCAAGATTTGTAAATGAATAATTCACCTCAGCGTGTGTGGATAGTGGGAAGCGGGCCGAGTGGTCCGAACCCGCAAGGTTGTGGTTCGATTCCCGTGCACTGCAGCACACTTTTCCCGGTTGACCCAATTATGAATGAGTTCCTGACTGCTGGGGAACGGAAGGCAGCGAGTGAGAGGGAATGGGCTGAAAAGTGGGTCTCAGTCCTTCACGCGCTCGATCTACGACAGGTCACGGGACAAACTGTACCTTTTCTTTTATATGGATAGTAGCGTGGCCAAATATTCACGGATGATGTAGAACACTTTCACTAATAAAGGCAGTAGTCCGTCAGAAATTCGTTAACGTTTGATTGGGCGAGGAAGTATGTTTGAAGTGATGTAAAGACCTTTGACCAATATGGCAATATTATTTTGCAGTATTATCTTTAAAATAGCAATACAGTTTGCATTGCATATCAAATTATTTAGTAGCTCAAGAAAAAGCGCAAAGGACAAAAAAGGCACAAAAACCGTACGGATATTAACCGATCGTCCATTACTTTCACCAAAATACAGAAAAAGTTTAGAGGTGAATTTATTATACATTTATTCAAAATTAGTTATCACTGTGATATAGACTTGAAGCACTTTCTCCTAATCTTTTACTCAAATGAGAAAGTCAGAGCTAAATTGCACGCTAAGTTACAAATTTTGACACGGTTACACTATAATTCTTCTGTGAAAAAACGTAAATAGTACTGAGGGAGGTTAAAATTTTCTGAACTGGAGACCGTTAGCAGTGTGTTTTTCCCACTCAAAGAAAGGTAAAAAAAATATTTTTATAATTAACAACCGGGTTCTGTTTTGCTTAACTCACAACTGCATTTTCGATCGCCAGGTAATCCTTTCCTACTACTGACGTCATAAAAACAGTACCAGTTTCGTACTGCGTGGGCGTGCATGCCCCAGCCTTGGAAAATAATAATAAAAAAGACATTTAATTCTAGCCCAACCATGACAAAGACGATGAAAATGATGAAGAGTAGAGCGGTTTAGTTTTGTGCGCATAGCTGGTTGTTGCAACGACCTGTTTCGTGTCCCCTTTCAGCATGTGATTGATTACGTGTACAGCGCATGAAGCGGCTCTCACAGCTGATCAGACGATAGTCAAGGTCTGGGACTCCTATAATTCTTTTAATGTTCTGCTTTTGCCGTATTATTTTGCCATTTCCTTTTTGAGGAAATAGCATTTGTTTTTCTGTTTCTACCGACCTAGTTACATTATCGTTAAATTGCAACCAGAGAAACATTTTGTCAGTTGGTGCTGCTTTTGGGAGGGAATGCGCATGCGTACACAAGCGTGTTTTGTCTTTTGGGGAAGGCGTGAAAATCACTATCATCATACATCCAGCTGACCATTCTGGCAACTGTTAGGATGCTCTCAGCGAGGTTCATTGCCACACATTGGTGGAAGGCTCATTAAGGCTCATTAACTCATCGCCAACTAGCGAGGGCTCATAGATTTTCAGTCCAGAGAACGAAACTTGTCTGATGGGACTGACAAAGCAAGTTTGGGTTCATCGCTAGCAGGAACGATTAGCCAAACAAAAACATGTATCTCATCCAGCCCAGACAGGGATAATGGGGAAAATGACGCGCGATTTCGCTGCGGCAATAAAAGGCCAAATGGTTAAAAATAGCGATCATGCCAACGATTGACTTGCGTCTGCCCATCAGCTTCGGTATTATTTGCCAAACCTAAATATCTGGAAATGTGAATTCTGTTTCCCGTTGCCGACAGAGCGACGACTGTGGATTTGGTCATTTCCCTTCTTTTGCCTAGTTAAAGGAAACGTACGTGCAGTGAGTTTGAGCCCCGAATCTCCCGCCTGCTTTATCAAGACACGGATATGCCATCCAGTGGTGTAGTGGCTAACGCTTGTCATCGTTGCATGTGGGTTAGAGTACCCTTTCTGGCACTTGTCTACCTTGTGATTTATTTGACCAATTATACTGTCGTTTGTCCGTCCCATCTTACCACAAGTACAGAACCCTTCGTCCCAAATCCCATGCCGTTTCTTCCCTAGTGCGGAATCACCGAAAGGTGGAAATAGTTTCCATTCATACCCGAGGATATTTAAAATGTTAAAAACCACCCTGACAAATTTTGTAGGAAAACAACCCTTCTCCCCTAGAGCGACTCCCTAGATCGCTCAGTTTTTTTCCCACAGACATGCCGCGAAAATGCTGTTTTCGAAGCTGCATCCTAACTGTAGCCTAACACAATGTGCGTTGAATCTGCGCTGCAAGACGTGGAGTGTTGTTACTGAAACAGGTCAGGTTTGGCCTGGGTGTGCAGTGGGCTTATGGGGGATAGGCCTGTGGTCGCTGAGTGTCCTACCTAGTATTTCCAAGTGCTTTGAACCGGGTCGCTCGGCCCAGCGGGGATTTTCGGGTACGAAAACCGATCTTTTGATGTCTGCAGTACCTGCTTTTGCAGCAACTTCTCATGTTGTAGCGCGCGGTGTTTCCGCACCCACTGCTTCCCTCCCGCCCTCCCTTCCCTCTCTCAAAGTCGAGAAAAGCGATGTCCACGGACCATGCGTTCCTATCTAGATATCGGACCTGTACAGGAGTGGTCGTAGGCGTTCTCTCAAAGCACGCTGGATAGGACTTCTCCCTCATCCAACGACACCCACTGTCACATTCCGCTTGCTTCCCTTCCCTTAGCGCCTTTTGCTGCTGGCGACCCGTTAAGAGGCAGACCACTCCTTCCAACCCTCAGATATCCAAACAAACATCTGCGTGGTGGAGCGCGCGCTTCAATGAGCGCATCCTTGGGCGAATGAGACGGTGTCCTTGTAATCGATTGCCCAATCTGTAGGTACCTTCACTCGCCTGTGCTGCCACTTGATAGTACTACTCCCGCCCAGGTACCTTTCACTGATGACATTTGTTTTGGTTTGCCACCTTTCGTTGCCCCCCCCCCCCATGCCTTCCACTTCCTTAACGCGCTTCTCTCAGCAACGCGCGCACGCGTGCATGGACCGTGCACCGTGCATCGTGCCTGCTTGGCTGTCGTCAGAACAACGATACTTCTCCATTATGAATGACCCACCCACCCCGCCGCGCTACTTGACTGAGTCTCCCACCACCCCTTTCCCCAAGAAAAAGGGCTTTCAATTCTCGGGGAAAACCATGCAGCATTAATAATGCACAAGTGCACACTCGCATACACATGAACGCGCGCGTACGTTTGCTCAAACGCTTGTACGCGGAGAAACCAGATTTCAGTTTCAAAGAGGAAGGCAGCTAGAGGGTGGGTGGTGGTGGAGGAGCAGTAACAGCCTCAGCCGGGGTTCGTGAATCTTCGCTTCGCCAATTGACAGGCACAAAATATTTGTTACGGTAACAAGACATAAATAAAATGACGTATAATGTATAACAATAACATTATCGGGAATTTTCGTTTAAAACAAATTGCAGTAGGGTTATAAATTCTGTCAGTATGGCTGCTGTGATAATGGCACAGCAGGAAAGATGGTTTGGAATAATTTTGGTAGGCTATCTTCAGTCCCCCCATGTAGATGTTTTTCACTTTCTGCTTTTTCGGTGAAACTTGCTTCTCGCGTTATCTCACTTAATAACCGTTCACATGCCATTTCGCTAACCTTTAATCTTTGCCAGCATAAATTTAAGATGCACGAAACGGCTGCAGTGACGGGCGCTATTTTGAATCACAAAAAGGCCAAACGATTTTTTTGTTGCTGAAACCTTAAATGCTCTTTGGAATGCCATTTCTTGAAAGTGGGAATCCTGGAAGTTTTCTGGGATGGGGGTGGGGGGGATGGGGGCTTAGTTGACAGCGTGCTGTGGTGCTGAGTTTTAAAAGCAGTCTTTGTTTTTCGACATTCATGTTAATTTTTGAATATTAACTTTCCAGTGTGTCATGTCAGTAGGGCATTTAACATTTACAAATGTTGCGCCAAGCGACGTGTGCTTTATCTACGAAACCGCTTATGGCGCTAACTCCGTCTGTCTGGCGCCTTGTCCAATCAGCGGAGGCGTAGCTGCAAGGCATGGAAATATTAATGCAAATAATTTTGCTGCCAGGGAAGAGTGTCGCATATTGATCGTCATGCCAGGGTTAGTCGTGTGTCAGTCGGTCTGACGTTCGTGTCTTTAAAACATGTTTGAAGAAGGCTGTAGGATGTCAGGTGATCTGGACGTCCTGTGGCGGGATGATCGTGGGCGGTCATCAATTGGCACGTCAGACATTAATTATTGCGACGAACATATGGCCAGCTGGAATTTGCACACCTGGCAGGCATTTCGGATATTGTGTGTCGAATGAGTTGTCTTAGTCGTTCGTCAGGCGACGGGGAAGCTCATGAAATGGAAAGGAGTTATCCTGGGAGACTATCACGACTTGCTTGGTCGCTTATACAGGGTACAAGTGGTACTGGGAAGGGTCTTGGAAAGGGCATTGGAAAAATGGAATGGCTTTAAACTGCAGAATCTGACCACGGCTTGGTCTGGTGGTATTATATTAATGATAGCCTTACGGACGAAAGCGATGCTTTCAAACACAAGCGTGCTGGTGTCTTGAGAAATATCACCCAACTGTTCCTGAAGCGCAAACCGTTACTTGCCTCTGTTCATTTTTAGGAGATGATGTCTCGCTCTGTCATCTACCTTCTACTTGTTTTTCTCCTCGTCCATACCCGCGCACACACGCACTAAAATAAAATAGAAAACAAAGATCTTTGCCTCTAGCAATACAGTGTATAGTTCAGTATCTTGAACTTGATACATTAAGAGGGGGTTACGCATACGAAATTAGCCCATCCGTTTGCAGCAAATATTTAATTAAAAAATTGAATCGAATATTCATTACAGTCTCATGTGTGAACGAAAATCTCAGAGAGACGTTTTCTGAAGAGAACCTTTTCATTGACATGATACTAAATTGTTTAAAGTGTGCTTCTCGATTATTTCTCAACAGCAGAATCATCCGACTTAGTTGAGCTGTGTGAACTACATGTGAAATCGCGACTTAGTCGAGCTGTGTGAACTACATGTGAAATCGCGTCCTCTGCGTATTGACAATGTTACCTCCCCATCCTCTCCCCCTCCCAAACCATCTTCACCACCAACCTGTTTACTATCCTCACCTGTCCTTCGATCCGATGTGACGATAAAATAATCACGCCGAAATATGTAGGAAGCACGGCATTCATGGAATTACTGAGGCATAGAAATGTGAATGAGTGGATTGTTCTTCACTACAAATTGCCGCCAGTGTGGATTGAACTTTTAGTTTTCCATGTTTTAAATATGTTTGCGTGACTAAATAATTACCAAATAATTATATCATATGAAAATATCAGTGTAAGCTCAACACCAGAAGTACATGTTTGTGTGTGAGCCTGTGTATGTGTACGCGCTAGTGAATATGATGGTCTTGATGCTTCCTTTGCTTTTATGTAATCTATGCCTTTCAAAATCCCCATCGGTTTCTAACAAGGGAAACTACTCCCCCAACTTTGTGGCAACGCCAGACGAACAGGGGCCAGCTGCAGTCAAGTTTGGTTTTGTTCGAAGAACAGAATCTGCGGTTCGTCAAATCCCGTAACGTTTGAAGGTTTTATTTCAAAATTATATTGCACACATAGTCCTGGCTGTATCGTTTGTCAGTCCGCCGTCGCTCGGGATCCACCAGGCGCTATAGTCTTTCACATAATCCGACAAAAATTAATAACAATTGTAAAAAAAAGGCATAATGACCTTATTTTTAACATTCAGAACGCAAGTCGACTGATATTCTTCTGGCAATTCTGGCGTTTGAGAACTACAGCTGATCGGTTAAACAAGTGTGTGCGTGTGTGTTTGAAGCGCGGTAGTCGGCAGTCTTAAAAGGTTTATACGAGCAAGAAATAAAGACGTGCGTCGTTTTCGCTTTGTGTTTACTACACCCTAGTAAACAATATATAAATAAATCTTGCTGCTATTATTAATACTAATGCCGCTGATGTTGCTTTTCTACATGCACTTTATATTTCCAGAATTTAGAACTGGATCGAGGTGTTTGTCTTAAGGCAGTGGGGAGATTGACAAAGGCTCTTCCTCACAATGCATTGCCTACAATGCAAATAATCAACTTTTTGTAAAAATTCCTACACCCTATGTGGTTGAGAGCACTTTGTTATTCTTTTGTTTAAAAAACTACGGCTTTTTATTTTTATTTTGTAAACCCCCAAAGTGCGTTGTTTTCCTTGTAAAACGAGGTTCAGCGTGGGCGATGTAGCGTTCTGATTTTAGCGAGGACTTTTGCCAAACGCAACAAAGAATTCCGAAGCCTGGCGATTCTTACTTGCCCCTCTGCTCTCGAGGAGCTTTTCACAGAGTCTTCACGAGTTTCTGGTCACGTTTGCTGGCGCCCGTCACGCGCGCGCACTCGCAGAATATAAGCTGACAGTTGTGAGCTCCGTTAGTCGAGAAGGTTTAATTTTTAATTTTGCCATCCCTTGTATCGTGTTTCTTCGTGGCCTGCAAATGGCCCTCGTCGCCATGACAATATCGTGTAGAAATAACCCTTTTCTTCTCTTTGTGCTTTTACACATACACACTTTAACACAAAAGTTACTTTTACTTTGCTGTCTTTTACAGCATCGGTCTTTGCTTCAAGAGAGTTATCGGTACATTGAATCAATGACAGTCTAAATCTTTACCGTACAGTTGCCGCTGAAGTTGATCAGAGCCTTTGCTAGCGGAATTAGCCAGCAGCTAGTCGCCTAGTTCATAGCTGAGGGATGTGTGTGGATTCTTGTTAGGAACTTGGCGGCGTGTGAATTTTTTTGTTACCTACTTTTAGCAGACAGTCGGGTCTAGACACACCCAGTGTGGCAGGATAGCAGGCTCGGTCTCTGACCCATATTAAATGCCTACCATTGCGTAGACGCGAAAATCCTGCTGGAGATATTCTTTGTTTATCTTGAAGACAATGCGGTGATAATAAATACGTTATTCTAAAGAAATGTGTTATTTTGGAAATCGTACTCAGAAAAATAAGTAAAATTTTAAAACAAAAGTAATACAGGGGAAATAGCACGTTCTAATAATGTTATCGCAAGGAAGTCCAGAACACACCTGTACTCAGATAAGAATGCGTAATTGTTCGCATCTTCTGTTGTTCCTCCTGCCCCCTCGCACTTCCTCTTTCCTTCCTGTCTCTCTGTCTCTCCCTCCATTGTCCTATGTGCACAATAATAGAATGATATCGACGCAGATGCTGCATTGCTTTAGCTGAGTCGAAAAAAAGTCGACATGTTTTTTTTTGCGTAAAGGGAAGCAAGTTTTCGACGAGGAAACGTCCCCAAGTGTCGGCGCATCCCTGTAATGATTCTTGTCGACATTTGCTGCGTCATCCACAGCCCTCGGCGAAGCCGTCAGCAACATCAGACGTGCAGCCGACGTCAGTCGAAGCTAGTCGACAGTCTTGGGCTGTGATTTCGATCTGGCTCATGTTTATTTCATCGACTGTGAGCACAAGAAAGTCGTGGACCAGTGAGAGGAACGGCGACGAATCATTCCAAATAAACAAGGCAGTGATGTATAATATCTGCTGTTGTTAGTAAGTGATTCGCGCAGGTCCATATATTTAGTCCACAAGGTCTGAAATATATTGTAGTCGTTTCTATCATTTCGCGTTCATCTTACGGTCACAATTAATTATAGCACGTGAGCGATTTTGACACCTCCTACAGGCCTCATAACTTTGCCAGATTCCATTTACCGACATTGTCCACCAGGCTGCACATTTGTTTTCTTTTTTTCCTGTCGGTTCTTTCTGTTAGGCGCTTCGGTCGGTCCAATCGAGAGACGTCACACATTTGTTGCACATGACAATTGACCATAGTTATTTATTAGGTATAAGCTTTTGTCTTTTGATATTGTGTTTCGATAGCAATAGCTTGTGAAAGCCCACCACACTGCAGCTAGGAAAAGTGCGAAGAAGTGTGGACGCAAAATCGATTTAACAAGATCCACTTCATTAGCAGCGCAGAAAACCGCTTGTTGGAAGTTACGTCACCAGGATTATCATATTTCCATCCACACCTCTCCCCCCCCCCAAAAGTAACATGATCGGAAATGGCGCACGGTAGAGAAGTTCATGCTTGGTGATCAGCTGATAATTTGCGGTGATGGTGTGGTGAACAGAGGGATTCGGAGAGAGATTTAATTCCTTCTGTTTTATTTCAAGATCTGAAATATATCTCTTCCTTACTGATGCACAGGCAAAATAATATTTTAAGCCCATTCTTTCCTTGTGTTCATGCTAGTCTGAAACTCTACGCCTTCTCTGTTTGCCTTTTAGCAACCTCGACGGCCTGCGTGCACGCGGGCATCTACTTACGCGCGCTGAAGTGGCATCGCAAGGTGGGTCCTTAATAGCGCGACCATAATTCGGGCGAATAAACGTTCGTGGAAGTCGCCGAACGGTCTTTCGTTCTCAATAGAGTTCGCAGACACTTTCTCGGTTTCGGACAGTTCGCCGAACTGCTACGGTCTGTTTTTGGTTTACAGAGATCTCTGCACCCGCCAACGTTTCCCAACAGAAATATGTCTCATCTTCGGATAGCTCCGGTAGCTCCACTTGCTTCGCTTTGCTGCTTCCTCGCACAACTTTTTCTCTCCCGTGAACAGAAGAGCTCGCTATTCTCAGCCAATGAAAAGCAAGCTCCCAGCGCACGTTCTCCGCGCAAAAATCAGCCCGAATCGCTCTCGCCGAACGGCCCGAACCGTTGCTCTCCGAGTTCGGTCTCGCCCTGTTAAGACTGACAGCAGTTCGGGCGAACGTTATGTTTTGGCGAACGAAGTTTCGGGCCGTTCGCCGACACGTCGTTCGGGCTATTAAGCTGACCCTTTAACTGCAGCCGTCGCAGCTTCGTCTCAGGAGATTAGACAGTCTGAGATGGTCATGATGTGCGAAGAGAGGCTGCCATACTGTTTGACCTCTCCGCCACCTGGCAAAAGCTGCCTGTAGTTATCTGCACGTGGCTGACAGGGATTGGATGTGGCTTGGTGATGCAGGCTGCAGACATTACTGGTAGCGAAGCTGGAATTCTAGATCCGAGTCCTCCTTCGAGGTACTGCATTTTCACTCCTTTTGCAGCATTCAAGTATTGAAATATGGACTTTGATGTAGAACAGCCATGCTCCTAGTCCTAGGATTAAGAATGATGTTAGCAAACTGATAACGTAAGAGTTTTGTGTTAATAGAGTTAAACGTTAGAACTCTCAACACACGCAAATGGAAAATGGTTTTTGATGCGTTTATGAAAACTGTCAGTTTTTAAGGTGCATCCATATTTATCACTAAAATACTGTCTTTTTAACACTTTTTTTGTATTACTAACGACCCTTTTATTCTGTGTTTAAAAGTTACATTTTTGTGACTTAAAAGCTGTTATTTGAGTAGTCTCCATTGATAAATTTAGAAGACACTGGAGGATGTCACTGTTTTGTTAAAACGCAGAAGGGAGGGAGAACTTTGCAAAAATGTAAAAGTAAAGGGAAAATTCTATTTTAGAAAATCCTGGAGGGTGGAGGGGATTTTAAAAAAAGGGAGAGATCGTAAAGAGAAAAGGTACGTTAGAACAACATCCAGATAACTGTTGATATATAATCGATACACTGCGCACCTTTGAAACACATCTTCAGAAACAGGAAAGGTAGAACTTGGTACCAAACTCGAATTGTATGTATTTATGTTAAGGCGTATATCGTGTATCCGATTCCGGGGACATGCTGTTCGAGTGATCGGGCAGTAAACAGAAGATTGAGGCTTGCATTTATGCTGCAGTATGTGCGGGATGGGCCGATGACGTCATCAAGTAGTCTTCTTTTAATGTGTTTCTCGATGAACTGCTCACGGCAGGAAGGACATACCATTAGCAGTACAATCACACATTCCTTAATGGCCAGTTAAAACTGCTTTGACAGTAGCCGTGCCGGGGTGCGTGAGTACGGTGCGAAAAATCTGCGTTAGGCTGAAGGCTACTCTTGCTCAACCAATGAGAAAGCGCGAACCATTTCAGACGCTACCCCTAGTTCGTATTTGAACTAAGTCATCAGCGTGGCGTCCCGGCTACTGCAGGCCCGGATTGAAAACACATTGTCATTCAGGCATGACAGGGCCGCCCGTTCATGCGCAGCACTCATTTCCACTCATGCCTGGCAGTCATTACTCTGCTAAAGAGGTCTTTCGGCTGTCGTCCTTACCCGGTTCTTGTCTGCTAATGTAATTCTCTCTTGGCTTCTATTGTGAAACGACCTAATCAGACGAGCTGGAAACCCAGAACAGACAACGTTTTTTTTAAAATTGACCTGTTGTGCCCAGATATCTGCTTCTGTAGCAGAGTTCTGGGTGAGTGCTTGCATTCCTTTTTCGCGTTGATTTCTGTCCGAGTCAAAACGTGCGTCAGTAAGGCGTTTGACAATGAATGGCAATGATTCTTTTGTCCGACGTGAAGATTTATTAAACAGGTAGCACAAAATTAGTTCACCCACTATCTATAAAACATTTAATATTTCTGTCTCACACTCACAAAAGTTCCGCAGAACAGATACTAAAATCTTAAAAGCTTTAAGCCAACTACGTTTCTTTCGGTACTTTTTAAAAAAGAGAACGTGTTTTTTTTTTTTTACAAAGAGTTACGTTTGACCGAATTGGCATTTCCCGCCTTCCCGATATTTTGCGAGGTAACCACTTTACTGCACCGTTCGCTCCCTAGTGCCGACCTGCAGCCCCCGACTGTGACAAGGGGGGAGTTCGATACCGAGAGGAAAGGAAGGGTTTGCCGCCGTTTGCGCCGCGTCAGTAGAATATCACGCGGCAGCAGACCAAGCAGTTCACGCGCTGCCGAAGCCAAAGTACTGGATCCAGCTGAGCCTTTGTTCGACGAGTTGACAATCCTGGCACGCGCGCCCTCGCGTGCCTACAAGTCCGGAGACCGCAAAACTGTTGATAATCGCGTGCGGGGACACCCAGCGGTGCATGAAAACATTTACACGGTGTTTTTGATCCGCCCGCAAAGCTTCCAAATCTTGCAACTGTTTTCACCCGGCCGGCTCTGCCTTACGTCCTGCGCTGCCGTGCCGGGCCGCACAGTTTCAGCTAGATGGATGTTAGTGCTTACTGCAGTGAAAGCACAAAAAGTTACTTTGCGTGTTGTCTGGTTGTTTAGTGTCCTAAGCGACCCACTGCAAGTTTTTTTTCTTTGAAACTAAAAGCTTTGGGGGCATTAAGAGCGATTTCTGATCCGCAGCTTCGCGTTGAAACGCGTGCGTTGATTAATCACGCAAGGGGCTGTCAGCTGCGGCAGAGATCGCTGCAGCAGCTTCCTCAAGGTCTGGTGCCGTCAGGTTGCAGTGCTGCAGTTCGGCACCAGCTGTTTCCATGGTGTTGCACAGTCTCCGCAGGGAAGCGAATGCTCAGCGTTCTCCCCTACCCAACCCATCCTGTACCCCCATCCCCAGTCAGAATCGGACCTCTGGCTGGTTTTCTGTCAGAGCGAGGGCATCAACTTCGCCCGTCACGTACCTGCCTTCCCAATTGTTGAGTTCCAACCTGTCGGTCTAATGTTCGTGACGTCATTTTGAGGGGGAGGGGCGTACAGCGCCTCAGGTAGCGAGGGCCGCGGGGCTTCGCCACCTCGTGGGATGGACAGGCTTGGGGGAGGGGGACTTAATTCTTAAGAATCCATGTTTGCACAGCTTGTCATTTGGCGTCTGATCCGCCTTTGTGCGCTCGCTTGCACTGAGCGCGCGAGGAGGCCCATATCGGAGCTTCTTTGTGAACACGGAGATTCGACAAGACGGTCTTGGGAGAGTCCGGACTACTTGAAACCACAGTGCCATTGAACAGTTAGACATTTGTGGACACAAAGTCTTCAGTGCGTTGAGCGTTTTCAGAGGCATCTTAAGACTTACACAAAGCGAAACTCGTGGATCGACATTCAGGTTAGTAAAGACGAGGAGCTTTTAAATCGTATGTGCCTTTTCGTTTAATCTTTTGTTGACAGTTATACGAACGTTTTTATATTAGAAAGTTTATCGTTCACACTGGGAAAAGAAAATGAGCGTATTGGAAGGGAGGAACGATGGCGATTTTGCGAGTTTAGATCATTTTTGCTGGTGACTGTGAGGTAAATTTTGCATCTTTCTGCTCTGATTGTGAGGTAAATTTTGAGTCTTTCTGTTCTGATTGTGAGGTAAATTTTGCATCTTTCTGCTCTGATTGTGAGGTAAATTTTGAGTCTTTCTGTTCTGATTGTGAGGTAAATTTTGCATCTTTCTGCTCTGTGAGGTAATTTTTGCGTCTTTCTGTTCTGATTTTGTGAGGTAATTTTACTTCTGTAGTTGGGTAGCTTTACATGTTTTGTTGATTTGGTGAGGCAGTCTAATATTCTTCTGCCTCCCTGTCTGGTTCTGTATGTCTGATTTGCTGCACTGAAATGGCCGACGTCGAGTTTTAGGAGCGCTTGTATTTCTGTGATTGAAATTTGTGGACTTTTTATGTTTAAAAAGGAGATATTAACGCAATGCCCATTGCGTCAAAGTAACTTTGAAAATGGCTAAACATTACAGATGGTTGCAAGATTTGAGTTGTGCTGGCTGTTCAGGGAGATAATGCTTTGACCTCGTCGCGACACCTTGGAGTTCAGTCAGGCGACAGAATAGACGCTGTCATTCGTGACAGATGTCATATAACATATTTGTTTTCGAAACTTCTTCCAAGACACAGCCAGAAACCTGCTAACATTTGGGAAGTTCCAGATGTAATCAGCGAGTATTACATGCACCTCATTGTATATGGTTACTTTCTGGGGAAGCTGACGTTCTGCCAAAGCTGTTTATGAAGTCGAACGTATTATTGAATTTTTTTTTTTACTTTTCGATTTCTGCAGACTGCACCGTGCGCGCCTGCAAGCCTACGTGCACGGGCTGGCGCACGTGTGGCGACTTCCTTTGCAAATTAGCGTATCGAAAACACAAGGGCAGCTGTCGCCTGCTTTGTGTGTTGTCAGCGATGGGCTGTCACCAGTTGTAAGAGAGCTCATAAGGCGGACCAGCTGGCCGTCCACTTCCTTAGCGCGCCCCTCCCCCGCCTTGTTTTGTTGTGCACAGCGTCTGGGATTCTTGAAAAACACTACCGCAATTTCTAATACCACTACCACCCCAACACCAGCAAGACATCAACACTCGACTGACGTTTCTTGGGATGTTAGGCGAAGGATTTATATATTATATAGTTTATGTTTTGCACACACACAGACACACAGTGATTTTGTCCTAGCAAGCACTATTGTGAAGCTGTAACATCGCCTCAAACGTCAGATTTTCAGTTCCCCTCATGTTTTCACCATACCATTAGTGGCTTGCAGTTTCATGCATATTGCTATTGTCACGGACTTTCTTGGGGGTGGGGGTGGGGGAATGAGCAGTACAGGGCGGACTAGACGCTAAGCGAAGGACCTCTGCATAGTCTACTGACCTCCTAGGTCTGTACTAAGAGGTCCAACCTTCTCTTCGACCCACACTTGCCACGGAGGTACTCAACCTTCGATCAACAGCTGCAGCTTTAAACAATGCTGGTAGCATAACAGCCTGTCGCCATGTGATATAAACCCGTAATAAACTCTAGGTTCACAGATGTTGAACAGTGTGTCACTGCGCGGGGAGAGTGCAGAGTTCTGGAATGCAGTCACGTGCACAAAGCACGAAGACTAAGAGGAAGGGTGTAGCGTGCAGAGTGCCGCAGGGTCGTGCCGTAGGATGGTGCCGTCCGCATATGACGGACGATGTTAGCAGCTCAGATGCCGCCCTACACTTTCTACCCCCCTCTGGGTGCCTTCCCCCCCCCCGCCCCAGCAAATTATTCCAGCGTGTAAAAAGAGAAACCAAATAGAGACCAGTCGGAAAGGGTCGGGGGTGGGAGTGGGTGATCAGGGCGGTCCCCGGAGAGACTGCGTTCAGGGAGTTTCAGCGGCGGAATGCTCAGGTCGATGGCTTTGCAAGTGATTGATGCTTCCCGGCAAATACCCCCCTCCCCCTACATCTCTCGGCGTCCCTTGCGTGCACGTTTGTGTGCATTGATACGGGTCTGTCTAAGCGTGTGCAGGTGAGGAGGAGGGAGGTGTAGTTCGTGACAGCGAGCGAACGATGGGGGGTGGGGAGGTAGGGACGAGGGTGATGGGGTTTGCGGCGTGTTTACATGTTGTGTTTGGAGACCGGATTTGGAAACCGCAGACACACACGCACACACACGAACAAACACTTGCTTAAGGCAGGTGAAAGGTAGCAGTGCCCGCACTTGACCGGTTCTGCACAAATATTGCTGAACAAGTTCAAGGCGGCACTGCTGGCCGAATAACGGTTGCAAGGGAGAGAACTCATTGTTACCAAGCCATTGAAGCTGCGGCGGGGGGGGGGGAGGCTGGCGTGACCTCGGCCGCGACCTGCCGCGTCGCGCGTCACCCATGACCCATCTTGGAGTCGCCGCGCGGGCCCCCTGCCGGAGACGCGAGGTGTCGCTGCTGTCGGAGGAGGATTAGCGTCCCTGCAGGCTGCCTGCCCTTGTCGCCCCGGCAACTTGGATGCACGCGCACCGGTAGCACGGCGTTGTCGACTGTGCATTAGCAGTTGCCTGGGCGTGGGAGAGAACCGGGTTTCAGAAGTCACGTTGGCACTGGAAAAGGCGACACAATTGCAGTCCGTACGCAGCAGTCGCACGTTCCCTTTCGCCGATCAGTGAACCTGATAAGCGCCATATGCATAGACGGGATCCGGGGTCTTTGCGCTCACTTGAAAGATGTTATGTATGACGGATGAGGAAGTTGTTAGGTCAAAGTGATGGTGATGACAGTGAAGTAGTTGTTACCATGCACGCACGTGGTCTCGCGCACACACTGTACTTGTTCATGATGCATGCATATATTTGTGTGTGTGTGTGTGCGTGGGCGTGTATGGGGAGGTGGTTCGCTGGGAAGGTGGGTGGGCTGGTGCATGGAGGACATGCACGACATCTTGAACCCCCCCCCCCCGTGACGAGGCCTGAAACATCCAAAAGTCGTTAAAGAGATGCACGCGCGCACATACACACCGCCGTCACCACCACATGATTTTAGAGGAGGGGGGAGGAAGAGGATGGCAGGCAGGGGAACAGGAGGGCATGCTATACTAGGAACCCTTTTGAAGACTTGTTTTAAGACACTTTTAATACAAGCACCCAACTGATCGACATAGTAATTAGCATTTGACTTTCCTCCCCATTTCCACAGGCAGTGTTTGCGCACAGATCCAGACAATTTTGTAAGCCAGCATACCGACAGCAGTGAAAAGGGCTGACCAGTATCCCGACATAAATTGACGGACTTGACAGCTTTGTGAGCGTGTGATACAAAAGCGTCATAACGAAATTGGAGTGTTGGTGGCATGTGACGCAAATGGAAATGAGAAGTGGTAAACAGTGTGAACTACCATTGCCCCTTGCCCTCAAGCCCAAACAAGTAGTACGGGCACGATTTCATTTTGAGCATAGGTTGCAAGCGTACATGCACTGAACAGATTGCATTTGTATGTACAGTAGAAAAGTCCAAATTGTCTATGTTTGGACAACTTACTTTTGTGAGGAAAGTTAAGATTAAGCCAGTGGCTATTTGTACGGCCTAGTGGAGATAGAATTCGAGGCTATTTGCACGTCGTCCGTCATAGCAAATGCGATCGCTCCGCAACAGAGCTGTATAAACAAACGCTTACACTATTTTGACTGTTTTTTCACTATGGTGAATGACGAATTACTTTCGCTGTTACTTTTTGACCACAGGAAAGCGAGGAAAGACGTGGGAAGGGTTGTTGGTGTGGATCGTGTGTATACTTACGAATATGTATGGCACTTCGATTTGACTTTCTACTAAAAGTTGTACAGCAACCTCCGCCACTGCCCCGCGGCATCGTATGGGATCCACACCAGAAACGGGACGTGGAAAAACACGTGGGGCAGTGGCGGAGGTTTCTGCGTACAAAGCTAACCGAAGGAGTGGGCAGCGAGTGGCGCAAAGCCGTAGAAATCATTTTACACGCCTCTTCGGACCTGTGACGTCAACCGTGCAAATAGCCGCGGATTCTGTCTGCACGGAACCGTGCAAATAGCCACTGCCCAAGATTGTACTGTCCCTGTGCGAACATGGGTGTACATTTTAAGGGCTTCCTACACTTGCAATGCTCTCAACGTTGAGCGAAAACATTTTCCGAGCATTCTCCGTACACGGGCGCATGACACCTGCAACATTTTACCAGCCAGATCGTCACATGATCATCACGTGTTCGCTCTAGGGGCTGACAATAGTAACACTATGGATGATCACGAACAATTTATTCTGACCGCTGCAGCTTCTGCGACTGCATCTATTTTCGCCCAGCAGTCTGAGAAAACAAAATGGAAAAGACGAATGTGGGTTCCACAGTGCATTGCTCGTCGAAACCAGTTGGGAGCACACGCATACGTGTCTTCTACAAGAATATCACCACACGACTCCACCGAAAGCAGACGCTTCTTGC